>JAOCZM010000043.1:1200000-1800000 GCA_026122235.1 Vinca minor | reverse complement strand
TAAGCATTTTTAAAGAAATAACTGAAAAGGAAATAAAGTCTAGCAGCTACGTAGATTAGGATCACTCATCGAATGACCCATCCCAGGTATCATCATCATGAACAAGTTCAACATCTACATCACCTGCACAGTAAAAAGCGGATGGACTGAGCTCCCGTGTTCAGTGGGGACCTAAAAACAGTAATAACAATATCAATATATATAGACATAACAGAACATATACAACAGAATTAGATACAGATAATCCAGATGGCCGTTTCCCAAAATACCACTATGGAAGTATATGCACACGACTCAATCCAAGTCTCGCAAGACTCAGAACTCAGTGCAGGGAAGATCCGAATAGAACAGAGGATTCAGAACAGAACAGTGGACTGCACCACTGCGGTTACCAGAAAAATGAGATGCAAACTTATGCAAAAGTGCACTGAACAATACCCAATCATCCCAACTCATATGCGACCAAATAGACTCCAAACAAACAGCAATTAAAGACCCAAAACAAGGACGAACACATATAATGCAACAATTAAGCAATTAACAACATTCTTCGCACCTAAACGATTCCATAACCGAGTGTACGACAAGCACCACGCGTTCCCCATCCGGTACACCCAATCACATACTCGTCTTAAATACTTAGAACATCGCTAAGGCTATGACACATAATCCCACAACATGAGCTTACTCGTCTAGTCACTCATATTCAGCATTAACGATAGTGGTCCCAATTATCAACCAAACTAGGAAGGTTCAGTATCAACACGTGGGTTCGGATTTTCCCCCGAACGAAAGGACCCGGGTTTAAGGATCCATCCATTACATTGTATCATCATCCCCAACCAGAGACTCCACAAAACCACGACCGTATATGATGATTTGCCCCATCAGATGCGGACCCCGAACAGAACAGAGCAGAAGACCTCTTGGGTCGCAGAGCAGATCAGAACAGAAGGTGGACAGATCTGCTAACTACTCGTTCCTAGACGCAGCTCAATAGAGGGCGACGACTCGGTCGACCAAACCACATAGGACTAAAATCAATGACTCCAAAATATGACGACCAAAGCGATAACATTTATGCAAGTTCAATATAAACCCAATTAATCCGAAATTCACAATTATCAGTTCATTATGACAATTTACATAAGGCAATAACAAGAGCGCAACAATCAATTTACGAATCAAATTATAATGAATTTAAATCATACCCAAAACAGTTTATACAATATCGAAAATAATAAACACAATTCGTGCAACTATTTTGTAAATAGAATAGTTTATTCGTTTTTACTGTGCAGTTATTTGCGAGAATTAAATGACGTAGAGTCCCTACCGTTACGGTGATAAAACGAAAAAAATAAATATGGAAATAAGCCTTGCAGGTGTCAAAATCTGGACAGAAATATATATAACCCTTTTTTTAAATTCCTGGCAGTCTCCTGTCTTGCACGATTTCCGAGAGAAGACAATAATATTGGGTGGGACTACTCCCCCATCCCCAATCCATTTTCTTTACACCCCCCCCACCCTCATTTTATAAAAAAAAAAAAATTCTCTCCTCTGAAATTCTCTCTACCCAAAAATTTCCGCCACCGAAAATCCTCTCCCCAGACACCGAAAATCGTTGCCGCCACCGGAAAATCGTCGCCGTACATTCCTGAAGTAACAGGACTAGATCCACCACAAAATATCAATTTAAAAAAATTCGGAGCAAAAAATAATTCCGACAAGATTCCGGCTAAATGGACTCTAACGATTGTGGTTATTTGGAAGACATTAATTTTGAGGTAAATAATTATCTTTACTTTTCTTGTTGTTTTAATAATATTTATTTTTTTCGGTCAAAAAAACATATTTAAACTGGAAAAAAGTGGGGGGAAAATCACCGGACCGGTAAAAAAATGGACTGGAAATGGACCTGGCCAAAAACCACTGCATGCTGACGTCAGCATGCGGTTATTTTAGTTTTTTTTTTTAAAAAAAATCTGGGAAAATTTTTTTTTGGCCCAACGTCATCTGGCACGCGGGCCAAAAAAAAAATTTCCCAGAATTTTTTTTCCAATAGCTAATTTTTACTAATATTAGTAATTTGTGCAGTTTTTAATGTTTAAAAAATTTATTATTTTTTATTTATTGTAGGTTCAAAGTTCAGACGGACCTGATAGTGAGATTTTCCTAATAATGAGGAAAATTGGCCTGATACGGGGGAATTTTATAGTCCTTATACAGAATTTGATTTTCAAACCAAGGAAAGGTTAGTGCATTGGGTAAAGACAACGGGGATAGAAAGTAAAGTTTATATTGTGATTGGTCGGTCCAGAGAGGGACAATATTATAGTGCACCCAAAGTGTATTTACGTTGTGAGCGTTCTGGTACGTACGTTGGGGCAGCAGTTGTCAAGGACGGTAAAGGGAGGAAAGGTAACCGGACAAGGAGGACTAAAAAGATAGATTGCCCATTCAAGATAGTTGGGAAAAAGACTAAAATTGGCTCATGGAGATTTCAGGTTAGCCAAGGCAAACATAACCATTTCTTTGGAACTTATCAATTTGGTCATGTTGCGGCACGGCGGTTGGATGACGAACAGGTTAAGTTGGTTGAGCAGTTGAGTAAGTGCAACGTCGGTGCGACAGAAATATATAACACATTGAAATTCGAAAATCCAGAATTTTATGGGAGCAAGTCTACGATATTTAATGCGAGGTCAAGAATGAGGAGACTTGATAAAAATGGTAGGACTGAATTACAAGATCTGATGTATCGTCTGACTGAAGCTGGTTATGTTGTAGAGTGTCGTCGTTATGTAAATAGCGGAAGTGACGGGACGAGCATGGACGAATCGCAACAATATGTGGGCGACTTGTTATTTGCTCATTCGGACTCAATAAGGCTGACTAGGGTTTTTCCATACGTTATCCTTATGGACAGCACCTATAAAACAAACAGGTATTTTCTTATTCGAAGTATGTATATTGTATTGTAATTTTATATTTGGTTTAGGATTTTGTAGATTTACCGATTTAAATTATTACAGTTACAAAATGCCTCTGCTTGTTGTTATTGGTTTCACCTGCACGGGTCAAAATTTCACTATTGCATATGCTTTCTTGCGTCAAGAAAGACAAGATAATTTTGCATGGGCACTTACTATGATTAGGGGATTATTTTACCCCAAACGAGTCCCTGGTGTTGTGGTGACGGATAAAGATATGCAACTTGTTAAGGCAAGCATTTTGGTATTTCATGAAGCAAAACACATGTTGTTGTAGGAGACACATTTCGAAGTGTGTCAACAAGAATGCTGTTTCAATACTTGGATTAGCAAAATGTGACGACTTCTCTAAAATCACTTGGGGTACCCTGGCTTATGCTAAAACTGAAGAAGAATATTATAAGAAGTGATCTGATATTTTACAAGGTTCTAAAACTCAACAGGGATCCGATTTGATAAGCTATCTTCGAACCACCTGGGTTGATAACTACAAAGAAATGTTTGTTCCAGCGTGGACAAACAGGTATCTCCACTTCGGTACAAATACCACAAACCGTGTTGAGAGCTCACACTCTGCGTTCAAGAGGTATTTGAGAACCTCTGTTGGGGATTTTGTATTTGTTTGGGAGAGGATCCACTGTATGATTGTAAATCAAATTGATGAGATTAAGGGGGCAATGGAATCGTATCGTATTTGGGACAAAAAACTGGATGACAACATTTTGCTAAGAAAGTTGAAAGGTAAGGTTAGTTCTTGGGGTTTAGACCTTTTGATGAAGCAGTACAAAAAGATTGGGGATGTATGTGATTGCACTGCTAGATCGATTTATGGAATTCCATGTTCATGTGAACTACAACGCATATTAATGAAGAAGGAAGGTAAAATACGAGTTAGAGATCTTTACCCTTTTTGGAGTTCTCTCTCAATTGATACTCCTCCTAAACATACTATGTTTGGCGATATAGAGCCTCCCAAGGATAATTTAAAAGGCTTATGGACATGTATAATGAAATTTCTACAAGAGATTCGGAACAAATAAGACAATACAAAAGCAAGTTTGCCGAGATAATATACCCATACAATACACACTTAGCTGAACCATAGATTGTGGTTACCAATGGTAGACCGAAAGGATCATCTACAAGGTGAGATCCGTCATGGTGGGAGTACAGAACAAAGACAGGGAAAAATCATTTAAGAAAACTTCTCCGGGTCGGGGAAGAAGAACTTCTAGTGGCTCTCAAGGACGGGGGTCAGGTCGGGGGACTCCTGATAGCTCGTCAGGACCTGGGAACGTAACCGATGATAGCGGATCTTGTTTTTGCTTCCTTTGGCCCACAGAGTTTCCAGCGTTAGCACTCCCATTAATGACTGGATGTTTGAACGTAAAAGATGAAAGTCACTGTGGTTATCGGTCTGTAGCTCATCAAGTGTGGGGTGATGAAGATCAATACATATCCGCAAGATTGTTAATGCATAACAATCTTAATGAATGCAGGGATGATTTGAAATTGAGATACCAACTTGCGGAGATGTTTGTGCTCGAATTCTTACGAAACTTTCATGGTGGGTTCCACAACCCTGCACACCCGATTACTGGATGGATCTTCCAGATATGGGTTGGATTATTGCGACTGTTTTTGAAGCTATTTTTGTATGTTTTTGCCGGGGAAATTCTCATACATTCTTACGATCGCATATATTCCAACAAAATGGCACTTTGTATCGGTATGTTGTTCTAACTGTATTTACTTGAATTACTAAAAAATTGGGGTTTCTTATGATTGACTAATGATCCTTTTTATACTTTACAGGTACAAATGAAACGTAATTGTCCATTTCCCCCGTTGCATCCATCATGGATACATTATGCAAATACAATGGTAAAAACTTGGTATGATCCATTGAGAGTCAGATTTACCGAGTGGAACACATTGGAGCTAGTATATGGAAAATGAATTGTGTAATCGCTGCTTTGTATGTACTAAAAATATTGTTCAATTTTATAAAAATTGTAAATTATTGAGATGTATTAATGTTATTGCAAAAAAAAAGCCTAATTGTGGAACCCTAAATATAAATAAAATACTTGGAATTTTTTGGCACTTGATTTTTGTGGCAATACTCCTAAAACACTAATTTTAGTATTCTGGGAATTTTTTTTTTTTTTTTTGGATTTTGACCGCATGTTGACGGTTTGCTACGTCACCGTTGGTTCAACCGCATGCTGACGTCAGCATTCGGTGACGTCATCAACTGCATGCTAACGTCAACATGCACTCTCCGTGCCTCGCAAGCCGCAAGCGCCGCTAGCAGTGGAAATATTTTCCCATTTTCAGCCCATTTTCTGTCCATTTTCAGTCAATTTTTACCAAAAATCTACTATAATTCTAAGTCAACTACATAACATTTAACTCAAATAAAGATTTATGTGTTTTGTTTTTTATAATTAGCTAGATCTATATATTTTTTGTTTTCTAAATTTGAAAAAGTAAAACTTACATTGTGTTAATTCTGATATTATTTTGACGTTGGGTCTTGAGACAAAGTTGAAGAGGACGACGTTTGCAACAAGATGGTAGTCTCCAAAAAAATTCCGACGGCGGCGTTTCCGGTGGTGGCATAAATCCCGGCAGTGGTTCCGGTAGTGGGGGATTTTGAAGTTTGAGAGAATTTTAAAAAAAAAAAATAGGGGGAGGGGGTGTGAACAAAATTAAATAGGGGTGCCCCTATAGTGGCCATGACAATATTTTGTCCCCTTGCTGCCAGCCGAGAGAGAGAGAGAGAGAGAGAGAGGAAAGCCGAGAGGAGCCGCCGTCGCCTTTCTTGGTTCTTGCGCCGAGAGCTTCCGCCGCTCAATTTTTCTTCTTGATTTTTCTCTTCACGGTTCCCGAGGTAAGTCTAGGCTGTTTATCTTTTTATTTTCCTTTCTCCTAGTCTAACGAAGTCCTTATATATGTGAGTACTTTTTTTTTTTTTCTTCTTATCCTTAATTCTTGTCTTTAACGAAAGGACACTTCTGATATGGACCGAGTCCACTGGGCCATGCAGTCCAGATTTGGCCACATCATTGCATTTACTTCTCTCTCCTCATTCTGCATTGATGTGGCCAAATCTGGACCACATGGTCCGCATGGACCCGGTCCATATCAGAATTTTCCTTAACGAAATCCTATATATAAATGTCTACTGTTTTCCTTTTTTTTTTTCTTTTTCTTTTTTGCACGATCCCCATAACCCATATCTCTAACAGTTTATTTTAAATTCTTTTATTATTCAATTCATTAAATTCCTAATCAATTATTTATCTAAGGGCTAAAGGCACTAAATGGCCACCTGCTATTTCACTATTTCGGGTTAGGGCCTAAAACAATTATTTCCGCTACATTTAGCCATGAAACTTTTACGGGCTACACATTTTAGCAAACAGACCAAATTCCGTCAAATTCGAATTTAAAAGCCCTGACGTCCCGGCGACGTCAGGGGTAAAAATGTCTTCACAGAAAAGGACGGATTTTAACCCATCTCCTTCAATATAAGCTTCTTCTTCCTTATTTGTCTTGCACCATAGAGTAATTTTTAGGTCAAATTACTCTCTGATTTCATTCAAATCATTGGCATCCTTTTTCAAAATATGAATTCATTGTAAAGTTCAAGTTCAACACATTCTTCAATTTCGAGTTAGAGGTTCCTTCCAAAAAAACCCGTTTCATTGTTCATCTAAAATAATGTCATCTAGGTCTTCTTCTTGTAGGTATAACTCTTCCAAATCAAGAGATGATATTGGGTGTGGTTGTCCTAAGATTGTTGGGATGCACACTTCATGGATCGAAGAGAATCCCGGACGGCGATTCGTGAATTGTACAAAATCTAGGGTAAGCTATTTCTTTAGTTTTAAATCTTTTTTTCCCTAAATTGGTTATGGATTTTTCCTTAATTGATGTACTAAGAAATTTGTAGGAGGGTGGTTGTGGCTATTTTGAATGGATTGATCACCCAAAAAATAAGCAAGCCAGTGAGATGATTTCTGGGTTGCTAAAAAAATTGGACATTTTGGAAGCAGAAAACGTCAATTTGAAGACTGAGCTTGCAGTGAAGCTGCATCGGAAATCATCAATTTCTAAGTTTTTCTACAGTTTGTGTATTTTACTTGTGTTTTTGTTTGGTTACATTCTAATTTGTTGTTATATGTGTTGTACCAAGTAGACGAGTGAAGTTGATGTTCCTAGTGTTCAAAGTTGTAATCAGAAATGTATGCTAGACTTTGTGTTTTAAAGAGTGTGTTAAAATGTTATTTGTTGTTCATTTGAGCCCATTTAGATGCAAAACGTCATATGCAAATACAAAAATTATACAAGTTAATTTTAAAGTAATACACAACATTTGCCAAAAAAATGCAGATAATTAATCATGCTGAGCAAAATAGACACAAAAAGTTAACTAGCATTGAAGCATACTTGCAAGTAACTTACATATAATACCATTAATTTGCCAATGTTTTCTCCCTAGCATTGAAGCATACTTGTACATAATTAATCATGCTTAGCAAAATAGACGCAAAAAGTTAACTGTTTAGTGAAGTTCTACATCATCTAAAATAAAGGCCAACAAACTGCCTCAAAATACCCAAAAAAAAAATCCACAAATAACACTTAAAAAAATACTCCTAGGCATCCTTTGCCAGTGCCTTCTCCTTTAGCCTTTGGGACTGCCTAAATGGTTCTTGTGTGACTTGGGATTGTTGTTCATCCATAACTGCAGTAGCCATTGCTTCATCCATCAACATTTGTTCTTCAAGTATGATCTCCTCCTACAAATAATGTAAAAAGAATTAACATTTATACACTAAATCACAATTTTCATTCATAATAGAACAGTAATATTCAATACCTCTTCAAAAGCATCATCACTGAAAACATCTTCATGTACTACACCCCTTGTCTTGCCAGTTTTTTTCTTACCTTTCCCAGAACCACTTGCCTCGGAAGCTTTCCTGGGGCATGTCCTCCTATTATGCCCAAGTTCAAAACAAGTACTGCACTTGTTCATGTTCAATGGAACTATTTGTGTAGAGGACTGCTCCACATTGCTGACTTGACTTTTATTCACAGAAGAAGCTACAATGTCTTCCCTCAAAGGACATTTCCTAGCATTATGTCCCTTTTCAAAACATAGAGTACATTTTGAACTTTTCCAAATCCTTGACAGCTTAATTGTCTTATCAGCCCCTTTTCAGTTTTCTCTAGGGGATCCCTCTTCCTTACTTTTTTAGGTCTCCCAGGAAGTCTCATTTTGATAGGTGGCAGCAATGGTGGTAAACCAGTTTTGGGCCAGAAAATAGGTCCACTTATTGGTCTGACAATTGGTTCATATGCTTTTTTGTAAGTGCTTACATGGTATACCTCACTCACATAATTCTCCACATCATCAGAATTTGCAATTATAGCACAACAAGCATGCACACAGGGTATACCCCATAACTCCCATTTTCTACATGCACAGCTCTTTTTGCCTATGTTAACATCATATTTATCCCCATAACATCCCTCAATCTAAAAATTTCCCCCACCAGCACTATGAACAATATAATTAGCTGCCTTTTCACATAAACCATCCACATACTTATGAATCCTAGGACATAACAAAGAATCTTGTTTTTTGATCCAGTTTCTTTTAGATTCATGCCTAGTCATCATGTATGTCCTAATACTCTCAATCAACTCTAAAATTGGTTTTACTCTTGCTTGCATAATAACAGCATTAAAGCTCTCACAAAGGTTATTTTAAAGCATGTCTCAGTCATTGTGTGTTCTGAACAAAGCCCTACTCCAGTGTTTTGCATTACAAGCATTTGCAAGCCAATTATGTGCATTTTCATCAAGCACCTTTAACTTTTCCATGTTAGAAATTAACTGATTTGGGTGTGTGGACCTTGCACATTTCCACAGCTGATCCTTAAGGGCCTGTCCTGCATGTTTCTGCCTGAAATTTTGATGCAGATGCCTTACACAAAATTTGTGTTCAGCAAAAGGCAGGTGTTGCTCAAGAACACCAATCAATCCCTACAAAACAATAAAACAAAGGAATAAGTCTATTGTCAGTAACCTAAAATGCTTGAATAAGGTAACTCAAAATACCACCTTTTGCCTGTCAGATATTATGGTCCATTTCTCTTGTTCCACAAAACCCAGATCCTCCATCAAACAGAATAGGAACCATTCCCATGTTACAGAAGTTTCAGCCTCTACCACAGCAAAAGCTAAAGGACAAAGAGAGTTGTTTGCATCAACTGCTACAGCACTCAAAAGAATTCCTGGATGTGGGCCCCTCAAGTGGCATCCATCCACGCCCAATACTCTCCTACACCCAGCAATGAAACCTGCTTTCACAGCCCCTAGACACATATAAAATCGGCCAAACCTCTTGTTTTCAGCATGAGGATCATCAGGTATCAAATGAACTGAAGATTCGGAATCTGATTTCTTAACTTCCTCAACATAATCCCACAATAATGCATACTGGTCCCCAAACTTGCCTTGAATAATCTGCATTGCTCTTTTCTTGGTCCTGTAGGCAGTATTATCTGAAATGTTATACTGTAGCTCCTTCCAAACTTTATTCACAAAGTCACTTATTTTTACTCCATTTGTTTGTCTAAAAAAGTCCAAGTACCTCTTGGCCAAGTACTTTGGTCCTACTAAAGCAGCACTATGTGATCTTTTACATCTATGCCTTGCATGTAGGGTTTTTATTTGCCAATCACTGGTTTCAGGAATAGGAGATGCATATAACATCCATTTACACTTTGGACCAGAGCATGCAACCAAAACTCTCCCCTCTATTACTTCTTTTTACTTTGATAAACTTCCCCATTTTAACTTTGTGATTCTTCACAGCTTCTTTAAGGACTGTTTTGCTGCTGAAAATCATAACCACTTTGAACCTTGGGTTGAACATATCTATTTCTGGCCTAAATCTCTCACAGTTAGCCAGCCCATCCTCTTTTTCACTATCAGAGTTACTCTCTAATTCAGAAGAATCATAATCTTCTGAATCTCCATCATTTGGAAACAGCACTCCAGAGTTAACAACAAATTCATCATCCTCATACTGGTACACATGGCTATCAGAAACATACATTTCTTTTCCTAGCATTGGTGCATCAATTATGAACTCATCATCACCAATTTCCCATTCAGGCTCAGCAAAAGAAGAACACTCAGATGACTCCTCATAATCAAGATCATCAAACTTTGTTTGTTGTGCATTAAAACCACTGTTTTCACCAACCATGTTCAATTCATTTGGTTCAATCTCAACAAAGTAACTACCATGAAAATAGGAATCTTCCATTTGTTTCCTTGCTAAGGTTTGTTTCCATTTTTTAGTCATAGGGGTAACATCAGAACCAACAAAAACCTCAGTAAAGTCATTAATAAGGTCTCTTGAAATGTTTGGTTTTCGTTTAATATCAGACTTACCACTAACCCTAGCACTATCCTTATTCCCACTGTTTTTCTTTGAAGAACTGCCTAGCTTGGGAATAGACCATTTCATTTTGGGATCAATGACAAGATAAATTTTCCCCATACCCTTAGACTCAGACATTTCAGCCAAAATTTTCAAATCAGTATCAGAATGGACTAAGGTCAGAAATGGATTTTCATTCCTTTCATCCATGCTGTACCAACATTGGTTTACTTTTATATAACCCAACACATTACAAATCATATGTAAATCATTCAAACCAAAATCCCCAACCCTGCAAAAGTCAAAGTAATCTATATCCCCCAGCATACTGACTTGCTACTGTTCTAGCTATAGTCCCCCCCCCCAAATTTACCTCCATGTTTGATTCTTAGTGTAAGTTTTTTAGCCCCTTCTCCTACAAAAAAAAAAAAAAATTAATTCCAATAAATACGAAATACACCTCAGCATGCATTTAATCATAAATCACCAACCAACAATGCAGAAAACCCTAATATATAAGTACGGCAGTGACAAAAAATCAGCATCCTATAAAAATTACTTTTTTGCCAGAAAAGGACAACAAACTACCAGAAACTATCCACACAATAGGGGAATCTTTAAAGTATAAACCGGGACCACAAGCTTTAAATTTGAAACTTTAACAATTATCAATAATACCAAACACAGAAAATTCCAAAAAAAAATTTGGGACCACAACTCACATATCCGACAAACTCTCTTATAAATCCAACTTTAATCAAAAGAAAACATTGAAAAGATGAAAACTTTTCACAAAAATTATGTTAAAAAAGAGGGTCAACTGAAAAGTTACCATATTTAGGGTTTTCTGACCACTTCTCTCTGTCTCTCAGCTTCATTTACACGATTTCTTTAGGTATTATTACTTGTTTTGGTAAGTGTTACAGTAAATCTTTATTGATTACGGAAAATTTCCTTGGAATTTAGAGAGTTTTCTGGAGACAATTTGGGTTAACAGATGGGGATTTAAAAAACTGAAACCCAAATCTCATTGAGAGGTTTAAATAGGGAGTGAAAATCGGGTCAGATACATCCAACGGTTCGCCTTGGTTAGACGATTCGGTTTGATCAGCTTATGCGTCCTTTTCTGTGAAGACATTTTTACCCCTGACGTCGCCGGGACGTCAGGGCTTTGAAATTCGAATTTGATGAAATTTGGTCTGTTTGCTAAAATGTGTAGCCCGTAAAAGTTTCATGGCTAAATGTAACGGAAATAATTGTTTTAGGCCCTAACCCGAAATAGTGAAATAGCAGGTGGCCATTTAGTGCCTTTAGCCCTTTATCTAATTAATTTAATCATTTTGGTGAATTACAATTAAAATCCCCAAATTACGATACGTGTGTGAAATGTCCAAAGACGTACATGAAAAGTAACACGTAACATTTTATTAAGATAAAAGGACACATAGTCGCATAACATTTAATATGGCATTTAATATAAGCACAAAATTATCCAATTAAACCACTTAAATCACATAAATCACATAAATCAAATTGGGCAAAAATCCCAGGTATCACAGGTCGCGAGGTCGACCCCCGTAAAAACAATGTCAAAGTTACAGTTTGGATGAAAAGGTATTGAATTCAATATGTTTAAACTTTAGGGTAGTGCTAGGAGGCTCAAATATAGCCAATTAATTGACTATAATTTGGGGTAAAAATATAAAATACCGTAAAATCTTTTATAAAAATAGGGGGTTAAGGGTATTTTATAACCTATTATAGTGTAAATGTGAAAAATACCTTAAAATATTTTATAAAAATAGGAGATCAATAATATTTTAAAGTCAATTATTTGAGCCGTTAATCATTTCCCTAAACTTTAATAGCGCAAAGTGACTTGTGTTTTGAAAATCCAGGTGTACAATTGCTAAACACCAGCCATATTTTTTTGTTTATAGAGTATAAGGGGTGTATTCAATTAAATTTTTTAAAAACTATTTATGGATAAATAAATTCAGTGAATTTTAAAAAATTATCTAAAATTTTAAAAGAATGTAATGACTTATAAGATTTTTTTAAAAGATTTTGTATACTCGGAATTCTTATGTTCGGATTTTAAAGATTTATATCATAAGAATTTATAAGATTTGAAAGGATTACAAGGAATTTTTATTTGTACGATGCTAACCAACCAACTTAGTTGGATGATGAACAATGTATAGTTCAATGATGCACAAATTCTTCAGGAACAACCTTTACAACCCAAACTTTTCAAATAATGGTGAAATTTATCCTTCCCAAATGTTATGATAGGTATAAGGTTACTAGGTTGCAGACACTTGGTTCAAATAATGGAATAAAGTCATAAACATAAAGCCAATAAAAGTCAATTGGTTAAAGTTGTGGGCACTTGCATCCAGGGACGAGCAAATTCGGTTTTACCGAATTACCGACCGAATTCAAATTCAATTCGCAATTCGAATTCGGTAATTAAGTGTAAATTCGGTAATTCGGTTACATCCCAATCCAATTTGGTCAAAAAATGGGACGAAATTGGTTTGACTATAATTGAATTCGGCCTGACCGAATTCGAATTCATTTTTTAATTTTATTATATAGTTAATATATATATAAAGTAAATAGACCCTAAAAATTGTTATTTTGGCGGGTTTTCTATTAATTTTCCGTGTAAATATGGTTGAATTAAACGATGATAATTTTTTATTTTGATTATTTTTTTCTGAATTTATTGTTTGTTTTGATTTTTGTTTTTTCTTGATGTTCAATTAGAGTTTTCTTGTGAAATCGGCCAATTCGGCAAAAAACGAATTATGAATTCGCCAATTCTGTCAATTCGAATTCGGTAATAATGAATTCGAATCCAAATTGGGTCCCTTTTTAGGTTCTAAAAAAGTTGAAAACCCCGAATTCAAATGACCGAATTGGCGAATTCGAATTCGGTGCTCACCACTACTTGCATTAGCAATAACATAAAACGGATCAAATTGAATGAAACAATAAATAAAAGCAAACATTCAAAGTAACAAGAGTCAATGAAAAAGATGACAAATAAACAAATCATAAAAATCCCACTAAAAAGTTGTATGAGTTAGGGTGAGATTTTTTTAAAGGGTTTGGTATTTATATTTTTCACTAAAAAATCCCACAAATTCCTAATTAAAAAAAAATCTATCGAAATTTGAAAGTTTTTGAATAACAACAGACTTTCTGTTACTTGTGTAGAGTTCTGATTGAATACCACTAAATTTGAAAATCATTTTTTAAAAATCATATTGATTGAATACCACATGATTTATTTAGATTATTTAAAAGTTTTAATAGAATATCACAAGACTTATTTATCTCAAAATAATCTTTTAAAATCTCAATTCTCAATTAAATACACCTTTAAGAAGACGTAAGAGCTTCTTCACAAGATATTCTCTCTTTTGGAGGCAAGTAGATCTCAACGGGAAAGAAGCCTTCCCGATATCAGAAATCGCAATTTCAAGAGGTTAATATTTACCCTCTCTAACTATTAAAAGTTTTTCTTACCCCTTCTGGTGTATAATTGGATGCCTGATCGACAATTTCGGTTTTTCTTTAATATGTTTTCATTATGGAATTGAATTGTTGTTGAATTCTTCACAAGCAAATGGAAAATTAAGGTTTGAAGATGAATTTCTGATTTTTAAATGGCTAGATATTCAAAAAATCATTCAAGACCGACGGTTTTGTGTTTGTGTTTTCTGTCTCACAGTCCACGACCAACAAATCCGCTTAGATTTCATAGCTTTGAGCAGCAGCCGCTTAGTGGTATTATGGGAGCAGCTGTTTTGTGCATTTATTTCTGAAGGTTATGTCTGTCCCTGTTTATCTCCTGCCCATACTTTCAATTATTGAGAATTTAACGAGTTATGTTATTGTTGTTGTTGATATGCCTGGCGAAGTGTCCCTTTTGTTTGCACAAGAAACATCCATCAGCTTTCTGCTTTCCCTGGTTGATTTCTTCTTGAGAAATTTCCATTTCTTTTTTAAGCCTTTATTCACTTGCTTGCCACAGTCTTGATTTTCCTTATTGTTATCTACTTCCAGGGCTTCCGTGTGGTTTTGCCTGTGAGGTCAAAGAATGCTCGTGGGCAGCAAGGTTCATATCCAATTAAGTTGTTCTACACTTCCAACATGCCGATTATCTTGCAGTCTGCGCTTGTCTCCAATCTTTACTTCATTTCTCAGGTATTTGAACCACTGCGCAAGTGAATAAGTTATATTGGTTCAATTGAAACATCAGTTAATAGCTTCATTTTGTCCGAATGTCCACAGCTGCTGTATAGAAGGTACAGCGGAAATTTCCATGTGAACCTTTTGGGCATCTGGAAGGAATCCGAATACTCTGGTCAATCTGTCCCAGTTGGGGGTATTGCCTATTATATTACTGCACCATCGAGGTAGAGGAATCATGAGATCCAAGTCTCATTCATGCTCTTTTCATTCGACTTGTGGATGGTAGTTTAGTTGCTAGTTATTTTGTTGTCATGGTTTACTAATACTGCTTATTGGTGATTTTGCAGCTTAGCAGATATGGCAGCCCATCCCTTTCATGCACTATTTTATATAGTCTTTATGCTCTCAGCTTGTGCTTTGTTATCAAAAACCTGGATTGAAGTTTCAGGATCCTCTGCCAGAGATGTTGCAAAGAAACTTAAGGTATGATCTTGTGCAACTTAAGACTTGCTGATTTGCTTTAGGGCTGTTACTCTATCATTTTATAATACCACTGAGCATAACGAGGAAAACGGTTGTCTTTAGTCATGCAGTTTCTGAAAGTTTGAATTTTTTTCTATTTTAATTTAGCACCCGTATCAATGCTTCCTTGTTGTCTTTAGTGATGCACTTTCTTTCAGAAAGTTTCGGTTTTCTCTACAATTTTGAATTAGTGTTGTATCAATGCAGACTTGACCTTTGATTTTCTTCCACCTTTTAAAATGGGGGAGGGTAACATATATACAACGTTGTTTTCAATTTCATGCTGCACAATAAGAGGTGTTTGTGTTTTCTGAGGCATGGGTGCATTAAAAGTTGTCAGGCCAATCGTCAAATGGTGTTTTTTCTTCGCCCTTTGATGTGTAGCTAAAATATCCCTATAGTACACAAGTTCTGATGCAAGTTCATACGACCTTATTCCTGCACACGTGAATGAGATCATCCAGGTCTCAGCTCATGCATTGAACTGTTTATTTGACTTTGAAAATACAATTCGGTCCAGGCTTGATCAACAATTCAGGTCTAGTAAGAACTAAAACAACCTTGTCCACTCCCCAAATGAAGGGATTCATGGGCGGAAACTCGTTCCAAACACCCATGGATCCTCCCCTGAAGGATCCGCTCATATGAAACAATTCGAAAACAGCAAGAAAAACTTACGTTTTTGGATTCAAGAAGCTACTTCTTGAATGGAGGATGACGTTTCTTGTATCGGATGCTGCTACCGATTGATCTCCCTTTGCGGAAAGTCCCTCTACCGGTATCCACGCGACAATACGGGCAGCGATTGCTAGCTCTTCGTCTTTTCTGATTTTCGGGAATTAGAGAGAAAAGGGAGAGGCTGAGACTGAAATATAATTTCAGAGACTTGGTAATATTTCGGCTGAAAAAACATTCCCTAGGGTTTCGGCCAGGAGATCATTATATATGGGGTGTGAGAGTTTGTCCCCATAACCAACTCTCACATCCTCAACTCCTCTCGGCAGTGGGAGTCTCTAACTCCCACGTCCCCTAGACTTCTGCTGGTAGTGGGAGTCCTTATCGGATAATAACTCCCACGTAATCCCAGCTATAGTAAAATACCCAAAATTGCCCCTATCTCTAATTCGAATAATAAACACTTTATTATTTTGAGAAAGACAAATGTCGGGATACTGATGAACCTAGACACATTCTAGATTCATTGAATGCGGACATGAAGCTCGTTAGCTCGTCTATGCGTGTGACCACAGTAGGTTCAAATCTCACAATGGCAATGAAAACACACTTAGTAGTAGTATGTGTTCATAAATCACTAGCGGTCCCCTAGCGAGGACATTGTGACTACCCAAAGTGAATGAATATACAACGGAACCTAATATCAATCCACTATTTAATCCATTTGTCTCGCGATATCCTAATTAAGCATAAGGCATGGTGGTCGTCACCACTTATTAAGCTTAATTGTATTTATGCTCGATCTCCGGGTAGTTGTTTCGACAAATAGCATTTGATAACCACTTTATCAAATACATTTGAGCTACGACCATGCATTTAAACGAGTCTTTCCCTATCGATGGGGCCCATGGATATCTCTCTCAATAATAGAGAGGGACAAATTCCTTTACTGATGTCTCTCACATTCAAGCTATGTTAGGACACTACATCCGATCTCGGTCGAATTGATTACTCTGTTACAAGTAACGTCCAGTCGAGTCAAAAGCGTAGCTCCATTCATACTAGAATCAATGAAGACATAAGGTCTAAGGATTCTAAAATAGTATTGAGGAAGTAATACTTATGACTTAAGACCATGAAGTATTACTTCTCGACGGATCACGTCGATACAATGTATCCACATATATTGCATCTATGATGTGATTTGTATCCATTACACATGATCGGTAAAACAAGATCATCAATCAACAATCATACTAGTTTTATTTCATAGTAATTAAGTATTACATAAAACTAGGGACTTCTAGAATAGTAATTACATAAGCTAATGGGTTTTACTATCAAATCACACATTTGATAATCAAAAGCAAAATTAACTATTCAATTACATGCTCAAAAAGATAACAAAACGCACAACATGTGCTAATGGTCCTGAGGGCACTACTAACAATCTCCCACTTGCCCCTAGGTCCAATCATACATGATCCTCGATCCCATTGACCTAGTATGACTCTCGTGTTTAGAAAGTTGTGGGAGTGGTTTGGTCAATGGATCGGCAATGTTGTCGTATGTATGAACTTTGCAAATACTAACGTCTCCCTCGTCGATGATCTCTTTAATCGGATGGAAACGCTTTGAGAATGTGTTTGGATCGTTGGTGAGATCTAGGTTCCTTAGCTTGTGAAATGGCACCGAGTACTATCACAATAGAGGTCCAGCTGGGTTCACAATGCTAGGGGACGACACCTAGTTCATCAACAAACTTCCCGATCCAAACGAACTTCTTTAGCTGCTTTCGGAGGCGACTAGATACTCGACTCACATTTGTAGAGTCCGTTAGTAGTGCCCTAGGACCATTAGCACATGTTGTGCGTTTTGTTATCTTTTGAGCATGTAATTGAATAGTTAATTTTGCTTTTGATTATCAAATGTGTGATTTGATAGTAAAACTCATTAGCTTATGTAATTACTATTCTAGTAGTCCCTAGTTTTTATGTAATGCTTAATTACTATGAAATAAAACTAGTATGATTGTTGATTGATGATCTTGTTTTGCTGATCATGTGTAATGGATACAAATCACATCATAGATGCAATATATAGGGATACATTGTATTGGGCGTGATCCAGTCGAGAAGTAATACTTCATGGTCTTAAGTCATAAGTATTACTTCGTCAATACTATTTTAGAATCCCTTAGACCTTATGTCTTCATTGATTCTAGTATGAATGGAGCCACGCTTTGACTCGAGTCGGGACGTTACTTGTAGCGAGTAATCAATACGACCGAGATCGGATGTAGTGTCCTATCATAGCTTGAATGTGAGAGACATTATAAGGAATTTGTCCCTCTCTATTATTAGAGAGAGATATCCATGGGCCCTCGATAGGGAAAGACTGTTTAAATGCATGGCCGTGCTCAAATGTATTTGATAAAGTGGTTATCAAATGCTATTTGTCGAAACGATCTACCCGGGAGATCGAGCATAAATACAATTAAGCTTAATAAGGGTGACGACTACCACGCCTTATGCTTAATTAGGATATCGCGAGACAAAGGGATTAAATAGTGGATTGATATTAGGTTCAGTTGTATATTCATTCACTTTTAGGGTAGTCACGATGTCTCGCTAGGGGACCGCTTGTGATTTATGGACTCACACTACTACTAAGTGTGTTTTCATTGCCATTGTGAGATGAACCTACTGAGGGTCACACGCATAGACGAGCTAACGAGCTTTATGTCAGATTCGATGAATCTGGAATGTGTCTAGGTTCATTGATCCCGACATTTGTCTTTACGAAATAATAAAGTGTTTATTATTCGAATTAGAGATAGAGCAATTTCGGTATTTTACCTATAGGCTGGGATTACGTGGGAGTTATTATCTCGATAAGGACTCCCACTACCAGCGAAGTCTAGGGGACGTGGGAGTTGAGGACTCCCATCGCGAGAGGAGATGAGGCGTGAGAGTTAGTTCCGGGAACAAACTCTCACACCCTATATAATAAACTCTTGTCGAAACCACAGAGCTCAATGCTTTCAGTCGAAATACCCAAGAAGCCGAAATAGTTTCCCGCCTCTCCCTTTTCTCTCTAATTCCCGAAACCCTGAAAAAAGCGAAGAGCTAGCAATCGTTGCTCGTTTAGTCAGCGTGGATACTGAGTAGAGGAACTTTCGCATGAGGAGATCAATTGGTGGCGATTAGCATCCAAGAAACACCATCCTCCATTCAAGCGAGCTTCTGAATCAGTAAAATGTAAGTTTTTACCGCTATTTTCGATTCGTTTCATATGAGCGGATCCTTGAGGGAGGATCCATGGGTGTTTGGGAACGAGTTTCCGCCTCATGAATCCACTTTGCAGAGTCGGCCGCGGTTTCTTGCTTTGAGCTCTTCCAGCTCACAGCACCTCCATTCAAACAAAACACAAAACCCAGTTACGATCTATAATCATCTACGTCGGTTTGGAAGCTTGCGTCTGTGTAACCATTTACAACCCGGGACTTCCTTCCCGACCTCAGTAAACTAAGAACATATCTTTAGTCCTTCTCAAGTACTTAAGAATGCTCTTGATTGCGATCCAAATGTGACTCACTGAGGGTCGATTGATATCTGCTAGTCATACTTAAAGCAAATGAGACATCCCAGGCGAGTGCATATCATGGCGTACATAATAGACCCAATGGTCGAAGCATATGAGATCTTACTCATGCGCTCTTGGTCCTCCTCGTGGAAGGTCCTTGAGTTCTCGCTGAGTTTAATGCCATGTGACATGGGCAAGAATCCACTTTTGGGAGTCTTGCAAACCCGAACCGTTTGATGCACTTGTCAATGTATCCACTCAGCTCGAGGCAATCATTTTTGTTAGATCTATCTCTATAGATTCTAATACCCAAAATGTATGTAGCCTCGCTTTAAGTCTTTCATGGAAAAGCACTTCCCCAAACCAAGCTTTTTACGCTTTGTAATGTGGGGATGTCATTTCCAATCAGTAAGATGTCGTCCCACATAAAGCACAAGGAACACTACTGCATTATTAGTTACTTTCTTATAAACACAAGACTCGTCTTCGTTTTTGATGAAACCGAATTCTTTAATACGTTATCAAAGCGACGATTCCGAGCTTTCGAGATGCTTGCTTCAATCCATAAATGGACCTTTGAAGCTTACACACTTTGCTAGGATTTGTTGGATCAACAAACCCCTCGAGGTTGTGTCATATACACATCCTCGAGAAGGTTTCAGTTAAGAAACGCGAGTCTTAACATCCATTTGCCATATCTCATAGTCATAATATGCGGCTATGGCAAGTAAAATCTTAATTGACTTTATCATCGCGACAGGGGAAAAGGTTTCGTCATAGTCAATACCATGAACTTGTCTATAACCTTTAACTACTAGTCGCGATTTAAAAAGTGTGTACATTACCATCCATGTCGGTCTTACTTTTTTATAACACCATTTGTTATCAATGACCTTGCACCGCTCGGGTGGGTCAACCCAAAGTCCATACTTGGTTGTCGTACATGGATTGCATCTCGGACTTCATAGCTTCTAGCCACTTATCGACTCGGAACTACGAATTGCCTCTTTGTAGGTAGTGGGTTCATCTTGATCAATCGAGTTCGACTCGATGATCATCGATCCACAGAAATCCATATCTCTCAGTTTCGTTGATGTACCCGACTCGACCTCCTTGGGCCTTGTGTCAAAGATTGAAGCTCGATGTCGGCACGTGAGCTTGTTTGAACTTCTAAAGTTGGTTCGGATGTTGTTTGGGGATCTTGAATTTCCTCAAGATGGATCTTACTCCCACTATCCTCTTTGGAAATAAATTCCCTTTCAAGGAATACACCATTACGAGCAACAAACACTTTGTTCTCCGATGGAAGATAGAAGTAATATCCTTTAGTTTCTTTAGGATATCCCACAAACAAACATTTGTCGGATTTAGGGCGAGTTTATCGGATAACAAGCGTTTTACGTACGCCTCGCATCCCCAAATTTTGAGAAATGACAAGCTAGAGTCGTTTCCCAGTCCCATATCTCGTATGGAGTTTTTTACGAACCGCTTTAGAAGGAACTCTATTTAATATAAATGCAGCGAGTTTCTAGGGCGTATCCCCGAAAAGGAAATTGGAAGATTTGTTTGACTCATCATAGATCGAACCATATCTAATAAGGTGCGATTCCTCCGTTCGACACGCCATTCCATTGTGGTGTGCCGGGGAGGAGTTAATTGTGAAACAATTCCACAACCACTAAGATGTTCAGTCAAACTCTTGGTTAAGGTATTCACCACCTCGATCCGATCGAAGTATCTTAATACTTTTACCAAGTTGATTTTGTACTTCATTTTGAAATTCTTTGAATCTTCCAAAAGATTCGATTTATGTTTCATTAGATAGGCGTTGCCATATCTCACTGAAATCATCCGTGAATGTGATGAAATGCTGAAACCCTCCTCTAGCACTAGTGTTTATTGATCCACAAACATCTGTATGTATGAGGCCCAATAAATCGGAAGCTCTCTCACTTTGTCCAGTAAAGGGAGCTTTAGTCATTTTGCCTAACAAGCAAGAATCACAAGTCTCATAAGACTCTAAGTCAAATGATGTCAAAATTCCATCTGAATGGAGCTTTGATATGCGTTTCTCATTTATGTGGCCCAAACGACAGTGCCAAAATTAGGTCTGGTTTAATTCATTTGATTTAAACCTCTTAGTATTAATGTTATAGATGGGCCTTTTATTGGAATCATCAAGGTTAAGAATATAGAGCCCATTCATCAAAGAGGCATCTCCATAAAAGATACGATCTTTATGAATGGTGCAAATCTTATTCAAAATATTAATTTCAAAACCTTGATATCGAACAAGAAAGCGAAATAATATTCCTATTCAAAGTTGGAACATACAAACAATTATCTAGTTCTATGATAAGGCCACTTGGCAAAACTAAATTAAATGTCCCTGTAGCTACAGCAACAACTCTTGCTCCGTTCGCTACTCTGAGGTCCACTTCTCCTTTTGCCGGTGATCTACTCCTTTTGAACCCCCTGCACATTTGCGCAAATGTGAGATCCATAACCCAGTATCTAATACACATGAAGTAGGAGCGGACATGTTAATTTCTATAACATAAATACCGGAGAGACAGTCAAAGCCCGGCCTTTCCCTTTTTCTTCTCTTCCAAATAGAGCTTGCGATTCCGTTTCCAATGACTCGGTTCATTGCAGATGGAAGCAAACTCCTTCTTTTGGTGCCTTGGCTTTGAGGTTGGGGGCTTGGGCTTGTCATTGCCTTTGCCTTTGCCTCTCTTAGCCATGGGCTTTCCCTTGCCTTTCTTCTTGAAATTCCCTTTTTGAACCATTAAGACTTGGGGGTCTTCTTAATGTTCGATTCGGCTACTTGAGCATCCCAGTGTATTTCATGTATGGTCTTCTCCATGGCATGCATGTTGAAGTTCATAACGAATTGGTCATACTCCGGTGGGAGTGAGCCCAAGATCATATCTCGTGGACATGTCATGACCCTACGGGAGCCCCAAGTTTCTCGAGTTGGTCAAAATAGCCGCTTCATCTTAAGAACGTGTGCACTCAGCGGAGGTTCAGGGGGCCATTTTGCAACTATTTAACGCCTTAGTTGTGAGGAATCTTTCATGGCGAGCTTGCTCTTCGGAACATTTCCTTGAGCTGGCCCATCATCCGGAAAGCCTCAACTCCTTCAAACTGTTTTTGAAGGTCGGGGCTTATTGTGACTAACATGAGACAAGTCACATCGTTAGAGTCATCGAAATGCTTCTTCCAAGAATCTCTTTCAGCTCTAGGGGCGTTATTGGCGAGTCGTTCGAGAATGTCCAGTATCAAGAACGTCATGACTTTCTTTCCCGCTTAAGGACAATCCCTTAAGTTGCGGGCCCAATCAAGGAAATTGGTCTCGCTTAGTTTTTCCTTCTCAAGGACGGATCGCAATGAATTGTGTGATGAATTGGTTGCCATTTATCTACATTAAGTTAATTGCAAAGTTATTAGTTTTTGAGTAAAAACATTTTCCACAATTTCAACACTTGATAATAGTGGGGAAAAAACATTTTACAATAGTTATAGGAAAGCTTTGGCTTAACACCCACAATTAAAGTAAAATCATCTAATGGGATTGACATCTATATGTCCCGGCTATTTCCCATTTTATGCCCTAGGCCCAAAACTATTTTGATAGCCTAGTTAAGTCGGACCATGTCTAAGCATTATGGAAATCACTATTTTCCCATCTCCCTTTACTTAGGTAACCACTTTATCTGTTGCTTTGGCAAGCAGAAAAATGATGATCCAAGCTTATGGAGTGCTTAGGTTATGATAGGCACTTTAAGACTTAATTAAAACCATTTGATGTGACGTTCAAAATTAAATCCATCCAGACATAAAATAAACATCACACGCGAGGATATGGAGCGAAAAATGTAAATGTGATATAGCATGGCCTATTCCTATAATGACTCCCACGAGCCTCGTGGGAGTCGAGGGTCAATCTAGGTCAAAATCCATCTCATGGATAATGTCTTCGATCCAAACGACCTCCGACCTTTGTTACATATTTGCATGGGCATACCCGACCTTCAATGTAAAGCGATAAAGCTAATCTAATAAAGCGATTACAATTTTACAACATTGAAAAAGCGACTCATGAGTCGTATTATAAAATTACAACCGAAATATGTAAAACAAGGGGTATAGTAGGCCATGCTATTCACCATGCTAATATCACATAAAACATGACATAAATAATTCGCGGATATAAATACAAGTTTATATGTGTTGCCACTACGCAGAGCTGGCGGCGGTCCCAGATTTACATCTGATTCTACATCAGCTCATCAAATGAGTTTTTCCTCCCAGATTTACCCCTCAATCGCCTAACTTAGATAATCGGATTATTCATCGGTTAATCGAATTAACCGAATTGATAACCGATTTATAAACAGTTTATGCATATAACAGTTTATGCCGAAAACAGTTTATATCATAACAGTTCATATAACCGTATAAATATGATTAAACCGAGAGCAATTTATGCATATATCACATATATTCATCAAAAGATACATTCTTTAAACGCATTTAAACAGTTTATGCATCTTTCATTATCAAAGAAACGATTTTTCTGTTTTCAAACATACACTATCAAATCGGAATTGATAGTGTTATTGTCTGATAAAAAATATCGAAATCGAGTCGTATGAGCAAGACTCTGATACCATTGAAGGGATTCATGGGCGGAAACTCGTTCCAAACACCCATGGATCCTCCCCTGAAGGATCCGCTCATATGAAACAATTCGAAAAGCTGACAAGAAAAAACTTACGTTTTTGGATTCAAAGCTACTTCTTGAATGGAGGATGGCGTTTCTTGTATCGGATCTCTGCTCGGGATTGATCTCCCTCTGCGGAAAGTCCTCTCTCACGGTATCCACGCGACGATACGGGCGACGATTGCTAGCTCTTCGTCTTTTCTGATTTTCGGGAATTAGAGAGAAAAGGGAGAGGCTGAGACTGAAATATAATTTCAGAGACTTGGTAATATTTCGGCTGAAAAAACATTCCCTAGGGTTTCGGCCAGGAGATCATTATATATGGGGTGTGAGAGTTTGTCCCCATAACCAACTCTCACATCCTCAACTCCTCTCGGCAGTGGGAGTCTCTAACTCCCACGTCCCCTAGACTCTGCTGGTAGTGGGAGTCCTTATCGGATAATAACTCCCACGTAATCCCAGCTATAGTAAAATACCGAAATTGCCCCTATCTCTAATTCGAATAATAAACACTTTATTATTTTCAGAAAGACAAATGTCAGATACAATGAACCTAGACACATTCTAGATTCATTGAATCTGGACATGAAGCTCGTTAGCTCGTCTATGCGTGTGACCCTGTAGGTTCATCTCACAATGGCAATGAAAACACACTTAGTAGTAGTATGTGTTCATAAATCACAAGCGGTCCCTAGCAGGACATTGTGACTACCCAAAGTGAATGAATATACAACGGAACCTAATATCAATCCACTATTTAATCCATTTGTCTCGCGATATCCCTAATTAAGCATAAGACATGGTGGTCGTCACCCCTTATTAAGCTTAATTGTATTTATGCTCGATCTCCGGGTAGATCTGTTTCGACAAATAGCATTTGATAACCACTTTATCAAATACATTTGAAAGCACGGCCATGCATTTAAACAGTCTTTCCTATCGATGGGCCCATGGATATCTCTCTCAATAATAGAGAGGGACAAATTCCTTACAATGTCTCTCACATTCAAGCTATGATAGGACACTACATCCGATCTCGGTCGAATTGATTACTCTGTTACAAGTAACGTCCGATCGAGTCAAAAGCGTGGCTCCATTCATACTAGAATCAATGAAGACATAAGGTCTAAGGATTCTAAAATAGTATTGAGGAAGTAATACTTATGACTTAGGACCATGAAGTATTACTTCTCGACGGATCACGTCGATACAATGTATCCCTATATATTGCATCTATGATGTGATTTGTATCCATTACACATGATCGATAAAACAAGATCATCAATCAACAATCATACTAGTTTTATTTCATAGTAATTAAGCATTACATAAAAGTAGGGACTTCTAGAATAGTAATTACATAAGCTAATGGGTTTTACTATCAAATCACACATTTGATAATCAAAAGCAAAATTAACTATTCAATTACATGCTCAAAAGATAACAAAACGCACAACATGTGCTAATGGTCCTAGGGCACTACTAACACCAAACCCCTGTGGCCCCAAGAGAGGTGGTGGTTTGGGGTGGGGGGTGGGTTCACATTTAATAGTTAAGTGGAAGCCGTTAAGCTACTTTATCTTTTATCTAATGCATCTGCATAAAACTAATCTTCTTCAGGTGACCTAATTTGGTTAAGAAAAGAACTACTCATTTCTGAATGGAATGGTGATTACTTGCAATGCCTTAGCATGGAAATTGAGCATAGCTGATAGGTATTTCTATAATGCAGGAACAACAAATGGTGATGCCGGGACATAGGGAATCAAATCTGCAGGAGTTGAATCGCTACATACCCACAGCAGCCGCCTTTGGTGGGATGTGTATTGGAGCACTCACTGTGTTGGCCGATTTTATGGGGGCAATTGGTTCGGGTACTGGGATATTACTGGCTGTGACTATCATTTACCAGTACTTCGAGACATTCGAAAAGGAGAAGGCCAGTGAACGTAGGTTCTTTGGTTTTTAAGCTTTAAGACGACAGATTAAGACATGGTTGATGTTTTTGCTGGGAAAAAGAGTTATTGTAGTTCTTGCCCAACACCACTGGTTCAAGTTAGAGAACTTTAGAAGCTAGTTCGAGTAAAAACACGTTTTTTCCCTAAGAGGAGTTGATCAGTAATGTAGTGTTGATTTTTGTTTTGTTTTTTTTGCAGTGTATTATTATTTACCCAAGAACCGGCTTTTTTTAATACCAAAAAGCTCATTTTAATTTAACAATAATGATTGTTGGATCAAAATTTTTGGATCAAATAAGGATCAAAGAGTTTAAAATGAAAATGATTGTTAGCATTAAATGTGACATTATGCCTTCTTGATCCAAATTTGATCCCAAATTTTTGATCCAATAATCACTATCCTTAATTTAAATCATTCTCATTTTGCACCCAAAATTTATCAGGGTAAACTTGTAATTTTCGTGGTCTTTTTTTTGGACTTTAGTGTGGGGCCTACTTTGTCGGTAAGCAGGTCCATGGTGCTGACGTGCAGTTCCCACATGGTACCAATTATTAATGCGTAGACCTTTTAAGATTATCTCAACATAAGATAGAAACAAAGGGTAAAGGGTACAGAGGGATTACTTTGGCTTGGGATGGCAGTGGGAGCGGGTGGGGCAGAGACCATGGTCTTCAGTCCTGCTCTCGCCTTCTCTATCTGATCCCCATCCTCGGCCTAGCTCCGTTATTGGGGATGGATGGGGGATTCCATTCCCCGGATCAGGCGGGGGACTCATCCCCAACTAGAGAATAGCGGGGATTTTTTCCTCTTTTCAAATTTTGGCTTTCGTCCAACTCTGACTAGTGAAACTAAGTAACTTTTGACGAAAATTTGCCAAATATATACAACTTTTAAAAAATAACATAAAATTTTAAACAAAAAATATTTAATACATGTTAAACGAAATAACAATATGTAAAAAGATAATAGTTTGCTCCCTAAAAAAGACGGGGTTCCTAAAGGTTTACAAGATGGAGGAGTCTCCAAAGAGTTTGAGAATTCCCGATGTTTTTTTAATTTTGACGTATTTGTTTTGTATTTTTAGATTATTTTATGCATTTTTCTATGTGTTTAGTATTATTATAGGCAAGAAAAACACGGCGGGTCCGGATGGGGATATCATCTCTTCCACCCCCAGAGCCCCGTCCCCAATAGCGGGGGCAAAATTCATCCCCCACATCCACCCCGCCCTCCGCCTTAAACTGGGGAATCCCCGCCCCAACTGGGTCAATTTCCGTACTTATCCACGGCCCTTTCACATGAGTTGAAGTGGAGTCTAACTTGGCATGAATCCGGCCTTGTGGGAGTGACCCCACGGCCCTCTCAAATGAGTTAGAGTGGAGCCTACTCGACCCTCTAGAACGCGTTAGACGAGCATAAAAGAATAGAAATACTCCTCTCATTTAGAATCACAACTTCCATTAACTTGTGAATCAGCTACGGGAACTTCCAAATGAGCGATGTGAGTTGGGTTAAGTTAAGTTTGATGTCATCTCGACTTATGGAAGCTTGAAAATAATGAGCCCAAACTCAACTCACACAAGCTTGGGTCGAGCTTGAGCCGGTTCAATTGTTTTATTTTTGTCTTTTAAGAAGACTTTTGACATTATATGTTTCGGAAAAAAAGCCCGAGCTTGAGCCGGTTCAATTGTTTTATTTTTGACTTTTAAGAAGACTTTTGACATCATATGTTTTGGAAAAAAAAATTTAGTTGTTAGTGTAGATTTTTCAAAGATAATAATTTATCACATACTATAAACAAGTGCTGACTTATGTATATATACCGTAAGAGAAATTCGTTATTTTTAAAATCAACTATCTACCCAACATCGATTTCTAGCAATCAAAATTTAATATGCTCCTCTTAGTAGGGGTGAACATCTATTTCGAATTCGGTAAATCGGTAGTTTGAAATCGGTTTTTTCGGTAATTTGATTTTAAAAAATATTGACCTATTTCGAACCGAATTCCGATTTACCAAATTCGGTATGAATTCGGAATTCGGTCGTTTATCAAATTACCGATTTGGTTAGAGATTTTTTTTTCAACAAAAATTTCCAAGGGAAAGCAATAGCAAAATAGAGTCTGGAAAACCATAAGAACAGAAGTAGAAGTAATATTTTAAAGCTACAATTTCATTATCCAGGTAGCTAGACGCATCAGACTTCTAATTTGTAATATTTTGAGATTTGTTGAGGATCACACCTTCATATTTGACCTGGAACCACTTCGACGGTCCTAGGCGGCTGTGCTAGGTAGTTGTTGTAGGTCGGAGTTGGTCGGTTGTGCTCTGCTAAAGACTAGGTAGTAGTGATTTTCTTTAGATTTGGAAATGTGTGACTGAGGATAATGGAGACTGGCAGAGTTTCATTTTGGATTTGGACATTGGAGAGAAAAGCTTGGACTCCAAAAGCTGTGCCTCTTAGGAAGGAGTTGCTAGTTAGAACTTGGAAGAAATTTAGGGTTACCGATTAGATTTAGGTAGTAAGAGAGTATCTATAGTGTAGTTTTTTTTTAGTATTTTTTAACCATGTTTTTTATTAAAATATTTTTAAAAATAATTATATATATTAAATAATATTATAATACGAAATTGAATTCGAATTCTGTATTACCGACCGTATTCACCGATTTCAATTCGAAATCGGTATACCGTATTCGAATCGATTTCGAAATTTTCGAATTCGATATAATCCGAATTACCGAATTCGATTTACCAAATTCAAATCGAATTCGGTCGGTAAATTGGTTTTTACCAAATTTGCATACCCCTACCTCTTATGATCAAATATTTATGGGCCTATAAATGACTAATTAGCAACTCCAACAAGATTTCAGGCTAAACAATACCACGTGTCGTGCACACGTGTCCAGAAAAAAAGGGCAAAATTGTCTTTTTATTATTTATACACGTCAGCCCATATTTTTTAACTCATCTCCACCATATTCTTTCTCTTCATCATTCAAATCCCATATATCACCCATTTATAATTCATTAGAATTATCATCACATTCTCTACTATTAATCCATTCCAATCCATTTTCATCTTCTATCATCAATTTCTAAAGACATAACCCAATTTCGGGAAACGAAAGGATGCCAGCTTTTTTTTCCAAGTGTTGTAGTTTTTAGGGTAAAATAAATGAGTTTAGTAGATACATTCGATGGAGAATAGGATAAAAAATGAAAATTTTGTCCTTAATGCCGGGCCCATGTGCACGACACATGGTGTTTGGCATGAAATCTTGTTAGAATCTCTATTTGATCATTTATAGACCCAGTAAATAATTAATGCTAAAAAGTGCCTATGAAATTGTTATTACTGGAAATCGATGTTCGGTAAATAGTTGATGCTAAAAATAGCGAATTTCTCTATACCATAAATACTAATTTTGCATTATAATGATTTGGTTGAATCAATTTTTTAGAGTCCAAGTAACTATTTTTATATACAAATATAATAATAGAGAAATCCAATATATATGGCCACCAACTATTTTCACTTTTCTCTAAATAGTACCAACTTTTTAAGCTATTTATGGCATAATTATTTTACGAGGATGTTGTTTGTGTCCAATTAGTGATTCCGATCAATTTACTGGAAAAAAGCCACGTGCATTGTTTAAGTAACTATTTTTATATACAAATATAATAATCGAGAAATCCAATATATATCCACCAACTATTTTTGTTTTTCTCTAAATAACACAAATGTTTAAGCTATTTATGACATGACTATTTTACGGGGATGCTGTTTGTGTCCAATTAGTGATTCCGATCAATTTCCTGACAAAAAAAGGCACATGCATTGTACATGGCATCATAAAGAAGGGAAAAATTGTCCGATTTTCTCCTTCTCTCCAACCAAAATTAAATGTCCGACCTGACCCAAAAGACTCGAATTTCACTACAAGAAAATAGTTAAATAGCGATCGAAAATTTCAGTTACGCTTTTAACAACCGAATACCGACCGCATGGAAATAAAAAATATACCGGTTGCTATTCCGTCGGCCATATCGGTTCCATTGACCAAATTAAAACGACGCCGTTTTGTACTCCGTTAACGACCGAATACCGACGGGACGCTAACGACCGTTTACCGACGGAATACATAACGGCGTCAAAAACGACATCGTTTTGATGTTTTATTTCTTTTAAAAAAAAATTAAGGTTTAAAATTGATTAAAACCACGTCGTGTTGTTCAACGTTAACGACCGAATACCGACGTAACTTAACGACCGTTGACCGACGGAATACATAACGGCGTCAAAACGGCTCCGTTGTGATGTTTTATTTCTTTTAAAAAATTAAGGTTTAAAATTAATTTAAACGACGTCGTGATATTCATCGTTAAAGACCGACTACCGACGGAAGTTAACGACCGATTACCGACGGAATACATAACGACGTCGTTTTGACGTTTTATTTCTTTTAAAAAATTAAAGTTTAAAATTAATTAAAACTACGTCGTTTTGTTCACCGTTAACGACCGAATTCCGATGGAAGTTAACGACCGATTCCCGACGGAATACATAACGGCGTTAAAACGACATCGTTTTGATATTTTATTTCTTTTTAAAAATTAAGGTTTAAAATTAATTAAAATGAAGTTTTTTAACAAACGAATACCGAAGGAATTGAAAACGATGTAACAAAACGACGTCGTTTTGTGAGTTTTTTCCAATTCTAAAATAACCTAAACACTTATTCCGTTTCCTGTTGTTTTGTTAATACAATAACAAATTCCCCCCTCCCCCCTTCCCCGAGTTGAACCCTTCCCCCTCGCCATCTCCGGCCACCTGTGTGAGTCATCATCCGTCTATGATTAAAAATAGAATTATTAATTTGGTTATGTATTTGTTGTTGTGCTTTAATTCGTAACTTTCCTTTATTAATCCATTTTTTCATGCAAACAACAATTTCTTTCTCGCTTCACACTAAGAAGCCACTTGAACGATGCAAATTGAAGTTGAACAACTAGCTTCTTGGAATTCAACATATTGAAGGTGAGTAATATTTGTTGGTATATTTTTTAGTACTTTATTACCATAAATTAATTCCCGCATTGTATAACTTTTTAACATAATTCAAAGTGGTAATTTTATTGCCATAAAATAATTTGATTTTCTTGAATTTTCAGATTTCAACTCATGCATTTCCAAGGATATATACATAAATGACACCAAGGAGTATATGAGAAGTGTAAATTTTTATTGTGAGTGTTGTAATGTAAATGAGAAGTGCACACTTTGATTGTGAGTGTTGTAATTGAAAGTGCACACTTTGATTGTGAGTGTTGTAATTCAAAGTGTGCACTTGATTGTGAGTGTTGTAATGTAAATGAGAAGTGTAACCTTGTGTTTTTTAGTAAGATAATTGGTTATGTAATGTTATTTTTGGGTTTTATTGATTATGTTTTCGATTTAAGATCTTATTGATATTGTTTCTGGTTCGTATTGTTGTGCGTATTGCTGTTTTTTTATAATAGGGATTTAATTAAATTTCAGATTTATTTTTTTAAATTAAAAAACATTTAGCGACGGAATAGCGACCGACCGTTCTATCGGTTGCTATTGGAACAATCCGTCGCTAATCGGTCGCTAACAAGTATAAGTCAAGTCATACATCAACAATGTTGACTAGTCGTTCGGGAATCCGTCGCTATATGGAGACCCAATATTGACCAGTTGGTGGTTAACTAGTCAAAGTCGATACTTAACTAGCCACGGAGACCCAATATCCGTCGATACTTAACCCGTCGGCATTTGGTGGTTAACTAGTCAAAGTCAAAGTCAACAATGTTGACCAGTCGGTCGATAATCCCTCGCTAAATAGGGACCCAATATTCGGTAGCTAAATAATCCGTTGGCATTCGGTTGATAACTAATCAAAGTCAAAGTCAACAAAAGTTGAACGTTCGGTCGGTAATCCGTTGCTAAATGGCGACCCAAAAGTTGGTCGCTAAAGTTTTTGTCTGTAGTCGGTTGTTAAATGGCTTAGCGACGAAAAATATACGACCACGTGATTCGGTCGGTAATCAGTCGCTAATAAACCGACCCTGTTACACTGTTTTCTTGTAGTGTTCACTGATAAAACCAGTCATAAATATCTAAATCGTCTCTCACTTCTCTCTCATACAAACCCTTAATATTCCCAATTTCTCCTAACCCTAAACCTGAAAGCGAGACTCGACTATGACTACAAACCTCAAGGTTATGGGGAGAATATTGTGATAGGGGATATCAAACATGGGGAGGTATCCAGGATGGTCGAAGAAAAGCAAAGGTTGGACGCACTGTTGAAGGAACAGTTGAATGTGGCTATGAATAAGATGAAGCAATTTGAAGACAAGCATAGAACAGAAAGAGAAGGACTAAAGATATGTTCTTATTTTACGGAGATCATGAATGAATTTTGTTTGTAAATAGTTACACAGACGCAAGCTTCCATACCGACGTAGATGATTTTAGATCGCAATCTGATTTTGTGTTTTGTTTGAATGGGGGTGCTGTGAGCTGGAAGAGCTCAAAGCAAGAAACCGTGGCCGACTCTACAACAGATGCTGAGTATGTGGCTGCCTTTGAAGCAGCTAAAGAAGTTGTTTAGATCAGAGAATTTGTTGATGGATTAGGTGTCATCCCTAGCATTGTGAACCCAGTGGACCTTTATTGTGATAATACTAGTGCCATATCACAAGCTAAGGAACCTAGATCTCACCAACGATCTAAACACATTCTCAGGCGTTTCCATCTGATTAGACAGATCATTGATAGAGAAGACGTTAAAATTTGCAAAGTTCAAAAAGATGACAACCCAAGCCACACCCGCAACCTAAACATGAGAGTCATACAAGGTCAATGGGATTGAGGATCAGGTATGATTGGACCTAGGGCAAGTGGGAGATTGTTAGTAGTGCCCTAGGAACATTAGCATATGTTGTACGTTTTATATATTTTGAGTATGTCATTTGAATAGTTGATTTTGCTTTTGAACATCAAATATGTGATTTGATAGTAAAACTCATTAGCTTATGCAATTACTATTATGATTATCTCTATTTTATGTAATGTTCTATACAATGAAATAAAACTAGTATGATGTTTGATTGATGATTATGTTTTACTGATCATGTGTAATGGATACAAATCATATCATAGATACAATATATTGGGATAGATTGTATTGGACGTGATCTGTTAGAAAAGTAATACTTCATGGTTCTTTAGTCATAAGTATTACTTTCTCAATACTATTTGGAATCCTTAGACCTTATGTCTCCATCGTTTCTAGCATGAATGGAGCTACGTTTTGACTCAGTCGGACGTTACTTTTAATCGAGTAATTAAATTGACTGATGATTGGATGTAGTATCCTATCATGGCTTGAATGTGAGAGGTATTGTAAGGGATTTGTCCCTCTCTTATTAGAGAGAGATATCCATGGGCCATTCGATAGGGAAAACCTGTTTAATGCATGGCGGTGCTCAAATGTATTTAATGAAGTGGTTATTAAATACTATTTGTTGGAACAGTCTACTTGGAGATTGAGCATAAATACAATTAAGCTTTATAAGGGTGACAACTACCATGCCTTATGCTTAATTTGGATATCGCGAGATAAAGGGATTAAATAGTGGATTGATATTAGGTTCCACCATACATTCATTCCCTCTGGGTAGTCACAATGTCATGCTAGGCACCGCTTGTGATTTATGAACACATACTACTACTAAGTGTGTTTTCATTGCCATTGTGATATGAACCTACCGAGTCACACACATAGAACGAGTTAACGAGCTTCATGTCCAGATTCAATGAAACTAGAATGTGTCTAAGTTCATTGTATCTGACATTTATTTTTCTGAGAATAATAAAATGTTATTATTCGAATTAGAGATTAAAAATGAGGGTATTTTCGGTATTTGGCTTTCACTGGGACTACCAGGAGACGTTGGAATCACGTGGGAGTTAGTTTTCGGAACCAACTCTCACGCCTATATAATCTCTTTTGGCCGAAATCCCAAGGTTAGACTTTTGATAGCCGCAAAAACCTTATCACCCGAAATTAGATTTCTGCCTCCTTTCTCTTTAGATTAAAAAAAAATCAGAAAACGAAGAGCTAGCACTTCTCGTTTCGTCGCGTGGATACCTGTAAAGAGTAATTCCGCAAGGGAGGACTTTTGGTGGTTGTAGCTAAGCACCCGAAATTAGAAACCATTAACGATAAACGTAAGTATTTTTCGTCTAATTTCGATTCCCATAATATGAGCGGATCCTTCAGGGGAGGATTTATGGGTGTTTAGAACGAGTTTCGCCCATGAATCCCTTCAAGTAAGTCCTAATATTCACAAGAGTCGCGGAGAATGTGTGCGACAACTTGAATATTCTAGGATCATATGCAATTTAATGTATCTCATGGATTGCACTAGACCCGATATTGCAAACTCAGTCAACAGACTGGCGAGGTATACAAGTAATCCCAGTTATGAGCACCGGAAAGCGTTAGTTAGAGTACTTAGATATCTAAGGTAGACTGCTAACTATGGATTATTTTATACTAGATATACAGCTGTACTTGAAGGGTACACTGATGCAAATTGGATAGCAGACTCCAAAATTATAAAATCCACAAGTCTATACATTTTTGTAATAAGAGGTGCAACAGTTTCTTGGAAATCATGCAAACAAACATGTATTGCGAGATCAACTATGGAATCAGAATTCATAGCTATGGATCTTGCAAGAGAAGAGGCTGATGATTACGTGGATTTTTGGAGGATGTTCCAATTTTTTCAAAACCAATTCCACCAAATTAGCTTACATTGTGATAGCATGTCAGCTATTGGTAGAGCAAGTAATAATGTGTATAATGGGAAGTCTAGACATATACGTCCTAAACATAAATCCATAAAGAAACTTTTGAAAACCGGTGTTATATCTTTGGACTTTGTGAGATCCAAAGAAAATATAGCGGACCCATTAACAAAAGGTCTAACGAGAGATCTTGTAGAGATTTCATCGAGGGAATGAGGCTGAAGCCTGTAAAATTGATTACCACTCATGATGGCAACCCTACATGAATTGCAAAATCCAATTTGCAGGATCAAAGGGACAGCCGAATTATGGGGAGAGTCGAACAAAACACTCGGGAAAAGAGTTCCAACCTCATTCCTAAGGTGAAAGAGTGATAGACCTGTCCATTGGAGGATAAAAGAAAGTTTTCAATGATCCTTATACGTATTACGTGAAGTATGACATGATACTTCTAAATAATAGATCACCTATATCGAATGTTAATTGGCCATTTCTATGAGATGACTTAAGGGAAAAATCTCTAGAGCATTCGATGAACATTTCCAAGGCAGTCAAGGGCCAAAATGGACAACAACGAAAGAATCGAATAACAGTATAGAGAAATCATTGTGTGAGTATCGTTGTCTTGGTACACACAAAACGCTGAACAATTCAAGTCATCGCGTCCACTGGTTCACAAGTGTATCCAATGGTATTTCACTAGGGAAGGTTCAAAGCTAACAACTACCTATCCCATTGCAACGAATTCTCTCCGAACTCTTGCATTTCATGTGCATTTTTTTTTCAAAAATAATTTTTTATTCATGTGGGGGATTGTTGGAGAAATTGGGTTTTCTCAAAGAATTAAATTGTAATTAAAGTGTCTTCAGGACATTTTTTAGCCAATATTATTATATGTTACACCGCTCGTTTTTTAATGTTATTGAGATTATCACGAAGTGGGTTGCGCAAGCTTAAAGTGGTTATTGGGAAATCTATGAAAGTGAAAATCACTTTATAAGGAAAAGTGGTTCACATGGATTTAAAATGTCTTGCTAATATTACGCCCCATGTGAGAACCTCGTACGCGTCCGAGCAGGGGTGTAAATCGAAGGCTCGTCGATACCAAATTAGCTTGGACTTGTGTGCGGGCGCGACCTGCGTACACGAATTCCGAATCAAAACTCACGGACTTGATCAACCCACGCTTTTCTACTGGTTTGAATTTTGGTATTCGAATTTTTGCTGAATAAATAGGACTTATTGTAGTTGAAAAATCATTGACTGTAACAATCAGGATTAAACCCACACATAAGGTCTCAGCCTATAACTGCTAATGGTTAATGAGAGAGTTATACCATTGATGTTACATTTTGGATTTGGGAGTCTATAAAAGGCAACCCTGCCTGCCAGAAACAATCATCCGAAAACATTCTCTTATCTCCCTCTGCATTGCTTCTTTCCTGCATTTTTTTTCTTCAGCATTATAGTCATACTATCAAGAGAATTATACCGTTAAACATATATTCGAAAGTACTGTTTCTTTCTGCTTCAAAGAATCAGCGAGTTTGGGCATTGTATCTTTGAAGTTCAGTGTTCAAGCGTGCCTGAAGCAGATAAAAGGCAGGGCATACTGAACTTAAGGGGAAGCATAAATACTGCTGTCTCGTCCAGGATTCAATCCAAAAATAAGTAACTTTATGTGTTTGTTTACTGCTTTTGTCTACTGTTTTGTGTATAATATAATATAAGTGTATTATTTTTCCTTTTCTGTCTTCCATTTCTGGTACTGTTTGTTTAATACTATTATGATCAATAGTTAAAAACAGTAGCAAGAATTAGTTTTCAGTAAAAAAACAGGAAAATTATTCAACGAATCCAAGACTCATCGAAACCAAAATAACTTGAACTTGTGTGCTGGCGCGACCTGCGCAGATGAATGTCGGACCAAAACTCTAGGGTGGGTTGTTTCCCGTCTTGCTAAACCTTTAATCTGTAGTTAAGGTTCAGGAGGACGTTCTGGATGTTTTATTTTGATTAAATTGGGCTAGATTTGAAGATTATACAAGCTGGAATTTTCCTCCAGTGTACAGTTATCATCAGCCTAAGTGCAGTTGTGTAATTTGTTTAAGATGAAGGTTTCATCTTATTTTATGTTGATTGAGGCCTTGTATTCGTAAATAAGATATAGATTTTAATATAATGGGATACATATATTGTGTTAAAAAAAAGGTAATTTTATATGAAGAATATTAAACTGGCAGGTCCGAAGTCCCAACCATCTTTTTGGATGATACAAAACCGCCAGATCATATATTGAGTAGAAGGAGATGGAGTGCTGTTGAGCCATAATATTTTTCCCTCCTATGTGGGCCTTGAAAAAAGAGCCCAAGGCCCAAGCTCAAGGGGATATAAAACCATTGTCTTTCAGCTGGTCACATAATTTAAATAGAGAGAAAGAGGCAGTGAGTTTTTGTGAGAAAATAAGGATTTTCGCAGCTCAGCTTCAGCCTGCGCAGTTTTGAGATTTCTTCCGATCGGACGGTATTTGTTGTCAGAATGCTCTCAAATTTTAACTGGAGGTAGAAGACTCATAGGACTACATTCTGGACGGTGGGATTCGGATTTCAACTTGCTGATTCCGAGTTATGGTCGTCTGAACAGTGTTCTGTTTTCTGGGTGAAATTTTCTCTATTCTCATCTCTTTTATGTTGTTGATGAAGTTTTATCTTCCTTGTTGGTTTGAGTTTACACATATTGGTGTAGATACTCTTTTGTAACCTCTCCTGATTTATAGTGAAGCTTTTGGAGTGGACTCGAAGGTCCCGTGGTTTTTACTCTTCGATTTGAAGAGGTTTTCCACGTAAAATTCTTGGTGTTGTGTTTGTTGATTTATCTTTCATTTACTTGCCCCATTATTATTGTTCCGCTGCATTCACAACTGTCATATTGGGGCTTTGGAATTATTGTTTGGTGTCCTACGTTTTTATTCAAGTTTGGGAGATATTTTGTCAAGCATATTTGATCTTGTTTGTCCGGTTCCTTGGACTATATTGTGGTTTCTCTCCAACAAGTGCTTCATTTTAGTTGAGACCAGCAGTGGAGCAGCTTGACCATTTTTCTCTAACTAGTGAGCAAGGTTCTTGTTTTGTTCAACTATGGAGGTTCATTTGCTACTGCTCCTATTACTTAATCCTAGAGGATGGATCTTTGAACATTCTATTATCAATAAGAGACATGTAAAACTTAGGTAATTTGCTTTTATCAATTATTAGTTGCAGAATTGGTCAAAGTTCATGTATAATTTGACAACGACACGATTTATTATCTGGCTTTGGTCAGGATGGTTGTGGTTGATATGACTCTACAAAGATGAATTGTTATGATATTCATTCTGTATGATATGCAAGTTTTGATCAGTGAATTGTAATTTAAGGCCATTTTGTTTTGTTTAATTCTGAGGTTAATATAACTTTATTATTACTATTACTAAACAAAATTTATTATATTTTTCACCAGAGTTTCTAGAAAAAGAAATATCGTTTATATCAAAATGATGTAAGTAAGCTATCATTTCATTGATCGAATGTCAGTACATATAGGGTTCGATCTAATGAAGAAAAAAAAAGATATCACAAAAATTTCAACCCGAAAAGTAATAAGTACTCCCTCCATTCTCTATTAATTGTCGTTTAGGAGATATCTAGGTATCCAAATTAATTGTCGTTTAAGGTTCTTTTATTAGTTGTCAACAATTTATTCCAATTATACCCTCTACATTTTTCCTTCTTTATGACATAGAAGTGAGAGAGAAGGAGGGTGGGGGGTAATATTGGAAGTTTAAGTGGAAATGACAACTTCCTTCATTTTCTCAAATTGTCTAAAGAGTCTTATATTTAGGAATGGAGGGAGTACAAAAGAGTAACATAATTCAACCCAGACAGCCATTACACAAAAATTCGATTATTTATAGCTAAATTTCATTAAAAATAGGTGTACCCAGTGCCCCTGCATCATGTGCCAGGGGGTCATTTGTTAATCTGATACTTCTACCTCAGGGGAGTCTCTGTCTTATATGCATATACAGTACAAAAGTATAGTTTTACTTGTACTTTAGTATGTATTTAAGTTTAAATACTAGAAAATACAGATTAAATTGTTTGTCGATCATATCAGAATGTTTTGTAGATGTGGATGAGTGTAGAGGATAAGTTCAGGATTGTGGGGAGTGCATCGAGGATGATGAGTTAACCCATATATTTCATCTTCGAAGTCTAATAGGTGACTTTGGGGAAGCCCATAGCTACCATATCATTTCTCTAGAACTAGAATTCTGTATAAGAGAAAGCCATCTTCTACAAATAGGAAAACAAATAAACATGTGTAGATGTTATAAATTAAAATTTGAAAAAACTCAAAAAAAATTTGTAGTCAATTCCAATTAAAACATATCATTGTAACTAGTTATGTTTTATTTGTAAATCCAAAAAAATTTAAAATCATCAATATATTATTTGTAATTTATGAAATTAAAAATTGTAACCTCAATATTTTAAATATTGTAACTCCTAATGTTTAATGGTGAAAGGAGTTATGAAAATAATTTAACTACTATAAAAAGGAGGTGAAACAAAGATAAAAGATGATTCGGAGGATCAAATAAACACTCTTCAATTTTCTAAAGTACTCTCTTGTCTATATTCATTACTTTTTACTTGGGCAACAAGATTGGAGTATTTTGTGTGAGGTATTTTAGTGAACGTTCTCATTGAGGAAACAATAAGAAAAATGGGTTTTATCTTAAAGTCACGACTGACCACTACCACTTGGATGTATGGAGGTCTTGATGTCTTTAGGACAGTGACTTTGTCACGACTCGCATACTTGGTTTCTTTACCTTGTTTCTCTTATATTTATTTCCGTAATTTTCATATTATGAGCATGATTTAAATATTTATTTATAACAATCTTTTTGAATTTAATCCACATCGATCTGAGGGGAGTGTTAAAGTCCCACGTCGCTTGCTTAAGGATGATCCAAATCACTTGTAAGTTAATGGGTTAACACCTCTCGTTCCCAATTTATTTTGAGAGGATATAGAGGCCCACGAACTAACTTTCAAAATAGTATCAGAGCAGGCCTTTATGAGAGATGTGTAGGCTCATATGTTAAAGTGAGCACTAATTTTCTCCGTACGACCCAAGGCAACGAGCCTTGAACTGTCATTGCGTTACCTAAGAGGGGTGGTGGGCCTTGAATTTAATCCACCTCGATGTGATGAGAGTGTTAAAGTCCTATATCATTTACCTGAAGAAGATCCAAGTCACTTATCACCTCATGGTTAACACCTCTCATTGCCAATTGATTTTGAGAGCATATGGAGACCCATTAACTAATTTTCAACAAGGCCCAACATCACCTATGTCATTCATAATCTTAGCCAATTCATGCAGAATCCAAGGGAAAGACACTGGGATACTGCACTTCTACTTGTTCAATTATGGAACGCTCACATGTCCTGTCGATCAAAGAAGCAACAAGTTGTTTCTCGATCTTCAGCTAAAGTCAAATACGGAGTTATGACCAATACAAGTGAGCTAGTTTTCTTAAGAGAGTAGTTCAAATTTCTTGAAGTCACTTTGGAACAAAGACGTGAAAGTTTGGGTTAGGTTATAAGGACATAGTCGCTGAATGTTCTGATATAAAAAGGGCTGATTTTCTTATTGATATTCTGATAGTTGAGTAGGACAACCAAGTATTTTAAACTAAACATATAGTTTGGTAGACCATTAATAGTACATATAGACACAATTTACAACTGAACCAAAATATATGACAAATAAAAGTATGAAAAGTAAAGAGTGAAAATAAAAGGAAGGTTTGGTATACTGTGCTCTATTATACTGCGTGATACTCCCTCTATTACTAAATATAAGAATTTTATTATATATTGTGAAAAGTAAAGAAGTAAAAATTACGATATTTTCAAAATTAAAATACTAATATCACTCTCTTAAATAACACTTGTTTATCATTGATATTTTGATTACAAAAATATATTAATTTATACTTCCTTAATTTTCGCAACATGTAATGAAAGTCTTATATTTAGGAATGAAGGTAGTATCAATTTTATTAAAATCGCGAGTTAACTCGTAGAATCGTACGATTCTATGAAAGCAAAACGTGTTGAATCGGGAGTAAAAGCGCAATATGGTAGAAACGGAGCGTAAAAACGTAAAAAACGTACGTTTTTTTTTTTTTTTGCATTTTCTGAATATACGTGATTTGTTTTGTTTTTCATTTTCAAAATATATTTCATTTTATTCTACTCCTGATGTATCTCGTGTGTGTCTAATCTTTTATAATTTCAAAAAAGTTTAATTGTTTGCAAACGAGATAATTACTGCATATGTGAATTTAATTTGCATACAATTCGAGCAAAAAGCAACCAATGAGAGCTCTCACACAACAAATAACAAAGACAAACATGGTAAAGATTTCATGCTCCAAAGAAAGAAAAGAACATCAATTTTTTTGGGGAAATGTGTGACCATGGAAATTATGAAAAGTAAGAAAAAGATCTCCACGGAAAAGAAATTTTTTATCTTGGTAGGTTACTAAGTTTATAAGTTACAATCAAACCAATGAGTGCAGTACACGTAATAAAGAGAATTGATATAAGTTCAATTCTCTTTCCTATTTGTACTGTATTGATTGGTTTGAATGTAAATTTTAAATTTAGTAGCCTACCAACATAAAACTACTCCACGGAAAAGGTAATTGTGAAACAATCTTTTAAGATGGATAACAATGTACCTTTGAAGTAGTAGGGATAGAAGTCATTTGTGAGAAACCCATGAGAAAGGAATAGTTGGGATAATATATATGGCTTCTCTTGCAGGAAAGGCTACCAACGCTTCATCCTTTATTGCTAGATTATGTGAAGTAGCAAAAATTAAAAGGAAAATTCATATATATATATATATATATATATATATATATATATATATATATATATATATATATTCAGGGGACTTTGGTTACAGAGAAATTCTTGAAGGACTTGAAGACAGTACTCAATTGTCAAAATAAAAGATTTAGGAATTAATTTTCAAACAGGTAGAAACGATTATTTGCGGTAAGAGTGCATGGGGATTAGGAATTACCAATTGTCAATAATCTATCAAGGAGACACATAAGACATCAACAACTCATTTATTTTAATATGTTTTAAAAAAAACATGTCCGGAAATGTATCCAGATGCCGAGCTTCGAGAAGAATACAAAGAAGATGGGAACATGTGGGTTTCAAGGGAAATTAAAATTGATGATCTGTCATAAGAGTTTGTGTGAAATTAGTATATAACCAACAGCTTAATGAACTTACTAAGCGTGTACATAAGAGTATAATTCTCTTAGAGTTTATTAGAACCGTGATAAGTTCTTATGACTTTTATTGACAGTTATTTTATTAAATAAAAAGCTGGCAAAAAATTGTCTGTCCGAGTGTATGTTTTATTTATGTGCCCAACTAATCACATTTCGCCATATTTATATATAATTGAAAGAAATGTCTGCATAGCGAATTCTAATTGTTTAGGTACATGAATTGGGACATATACGGGGACAAACGATTTTCACCCGAAAAAGGTAAGTTAAAAACTAAGGATGAATTATCTTTGAAAGTGTAAGATTTACATAATAGAAGTTAAGAATCAGTTGGAGGAAATATAATTATAATGGCTAATAGTGAAGAATAATATTCTTTAGATGGGTTTAGACAACTTTGTGAATATAATAAAATACTGCTTGAAATTTTGGTTGGAGTTTGCATTTGATAATAAATGCTTCCATTGAATTGGGCAGTAAATTTGATTGGGCGACCAATATGTATTGGTTAAACCGATCAATTGAATCAAACCGGCCTGTTGAACCAGTCGAATCAATTCTGGTTGAACCAGATAAGGGAGTTGGTAGTTTGAACGCCCGAGGGCGGAACCCCAAAGGGGAGAGAACCAACCGCAAAGCGGAGAAGAACACCTCATAAGAGGAGAAGAGTACCCTAGAAGGGAGACAATTAAAGCTTACCCCATGCTTGGGGAGGGTATCGAACCCGGGACCTCTCGGTCACGTGCCGGCCAATGCCCCACTGGGCTATTGGACCTTTGATAGGGAGTTGGTAGTTAGAAGGGGTTATTTGTTGGATTTGGTGGTTTATTCAATAATAATAAACCACCAGCCCCTTTTATTCTTTCTATTGTCCTAACTTGTGAAGTTAGACATTTTTACATGAAAGAGAAGAAAAATCAGATTTTTCACTCTCCCCCCCCCCCCTTCCCCTTTTGTTCTTCCATATTTATCAAAATAACTTTTTTGAAGAAGTGTCTTCAAGCCTTTTGTTCTTCATCTTCTGGCTAGCACTAGTGTGTAGAACATCCAATGGACAGTGTTGATACTGTAGAGCTAAGGGATTGACAACGGCATATTCTTGCAGTGATCGACATTAACACAACGTGGAAATCGCTCTGTTCTTAACATCTTAACGGTATTAATTCTAACAAAAACTAATTGGTTCTTGTAAGCCCTAAGTGCTAATGTGATCAATCTTGTTTTGATGATAACAAAACAATGATAGTTCTAATGTTTGTGTGAGAATGTTCTTAATGATAGGATCTGTACACTCACACCGACAATGATGGAAATGGTTATTTTACTTCTTGTGTACATCAAAGTCAACATTCTACACACAAGAGGAAGCTACACTTTGCCAGACTACGTGACACATATTTAATAGTCCACATGTCATGGATGTAGTTGCAAAGTCAAGAAGAAGGAAGATCAACAAGGTTAAGAGCTACTCAATCCAACAAGTGTAAAATCAAGTGGTATGCTCCTTAACAAGAAGAAGTGATGAAGTCCAATACCCTACAACTCAAGATAGCTATAGGACTTCACCACATCAAAGAAGATTTCGATCGAAGTTTCAAGTCAAAATTTCAAGAAGATATACAACTACAAGACTTGAAGACCTAGAAGATTAGTCTTGTTATACATAGTGAATATCTCGTGACTAATCTATTTTCAGAATAATCGTTAAAGCATATGAAGCTCTTGAATGTTTTTCAAAACCATGTTTTCAAACTTGATTTGGTCTTAAAAGGTTTCTGAAAATATTTTTTAAAATGTTTAACTAGCCATTTGTTCTTAAGCTTATTTGAAAAGATTGGAAAATTGGCAAAACTAGCTGCCACGGACGAAGCAAATGAGGAATGCATCATCCGCAGCTCGCGGACGAAGTTGTAGACAATGCTTCGTCTTGTGGTACGTCCGCGACCTGCAAATTTGACCAATAACGGCTAGTTTTTCGCTTGATTTATTTTCAACGGCTCTTTCATATCTAAACCATTTTCTATGGTATAAAAAACATATTGGTTCATATTTCTAACTACCAAGAGAATAACCAACAAGTTGCAAACAATCCAAACATTTTGAAGAGCTAAATTCTTTTAATCTTACTCAAAATATTTCATTTTGAGCTTGTGTTTCATATACATTCTTTTTTATTCTCAAAATTTCTTAGAGCTTTAAATTGTATATCCAATCCATTGAGGGATTTGTAAAATTTCGTAGAGCTTTAAATTATATTTCATTTTGAGCTTGTGTTTCATATACATTCTTTTTTATTCTCAAAATTTCTTAGAGCTTTAAATTGTATATCCAATCCATTGAGGGATTTGTAAAAGTGAGCTAAAATTGTAAAGTTTCAATTGTAAGAGACTCTTTCATTTTCTCTTTGTGAGAACTAGTTCTTTGTGAGCTTGCAAAAAGTTCTTTGCGAGCTTCACTCTTTGTGAGTGTTTCTAAGTCCTCTTTGTGTGGCAAGTATCTCATTGGCGGGATTAGATTTTTGTGAGCTTAACACTCTTTGTGAGAGGAGTCTTCTTTGTAAAGCACAAGTCCTCATTTGTTGAGGTAATTGTAAAAGGTTGATCCCACATTGCATTTGTTGCGAAGGGAAATTCATAGTGAAGTGTTGAAATCCTTAGGTGTGTACTAAGGTATTGGATGTAGGTCTTCGTGATCGAACCACTATAAATCGTCGTGTTCGTTTTCTCTAACTCAACTCTTTACATTCAATTTCTTATATTACTCTTTGTTATTATATGTTGCTTGAACTTGATTTGTATGAACTACATGTTGATCTTGAGTGATGAGGACACATCTAAGGGGCTGCCCTACACAAAGGACCCCTTAATCAATATTCAAGGTCCAATGACAAGAAGAAGAACAAAGGTATTTAGACAAACTGTCTACATTCATTCGTAAAGTTAAAGCTAAGGAGGAAGCCAAGTTAAGCTTACAAGATGATAGCCAAGTCCATCTTATTACTTTGGAAAGTGTCATTCATGGTCCAAATCAACAAAGTGGCTAAAGGGAATTTTAGGAACTTTGTACATTAAAGTCTATTTTAGACTTTAATTAGTTTTCAACTTTATAGTTTATTATTTTAAGTCCTTTATTTAGTTAAGGCCGAGTGGGTGCTATAATAAAGGACACGTGGTCCATTTATTTAGGTAGTTATTTCTTTTATAGCTAGTTTACTATTTTAGGGATTGTAGTTATTCCTTATGCAAATAGGACTCTTGCATTGTAAAGCTAAGTAGCCAAATAACTGCTCTATATAAAGGAGAATTCGGCCTCCTTTATTCTTTAAGTTAGATATATGATATTTTGGTTAAGGTTATTCCTTAGATAATTGTGAATTGAAATTTTATTTATATTTTCATTCATTCGTGAGCTATGAATCAATAAGCCTAGTTTCACTTATTGTGGTGTTTCAGCCCCATTGAAAATCAAACTACTTAGTGTTGCGTTGATTTAGTTCCCCCGTAAACTAAATTCAAGAAGAGAAAGATCCGAATTCAACCTTTATGTTGAATCTTGATACAAGTTATCAAGGTTCTTCATCAGTTGGTATCAGGGCTCAATGTTGATCTCTTTCTTGGTGTATCTTTAATTGCTTTCTTGATAATTAAAAAAAAATCAAATTTCATCCGAAGCCTTTTATTGAACATAACCAAAAAAGCAACTTGTTGAATCAGAGACATCATAGTCTAGGTTCAAAAATTGTCAAAAGTTCACAAATTTTTTTTTATTTTATTTTGAGCCATGAGTTACAATTATAAATCAAGAATTGAAGTGTGTTCGAGCCTCACATTCTTGATACAATTCGGTTGAGAAAAGAAAAATGAAAGAAAAAATTTCAAGAATAAGAATCAAGAAGCATAAAAGATTGAGATCTTCCTTTTCCTAAACACAAAAGATACCTAAAAAGTATCTTCTTGTCTTGTTAGGTCTAGGATTTTCAAGATTACTCTTAATTTCTTTCTTTACTATTTGTTTAGGTCTAGGGTTTCTATTCCTCTATTTTTCAGCTTTGTCTCAACGCAACAAATTAGGAACCTTTAATTCTTGGCTTTCATCTTTAAAGTCATCTAGAGTTGAAGTTCTTTTACAAGTATTGTTGGAATATTGAGTGAATTTTTTTTTATATTTAACAATTTGAGTGTTTTAAGTAATCATGTCTCAACAGGGAGTCTCTACATGAAAGCAAGATGAAACCCTTGTGGATGATAAGCTTTTCAAAGAAGCCTCCTGTTAGTAGTGCCCTAGGACCATTAGCACATGTTGTGCGTTTTGTTATCTTTTGAGCATGTAATTGAATAGTTAATTTTGCTTTTGATTATCAAATGTGTGATTTGATAGTAAAACTCATTAGCTTATGTAATTACTATTCTAGAAGTCCCTAGTTTTATGTAATGCTTAATTACTATGAAATAAAACTAGTATGATTGTTGATTGATGATCTTGTTTTACTGATCATGTGTAATGGATACAAATCACATCATAGATGCAATATATAGGGATACATTGTATTGGGACGTGATCCAGTCGGAGAAGTAATACTTCATGGTCATAAGTCATAAGTATTACTTCCTCAATACTATTTTAGAATCCTTAGACCTTATGTCTTCATTGATTCTAGTATGAATGGAGCCACGTTTTGACTCGATCGGACGTTACATGTAACGAGTAATCAATACGATCGATGATCGGACGTAGTGTCCTATCATAGCTTGAATGTGAGAGACATTGTAAGGAATTTGTCCCTCTCTATTATTAGAGAGAGATATCCATGGGCCCCTCGATAGGGAAAGACTGTTTAAATGCATGGCCGTGCTCAAATGTATTTGATAAAGTGGTTATCAAATGCTATTTGTCGAAACAGTCTACCTGGAGATCGAGCATAAATACAATTAAGCTTAATAAGGGTGACGACCACCATGCCTTATGCTTAATTAGGATATCGCGAGACAAAGGGATTAAATAGTAGATTGATATTAGGTTCCGTTGTATATTCATTCACTTTGGGTAGTCACAATGTCCTGCTAGGGACCGCTTGTGATTTATGAACTCACACTACTACTAAGTGTGTTTTCATTGCCATTGTGATATGAACCTACAGGGTCACACGCATAGACGAGCTAACGAGCTTCATGTCCAGATTCAATGAATCTAGAATGTGTCTAGGTTCATTGTATCTGACATTCACTTTTCTGAAAATAATAAAGTGTTTATTATTCGAATTAGAGATAGGGGGCAATTTCGGTATTTTACCTATAGTTTGGGATTACGTGGGAGTTATTATCCGATAAGGACTCCCACTACCAGTGAAAGTCTAGGGAACGTGGGATTCTGAGACTCCCACTGCCGAGAGAAGTTGAGTAGAAGTGGGAGTTGTTCTAGTAACAAACTCTCACACTCTATATAACATCTCTTAGCCGAAACCTAGAAGGTTAATGCTTCAGCCGCAATTAAACAAGAAAACCGAAATCAGATTTCAATATTCTCAGCCTCTCCCTTTTTCTCTCTAATTCCCGAAAATCAGAAAAGACGAAGAGCTAGCAATCGCTGCCCGTATCGTCGCGTGGATACCGGTAGAGGGACTTTCCGCAAAGGGAGATCAATCGGTAGCGAGCATCCGATCCAAGAAAGCGTCATCCTCCATTCAAGAAGTAGCTTGAATCCAAAAAGCGTAAGTTTTTTCTTGTCATTTCTTCGTTTGTTTTCGAATTGTTTCATATGAGCGGATCCTTCAGGGGAGGATCCATGGGTGTTTGGAACGAGTTTCCGCCCATGAATCCCTTCACCTCCCAACAACCTTTTCAAAGGATGATGCAACGATTAGATGACATAGTCGAAATGATGACTTCTATTGAAACAATGGTGAGACAACAAGTCCCTCAAAGGCAGCCATATGCACCTAGGATAGATAAGAAAATTGACATACAAGATGATCAATTGGATGACAACATTGAAGGGTATGCGTCTCATGAATCCAATGACCTCAAAGATGGACAACATTTCTGCCAAGAATGGAGTTTTTACCACCTCATCCGAGAGCAAGCGAGCAATATCAAAGAGTGGATGACAATCTTGTTTTTGAACCAATGAGACCGAGAATGGGAGGATACTTTCAAATATTTGACAACAATCTTGGTGCAATCAAGACTAAGATCCCTCTTTTCGAGGTACGCATGTGTGATAACCTGAATTTTTTGGCATTTAATAAAAAGGATCATAATTGAATTGTGTGTTAATTGTTTATTATGTCTTTAATTAATGTACATTTGTTAGGGTGGCCTTTTAAAATTGAACCTAACTTAAGGGACTGAATTGTAGACTAGTTGGAACTTATGGACTAGATTAACACTTGGGAATAGTTGTCTCTTGGGGGTGGTTAGTGCAGGAAATTTCTGAAGTTAGAAGTTAGAGAGGTTAGAGAAAAAGGAGAAGAAAGAAAAAGGAGAGGAAAGAAAGAAAGGCTTTTCTGGAAAAATAGAGTGCTGGTGAGATATTCCATAATTGAAGTAGAAATTGGGCACCAAAATTAGTAATTCTTGTTGCTAATTGAAGCTAACACATAAGGCTACGCGTTAGAATAATCGGGGAGTGATTTTGAGTTCTCAGTAAAACGATTTCTGTGTTTGAGGCCACTGTTATGCGCAGATTTTTCTGGTTTGTGTAATTGCTTGCTTGTTAACAAGTAAGATTCTTCACCCTTATTTTTAATGTCCTAAAACTGATGAAATATATATACTTTATACTCTTGGAATTTTGTATTGAAAGTATTTTGAACTCATGATTTCCTATATACGATGAATCATTGAATTGCCATACGTGTGTTGATCATTGTACTTGATTATGCATGCTAATTTGTCATCATCATCCTTCATGATCATTTGAGTCTTCTTGTTATTTCTTTGGAGTCTTAAATTCTATATGTGCTATAGAGTCATCGTTGGTCGAGCTCTTGTTTAGAAATGACTCCATTGCAAGATTCTTTCGAATGTGCATATATGATGATTTGTCATTGAGTGATTTCTTGACATGAGTGAATGAGTGATGGTGAGCGCTCGTTCCTAACCAAGAGAGATGTTAGGGACTACAAACGGTCTTTGTGGAGTCACACAGTGGTGGGTAATGAGACAATACGAAGGAATCCTTAAAGTGTGAGCCCTTCGTTCTGGGAGAAACTGAACCCGTGCTTATGCATTTAAAGCTTTCCCTTCTAGGCTGAAAAGTTGGGGGCCATTGTAGTAATTTATTTAGAGTTGTGTCTTTACAATTGTGCTCTTCCGTGTTGGATGAGTGAAATCACGAAGCTTGTGCCACATTTCTAATGTACTAATGTTGGATTTAACGAGTACGGTTTATGTCTTATGTGTTTATATGTTTATAGTTGTCATTCATATGTTCATATGTATCAAAACTGTTCATTTTGGGGTTGGGATTCGGATTGTGCAGAAATGCACTTTTATCTCACAAATTTTCACTGCAAAATGGACTGACTGGATCTCGGGCGACCGCGACATTTTTCTTTCGTCCGATCAAACTGCTGGGAGTAAACGGACGATGTGGAAGTCTATTTAGGTCGATCGGGTTGGTGAACCCGTCGACCGAAGTCCAAGACCGGCTGGTGATACCGGTCTACCGAACTTTGGATAGTGTGTTTGTCCTGTTTTTCTCCGACCATTAGGTCGAGCGGTGGGAGAGACAGGTCGACCAGAGTAATGGTGTTTTGGATTTTTATGTTTTCTAATGTCTTGGTTCCTTCTAGTTATTTCCAAATGGTTATTGGTTAGGTTTTTTTTTTTGTGTAAAATGAGTCTAGTGAAGGGAGTTAAACTTGCATGGTTTCAAATTAGATTTGGGAACTGGGAAAACATTTTGAGTCTCATTTGATGTTTCATCCATAGGGTGTTGATTCTTACTGGGCTTTATAGCTCATGTATTTACTTTTCTTACTTGCAGATATTGACGTACTTGATGACGGTGCATATGTGGAATCCTGGGCTGGGGAGTTACGAGTGACTCATAATGAAACTTGTTATAGAATATTTCTTTTAGATACTTGAACTTGTTATGTAATAACTTAGTACTTCACACTTTACTTTATGCCGGATTTTATAACTTCGATAATTAATGTAGTTAACTAATGCTTCCGCTATTAATAGCATAACGGACTTTACTATTTCTTCTTTTGTTATGTGCTTCATTGGCGTATGAAGTGCTTCCAGGTCATCACCCGGTTTTGGGGTGTGACATAAGTGGTATCATAGCAGATCGAACCTTAGGGATAAAACTTTGAATGAACATAGGATGAACTTGATAGATAACATGTGAGATGTGTGATGGGTAGAGACTCTGGAATAGGAAGTACTTGTTTACTTATTGCTTTCTACTTGTTGTTGTGTTATGTGTTGAACATGTTATATTATGTTATGTTTTAATTGTTTGAACATGCTATGTGAATTTATCGCTTACCATATACTGTGGGTATTCTGTGGGGAAAGATGGACCCGAAACCAAGGAAACAACAACAATGAGGACGACATGAATTTTCCGATAGTGGAGTTCGGCAGTCAGGGTCCTAGGAACAACCGACGTCCACTTAGGGGTTCATCAAGCCAGCAACAAGCTGGGGGTAATCAGACTGGGTCAGAATTCGTACCACCACCACAGGGAAATCCTCCTATGCCGGTAGAGTTTGTGGCTGCATTCCATCTTCTTACACAAATGGTTCAGACACAACAACAGAATCAACAGAAAATGCAACAGTCGCAACAGAACATGCAACAGACGCAACAAAACATAACTCAACTGATGCAGAACCAACAAACTCAAATCAATCAGAATGTGGGAAAATATAGGCCACCAAAGGTGGAAGCTGATCCGCGAAGTTACTATGAGCGACTAAAGAAAATTAGAATGGTTTCATTTGATGGTACGATAACTGCAGATCAAGCTGAGGATGAAGGGATTCATGGGCAGAAACTCGTTCCAAACACCTATGAGTCCTCCCCTGAAGGATCTGCTCATACAAAACAAATCGAAAAACAGCAAGAAAAACTTACGTTTTGGGTTCAAGAATCGGATTCTTGAATGGAAGAAAGTCGTTTCTTGGATCGGATCGTCGCCACCGATTGATCTCCCTGCGGAAAGTCCCCTCTACCGGTATCCACGCGACGCAAGCAGCGAGCGATTGCTAGCTCTTCGCTTTTTTCGAGATTCGGGAATTAGAGAGAAAAGGGAGAGGCGAAAACCCTATTTACGGATATCAAGGTATTTCGGCTGAAAAGCATTCGCCGTCTAGTGGTTTCGGCCAAGAGATCATTATATAGGGTGTGAGAGTTTGTTCCCAGAACTAACTCTCACGTCCTCAACTTCTCTCGGCAATGGGAGTCCTCAACTCCCACATCCTCTAGACTTCTGCTGGTAGTGGGAGTCTTTATCGGATAATAACTCCCACGTAATCCCAGCTATACCGAAAATGCCCCTTATCTCTAATTCGAATAATAACACTTTATTATTCTCAGAAAAGTGAATGTCAGATACAATGAACCTAGACACATTCTAGATTCATTGAATTTGGACATGAAGCTCGTTAGCTCGTCTATGCGTGTGACCCTGTAGGTTCATATCACAATGGCAATGAAAACACACTTAGTAGCAGTGTGAGTTCATAAATCACAAGCGGTCCCTAGCAGGACATTGTGACTACCCAAAGTGAATGAATATACAATGGAACCTAATATCAATCCACTATTTAATCCCTTTGTCTCGCGATATCCTAATTAAGCATAAGGCATGGTAGTCGTCACCCTTATTAAGCTTAATTATATTTATGCTCGATCTCTAGGTAGACTGTTCCAACAAATAGTATCTGATAACCACTTTATCAAATACATTTGAGCACGACCATGCATTTAGAAAGTCTTTCCCTATCGAGGGGCCCATGGATATCTCTCTCTAATAATAGAGAGGGACAAATTCCTTACAATGCCTCTCACATTCAAGCCATGATAGGACGCTACATCCGATCATCAGTCGTATTGATTACTCGATTAAAAGCAACGTACGACCGAGTCAAAACGTGGCTCCATTCATGCTAGAATCAAATGGAGACATAAGGTCTAAGGATTCTAAAATAGTATTGAGGAAGTAATACTTATGACTAAGGACCATGAAGTATTACTTCTCTAACGGATCACGTCTGATACAATATATCCCAACATATTGCATGTATGATATGATTTGTATTCATTACACGTGATTAGTAAAACATAATCATCAATCAAACATCATACTAGTTTTATTTCATTGTAAAGAACCTTACATAAAACTAGGGACAATTAGAATAGTAACTACATAAGCTAATGAGTTTTACTATCAAATCACGCATTTGATGTTCAGAAGCAAATTAACTATTCAAATGACATGCTCAAAAGATATAAAACGTACAACATATGCCAATGGTCCTAGTGCACTACTAACACTAACAATTGCATACAACTCCTTGTCATAAGTTGGATAATTAAGTGTAGGTCCACTTAATTTCCCACTAAAAGTACGCTAAGGGTTTGTTTTGTTGTTGCAAAATAGCTCCAATACCTATTCCCTGAAGCATCACATTCAACTTCAAAAGTTAACTCAAAATTAGGTAAAGCAAGTATAGGAGAAGAAGTAAGTAAAGCTTTGAGTTTGTCAAAGCTTTCTTGTTGCGGCTCATTCCAAGAAAAAGTAGTGTCCTTCTTTACAACTTCATTTAAAGGGGAAGCAATAGTACTAAAATCACGTACAAAACGTCTATAGAAACTAGCTAACGCATGAAAAGATCTTACTTGGCTTGCATTTGTTGGTGTCAGCCATTCCATGATAGCTTTGATTTTGGTTGTATCAACACTAATTCCTTGAGAACTCACAATATATCCAAGAACGTTTATAGAAGTAGTACAAAAGAACACTTTTCAAGCTTAGCATACAAAGTTTTCTCCTTTAAGATAGTAAAAACAGTTCTAAGATGTTCAATATGATTTGTATTCATTACACATGATTAGTAAAACATAATCATCAATCAAACATCATACTAGTTTTATTTCATTGTAAAATAGATTACATAAAATTTGGGACAACTAGAATAGTAATTACATAAGCAAATGAGTTTTACTATCAAATCACGCATTTGATGTTCATAAGCAAAATTTACTATTCATATGAAATGCTCAAAAAGATATAAAACGTACAACATATGCTAATGGTCCTAGGGCACTACTAACAGAGGAACGGTTGGAGAATATAGAACAGAATCTGACAATCACGAGGTTTGTGTTGGCCTCACTTACCGATAGAACAGTGGAATGGTGAAGTGGTGTTTCCCTTATCTTCCAACAAGGGGGACAATCCTTTGAAGGGATCCATGGGCGGAAACTCGTTCCAAACACCCATGGATCCTCCCCTGAAGGATCCGCTCATATGAAACAATTCGAAAACAGCAATAAAGAACTTACTTTTGCAGATTCAAGAAGCTAGTTCTTGAATGGAAGATCACGTTTCTTGGATTCTTTGCTGTCGCCAATGGAATTCCCTTTGCGGAATGTCCCTCTACCGGTATCCACGCGACGAAACGGGCAGTGATTGCTAGCTCTTCGTCTTTCTAAAGTTCGGGGATCAAAGAGAAAAGGGAGAGGAAAGAATAGAAAACGTTTTTCTGATTCTATATATTATTTCGGGTGAAAACCTTAATCTGCTAGGTTTCGGCTAAGAGATGTTATATAGAGTGTGAGAGTTTGTTACTAGAACAACTCCCACCTCTACTAAACTTCTCTCGGCAGTGGGAGTCTCAGAATCCCACGTTCCCTAGACTTTCGCTGGTAGTGGGAGTCCTTATCGGATAATAACTCCCACGTAATCCCAGCTATAGGTAAAATACCGAAATTTCCCCTATCTCTAATTCGAATAATAAACACTTTATTATTTTCAGAAAGACAAATGTCAGATACAATGAAACTAGACACTTTCTGGATTCATTGAATCTGGACATGAAGCTCGTTAGCTCGTCTATGCGTGTGACCCTGTAGGTTCATATCACAATGGCAATGAAAACACACATAGTATTAGTGTGAGTTCATAAGTCACAAGCGGCCCCTAGCAGGGAATTGTGACTTCCCAAAGTGAATGAATTTACAACGGAACCTAATGTCAATCCACTATTTAATCCCTTTGTCTCGCGATATCCTAATTAAGCATAAGGCATTGTGGTCGTCTTATTAAACTTAATTGTATCTATGCTCGATTTCCAGGTAGATTGTTTCGACAAATAGCATTTGATAACCACTTTATCAAATACATTTGAGCACGGCCATGCATTTAAACAGTCTTTCCCTATCGAGGGGCCCATGGATATCTCTCTCTAATAATAGAGAGGGACAAATTCCTTACAATGTCTCTCACATTCAAGCTATGATAGGACACTACATCCGATCATCGGTCGTATTGATTACTCATACAAGTAACGTCCGATCGAGTCAAAACGTGGCTCCATTCATACTAGAATCAATGAAGACATAAGGTCTAAGGATTCTAAAATAGTATTGAGGAAGTAATACTTATGACTTAAGACCATCAAGTATTACTTCTCTGACGGATCACGTCCAATACAATGTATATATATATATATATTGCATCTATGATGTGATTTGTATTCATTACACATGATCAGTAAAACAAGATCATCAATCAACAATCATACTAGTTTTATTTCATAGTAATTAAGCATTACAAAAAACTAGGGACTCCTAGAATAGTAATTACATAAGCTAATGAGTTTTACTATCAAATCACACATTTGATAATCAAAAGCCAAATTAACTATTCAATTACATGCTCAAAAGATAATAAAACGCACAACATGTGCTAATGGTCCTTGGGCACTACTAACATCCGTCACCTGGGTACAGTTCAGAAATGCTTTCCATGACCAATACTTTCCACACACTTTAAAGATGGAAAGGCAAAATCAGTTCTTCGAGTTAAAGCAAGAGGGAATATGTCAGTGTTTGAGTATGCTGGTCAGTTAAAGCGTGTGCAAAGTACGCTTCTGCTATTATTCAAGATCCAGTAATGAGAACTCAACGGTTTATGGTGGGACTGCTTTCCAAGATTAGAGGTAGACTTTCTGGTATCCCTCTTACCACATATAGAAAGGCTTATCAGGGAAGTTTGAGTATAGAAGCAGAGTTCAAGAGGTCAGATATGGAGAGGTTTGGTAAGATGAACTTTTCAACCATGTCACAAGGACATGGCTCACGTTTCAACACCAATACTTCTTTGGCTAAGAAGAAGAGGGTTGCTCCCACACTGGGACCTACCAATGCTTTTAAGCCAGGGGTAAGGAAAGGAGCCAAAATGGTTAACATTGGAGAAAATGTAGAAGCATCGAGTGGGTATCCAAGTATACCGGTTTGGAACAACTATGGTAGAAGACATGGGGGTAGGGGGTGTCGTCGGGACACTAGGATTTGTTTCAGGTGTGGGAAGCCGGGACATCTAGTAAAGCAGTGCTATATTCCTATTCCAGCTACCAGGCAGACTTCAGCAGGGGCACCAAAGATTGGTAATACAAGAAATAAGCTAATGCTCGGGTGTTTGCTCTAACTCAGCAAAAGGCGGGGGATGCTTCTGATTTTGTCACAGGTACGCTTCTAATCAACTCGGTACCTGCCTTTGTACTATTTGATTGTGGAGGTTCCCATTCTTTTGTGTCACATAGATTTACTAAAATACTTAAGACTTCCCTTATTTGCTATTTGGACACCTATAGAGTAATGGTACCAAATGGAAAATTTTTAAAGTCTAACATCATACATAAAGTAAAGACATGATACATAAGGCATTAGAAGATGACCTTATACAGTTACCGATGGTAGATTTCGATGTAATTTTGGGTATGGACTGGTTACATATGCATCGCGCCTTAATGAATTGACGAGAAAGGAAAATTCAGTTTACAGTGGGGAAGAATGAAGTGGTAGAGTTTCTGGGTTCTGATAAGAAGAAGAGTGGTCGTAGAATGCTTGTGATTTCCGCAATGAAGGCGAGTAAGTTTATCAAAAAGGGCTGCGAAGCTTTTCTGGCTCATGCAGTGCTGAAGGATGATAAGAAGGAAGTCCAACTTAAGGACGTTCGTGTAGTGAGAGAGTATGGGGATGTTTTCCCCGATGATTTGCCGGGTATTCCACCTACTCGGGAAATTGATTTTGAGATTCTACTTCAACCCGGTGGAGCCAATCTCAAAGGCCTTGTATCGTATGGCACATGCCGATGTTAGTAGTGCCCTAGGACCATTAGCACATGTTGTGCGTTTTGTTATCTTTTGAGCATGTAATTGAATAGTTAATTTTGCTTTTGATTATCAAATGTGTGATTTGATAGTAAAACTCATTAGCTTATGTAATTACTATTCTAGTAGTCCCTAGTTTTATGTAATGCTTAATTACTATGAAATAAAACTAGTATGATTGTTGATTGATGATCTTGTTTTACTCGATCATGTGTAATGGATACAAATCACATCATAGATGCAATATATGAGGGATACATTGTATTGGGACGTGATCCGCTTTGAGAAGTAATACTTCATGGTCTTAAGTCATAAGTATTACTTCGTCAATACTATTTTAGAATCCTTAGACCTTATGTCTTCATTGATTCTAGTATGAATGGAGCCACGCTTTGACTCAATCGGGACGTTACTTGTAACGAGTAATCAATACGACCGATGATCGGATGTAGTGTCCTATCATAGCTTGAATGTGAGAGACATTGTAAGGAATTTGTCCCTCTCTATTATTAGAGAGAGATATCCATGGGCCCCTCGATAGGGAAAGACTCGTTTAAATGCATGGCCGTGCTCAAATGTATTTGATAAAGTTGTTATCAAATGCTATTTGTCGAAACAATCTACCGGAGATCGAGCATAAATATAATTAAGCTTAATAAGGGTGACGACCACCATGCCTTATGCTTAATTAGGATATCGCGAGACAAAGGGATTAAATAGTGGATTGACAATAGGTTCCGTTGTAAATTCATTCACCTTGAGTAGTCACAATGTCCCTCGCTAGGGGGCGGCTATGACTTATGAACTCACACTACTACTAAGTGTGTTTTCATTGCCATTGTGATATGAACCTACGTGGTCACACGCATAGACGCAGCTAACAAGCTTTCATGTCGCATTCAATGAATCTAGAATGTGTCTAGGTTCATTGTATCCGACATTTGTTTTACGAAAAATAATAAAGTGTTTATTATTCGAATTAGAGATAGAGGGCAATTTCGGTATTTTACCAATGGCTGGGATTACGTGGGAGTTATTATCCGATAAGGACTCCCACTACCAGCAGAAGTCTAGGAAACGTGGGAGTCAGAGTCTCCCACAGCCGAGAGAAGTTGAGTAGACGTGGGAGTTGTTCTGGGAACAAACTCCCACACTCTATATAACATCTCTTAGCCCAAACCCTAGAGACTAAGTCATTCAGCCGAAATTAAATAAGGAACCCGAAATCAGATTTCGGATTTTTCTCAGCCTCTCCCTTTTCTCTCTAAATTCCCGAACTTCAGAAAGACGAAGATCTAGCAATCACTGCTTGTTTCGTCGCGTGGATACCGGTAGAGGGAAATTCCGCGAAGGGAATTCCGTTGGTGAAAAGAAACTGATCAAGAAACGTCATCCTCCATTCAAGAAGTAGCTTCTTGAATCCGAAACATGTAAGTTTTACCGCTGTTTTCGATTCGTTTACGTATGAGCGGATCCTTCAGGGGAGGACTCATGGGTGTTTGGAACGAGTTTCCGCCCATGAATCCCTTCAGCCGAGTTGAGGGAGTTGAAGGATCAGCTCCAAGAACTTCTTAAGAAGGAGTTCATAAGGCCGAGTGTCTCACTTGGGGTGCTCCGATTTTATTTGTGAAGAAGAATGATGGAAGTATGAGAATGTGTATAGATTATCGGGAGCTGAACAAAATAACCATTAAGAACTGATATCCCCTCCCTCGCATCGACGACCTTTTTGATCAATTGAAAGGTGCGAAGGTATTCTCTAAGATTGACTTAAGATCGGGTTACCATCAGCTAAGGATCAAACACGAAGACATTCCTAAAAGTGCCTTCCGAACTCGGTTTGGGCACTATGAGTTCCTTGTTATGCCTTTTGGTATGACTAATGCACCAGAGACATTCATGGACATAATGAATCAGGTGTTTAGGGAGTCTAGATAAGTTCGTGGTGGTTTTCATCGGCGACATTATGATATACTGGCCGTCGGATGAAGCTCAGGAAGAACATCTTAGAGTGGCATTGGAAATTTTGAGAAAATAGAAGTTGTACGCCAAGTTTAGCAAGTGTGCATTTTGGTTGAGAAGTGTAACATTTTTAGGGTATGTGGTATTAGCTGAAGGGGTGTCGGTGGATCCAAGTAAGATAGAAGCAATTGCTGATTGGCCTAGACCGAAGACAATGGCAGAAATTTGAAGTTTTATGGGATTAGCCAGGTATTAACGAAAGTTTGTTGAAAATTTCTCCAGAATTGCTGCTCCGTTGACAAAGTTGACACAAAAACGGGTGAAGTTTGAATAGGGTTCAGATTGTGAAGAAAGTTTTCAGAAGTTGAAAGAGAGACTAACTACAACACCTATTTTGGCACTACCTGAAGAGACTAGGGTTTTTACTATTTACAGTGATGCATCAGACATAGGGTTGGGTGTGTACTTATCCAAAATGGTAAGGTAATTGCCTACGCTTCGAGACAGTTGAATCCATATGAGAAGAACTACACGACACATGACTTAGACTTGGCAGCGGTGGTATTTGCATTGAAGATTTGGAGACACTACCTTTATGGTGAACCTTAACGGTAGTTTGAGGTATCGGGGTCTCTTATGTGTGCCATCTGATTTGGGGTTCACAGTTCCAAGTGGTCAACGCATCCCGGGGCTACAAAGATGTATCGAGATTTACGGGGTCACTTTTGGTGGAAAGGCATGAAACGGAACATAGAAGATTACATTGCTAACTGTTTGGTATGTCAACAAGTAAAAGCGGAACACCAAAGACCCGCTGACCTACTTAAACCTCTGGAAATACCCGTTTGAAAGTGGGAGCACATCACTACGGATTTTGTGCTCAGTTTACCTAAGGACAAAACCGAAAAAGACACGATTTGGGTAATCGTTGACCGACTTACAAAATATGCTCACTTCACGGGGTACCAGCAACCATCGTATCAGATAGGGATTATAGATTTGTGTCGAGGTTTTGAAGGAGTTTCAACGAAGCAATAGAAACGAAGCTGTCACTGAGCACCGCTTATCACCCTCAAACCGATGGACAGTCGGAAAAGACGATTCAAACCTTGGAAGACATGTTAAGGGCATGCGTATTGGACTTCAAAGGAAGCTGGGTGGATCATCTAACATTGGTAGAATTTGCTTACAACAACAGTTTCCAAACAAGCATCGGGATGGCACTGTATGAGGCATTGTATGGAAGAAAGTGTCGCTCTCCGGTCTATTGGGAAGATATTGGAGAGAAGACAATAACATGGCCCGAATTGGTACAAGTAAAAATGGAAGTAGTGCCACTTATCCTAGAAATATTGAAGGCAGCTCAAGACAGACAGAAAAGCTGGGCGGATAGCAAAAGAAGACCAATAGAATTCGAGGTAGGAGATAAAGTGTACTTACGAGTTTCGCCAACAAAAGTTGTAATGAGGTTTGGTAAGAGTGGAAAGTTAAGTCCAAGGTACGTAGGACCATATGAGATATTGGAAAGAGTGGAGGATCTTACTTACCGTTTGGCATTACCGCCAACGCTGTCACAAATACACAATGTATTCCACGTGTCACAACTAAGGCGTTATGTGCCAGATCCTAGATATGTCTTGGAAGTAGAACCTTTGGAACTTCGGGAAGACTTATCATACCAAGAAGTACCGATAAAGATGGTGGATCGTAAGGATCAAACTCTAAGGCGACGCACCATTCCTTATGTTAAAATACAGTGGTCTAATCACAGTGAAAGGGAAGCTATTTGGGAACTTGAGGAAGAAGCTCGCCGGATTACCCTCAGCTATTTGAATCCCGAGGTAAGCAAGTTTCGAGGACGAAACTTCAGTAAGGGGGAAAGGATGTGATAACCTGAACTTTTTTTCATTTAATAATAAGGATCATAATTTAATTGTGTGTTAATTGTTTGTGATATGTTTAATTGGTGTACATTTGTTAGGGTGGCCTTTTAAAATTGAACCTAACTTAAGGGACGGAATTGTAGACTAGTTGGAACTTGTGGACTAGATTAACACTTGTGAATAGTTGTGTCTTTTGGGGGTGGTTAGTACAGGAAATTTCTGAAGTTAGAAGTTAGAGAGGTTAGAGAAAAAGGAGAAGAAAGAAAAAGGAGAGAAAAGAAAGACAAGTTTTTTCTGGAAAAACAGAGTGCTGGTGAGAGATTCCATAATTGAAGTAGCAATTGGGCACCAAAATTAGTAATTCTTGTTTCTAATCGAAGATAACACATAAGGCTATGCGTGCGAAGAAACGGGGAGTGATTTCAAGTTCTCAGCGAACGGATTTTTGTGTTTGAAGTCACTGCTATGCGCAGATTTTTCTGATTTGTGTAATTGTTTCCTTGTTAACAAGACTCTTAACCCGTGTTTTTATTGCCCTAAAACTCATAAAATGTATACTTTATACTTTTGGAATTGTGTATTGAAAGTATTTTGAACTCATGATTTCCTGCATACGATGAAGCATTGAATTGCCATATGTGTGTTGATCATTGTACTTAATTGTGCATGCTAATTTGTCATCATCATCCTTCATGATCATTTGAGTCTTCTTGTTACTACTTTGGAGTCTTAAATGCAATATGTTCTATAGAGTCATCGCAGGTTGAGCTATTGTTTATAAATGACTCTATTGCAGGATTCTTCCGAATGTGCATATGTGATGATTTGTCATTGAACCCGTGAGTTCTTGACATGAGTGAATGAGTGATGGTGAGCGCCCGTTCCTAACCAGGAGAGATGTTAGGGACTACAAACTGTCTTTGTGGAGACACACATTGGTGGGCAATGACACAATATGAAGGAGTCCTTAAAGTGTGAGCCCTTCGTTCGGGGAGAAACTGAACTCGTGCTTTTGCATGGAAAGCTTCCCCTTCTAGGCTGAAAAGTTGGGGGCCATTGTAGTAATTGCTTTAGAGTTGTGTCTTTACAATTGAGCTCTTCCATGTGAATGTTGGGTCATAGCATGAGTTGTATTCGAAGGATCCAATGTTGGGTATGTCCATATGTTGGATGAGTGAATGCATGGAGCTTCTGTCACATTCCCGATGTACTAATGTTGGATTTAACGAGTGTGGTTTATGTCTTATGTGTTTATATTTATCATTCATATGTTCATATGCATCAAAATTTGTCATTTTGAGGTTGGGATTCGGATTGTGCACAAATATACTTTTCCTTCACAAATTTGCACTGAAAAATGAACTGATTGTATCTTGGGCGATCGGTTCGGTTGACTACGGCATTGTTCTGTCGTTTGATCAAACTACTTGGAGAAAACGAACGATGTGGAAGTCTATTTAGGTCAACCGGGTTAGTGAACCCCTCGACCGAAGTCCAAGTCGGTCGACTGGCTGCTTATACCGGTCTACAGAACTTTGGACAGTGTGTTTGTCCTGTTTTTCTCATACCATTAGGTCGACCGGTGGGGAGAGCCAGGTCGACCAGAGTAATTGTGTTTTGGATTTTTATGTTTTCTAATGTCTTGGTTCCTTCTAGTGATTTCCAAATGGTTATTGGTGGGGTTTATGGTGTAAAATAAGTCTAATGAAGGGACTTAAACTTGCATGGTTTCAAATGGAATTTGGGGACCGGGAAAACGTTTTGAGTCTCATTTGATATTTCATCCCGAGGGTGTTGATTCTTAGTGGGCTTTATAGCTCATGTCTTTACTTTTCTTACTTGCAGATAATGACGTACCTGATGACGGTGCATATGTGGAATCCTGGGATGGGGAGGATTACAAGTAACTCATAATAAAACTTGTAATAGAATATTTCATTTAGATACCTGAACTTGTTATATAATAACTTAGTACTTCACACTTTACTTTATGCCGGATTGCATAACTTTGATAATTAATGTTGTTAACTAACGCTTCCGCTATTAATAGTATATGAAGTGCTGCCAGGTCATCACCCGATTTTGGGGTGTGACAGAATGATCCAGAATTATTTTTAGGTTGGATTCGTAAAGTTCATTATGTTTTTTCCGTTCACAACAATTCAGAGGACAAAAAAAGTGAAGTTGGCAGCTATGGAGGTCTCGGATTATGCCTCTATTTGGAGGGACAAAGAGGCTAATACAAGGAGAAGGGTTGGACAACATCAAATTGATAGTTGGGATGAGATGAAAGCGATGATGAAGCGCAGATTTGTTCCCCAAAATTAAACTAGGGAACTTTTCAATCGCTTACAAAGAATAAAGCAAGGCTCTAAATCGGTGGATGAATATTACAAAGAGATGGATATTGCCATGATTAGAGCGGATATTCAAGATGATAATGAAGCTACTTTGGCTAGATTTTTGGCGTGTCTAAATGACAAAATTCGGCCAAAGGTAGAACGTGCTAACCATGATAATCTTATTGCAATGGTTTATTATGCAGAACAAATAGAAAGACAACTAAAAGATAAAAGTTTAAGGACTTATTCGACTAATTTCCAATCTTGGAAAAAAGTCGAATCAGCCCTTAAATATTACATCAACTTTGCTGAGCCCAAACAAAGCAAATGAGGCATTTGGAGCTGCCAAAACAACCACGACATTAAATGGGGCAGCCAAGACTTCTTCTACATCAAATTCATCTAATTCAAGGTTAAGTAACCCTTCTAACCATCAAAAGGAATGTTATAAGTGTAGAGGAAAGGACCACTTTGCTAGGGACTGCCCAAATAAAAGCGTAATGATCATGCAAGATGATGGAACATGGGTGAGTGATGAGGAAGCCGAAAAAGAAGATTTTGCTGAGGAAGCCGAGATTTTAGAGGCAAAACCCGTGGAAGGGAATCAACTTTTGGTGTCTATGAAGCTTCTACATACTCAACCATTAGATGAGCAACATCTTCAAAGGAGCAATCTTTTCCAAACAAAGTGTAACGTCAAAGGCAAGTTATGTCTTCTTATTATCGATAATGGTAGTTGTGCAAATGTTTGCTCTCTTGATATGGTCACCGCTCTTGATTTACCTTGGAAAGCACATCCACATCCTTATAAGCTTTTTTGGTTAAACAATAGTGGTGAAATCCGTGTGGATAAACATGTTGAGATTGAATTTACAATTGGGAAGTTCAAGGACAAAGTTGTGTGTGATGTGGTCCCTATGACCGTTAGTCACATTATTTTGGGACGACCATGGCAATATGATAGTGATGCGGACCATCTTGTAAGAAAGAATGTTTATCAAGTTACCATGGATAAAGTGAGGTTTAATTTACATCCTTTGACCCGTTAAGCAGCTAGTGAGGTTCATCAAATAATGGCCGAGAATAGAGAAAAGAATGAGAGATGAGATGCAAAGAAAGAGTGATCTCACCCTTGTAGCAAAAAAAGAGGTAAAAATGATAATAAAAAAAGCCGAGCTTAAAGTGAGAAAAAGGCAAGTGCTCAAAAAGTGAGAAAGTAGTATTCATTTATAAACCCGGGAAAGGTAGATAGGGTTATTCGAGCAAAACGAGCAATTGTTTTGCTTATTTTCAAAGGAGCCAAAACTCCTTGCCTTACTAACACTTTTGAGCTAACTTATTCTTCTCTACCGAGTTTTTTTTTTTTTTTTTATCTATTGCAGGAATTCAAGGATGTTTTTCCCAAGGAGTTGCTGAAAGGTCTCCCTTCAATTAGGGGAATTGAACATGAAATCAACTTCATCTCATGATCTATTCTTCCAAATAGACTGGCTTATAGAGCAAATTCGGATGAAACTCGTGAAATTCAAAGGCAAGTAGATTTACTTCTTGAGAAAGAACAGGTAAGAGAATCTCTAAGTCCTTGTACTAGTCTTGTTATATTAGTACCTAAAAAGGAAGGAGCTTTTTGATTGTGTACGGATTGTCGAGCTATTAATAAGATAACCATAAAATATAGACATCCTATACCACGTTTAGATGAAATGCTTGAAGAGTTAAATGGTGCCAAGATATTTTCTAAAATTGATCTAACTCAAGGATATCACCAAATTACAATGAAAGGAGATGAATGGAAAACAGCATTTAAAACTAAATATGGTTTATATGAATGGATTGTCATGAGATGAATGAACTATATATTTAGACATTGTTTTGGAAAAATATGTTGTAGTTTACTTTGATGATATACTTGTTTATAGTAAAAACTTGGAAGATCATGTTGAACATCTTAGAACTGTTTTTACTATCTTAAAGGAGAAAACTTTGTATGCTAAGCTTGAAAAGTGTTCTTTTGTACTACTTATATAAACGTTCTTGGATATATTGTGAGTTCTCAAGGAATTAGTGTTGATACAACCAAAATCAAAGCTATCATGGAATGGCTGACACCAACAAATGCAAGCCAAGTAAGATCTTTTCATGCGTTAGCTAGTTTCTATAGACGTTTTGTACGTGATTTTAGTACTATTGCTTCCCCTTTAAATGAAGTTGTAAAGAAGGACACTACTTTTTCTTGGAATGAGCCGCAACAAGAAAGCTTTGACAAACTCAAAGCTTTACTTACTTCTTCTCCTATACTTGCTTTACCTAATTTTGAGTTAACTTTTGAAGTTGAATGTGATGCTTCATGAATAGGTATTGGAGCTATTTTGCAACAACAAAACAAACCCTTGGCGTACTTTAGTGGGAAATTAAGTGGACCTACACTTAATTATCCAACTTATGACAAGGAGTTGTATGCAATTGTTAGTGTTAGTAGTGCACTAGGACCATTGGCATATGTTGTACGTTTTATATCTTTTGAGCATGTCATTTGAATAGTTAATTTGCTTCTGAACATCAAATGCGTGATTTGATAGTAAAACTCATTAGCTTATGTAGTTACTATTCTAATTGTCCCTAGTTTTATGTAAGGTTCTTTACAATGAAATAAAACTAGTATGATGTTTGATTGATGATTATGTTTTACTAATCACGTGTAATGAATACAAATCATATCATACATGCAATATATTGGGATATATTGTATCAGACGTGATCCGTTAGAGAAGTAATACTTCATAGTCGTTAGTCATAAGTATTACTTCCTCAATACTATTTTGGAATCCTTAGACCTTATGTCTCCATTGATTTTAGCATGAATGGAGCCACGTTTTGACTCAGTCAGATGTTACTTTTAATTGAGTAATCAATATGACTGATGATCAGATGTAGTATCCTATCATGGCTTGAATGTGAGAGGCATTGTAAGGAATTTGTCCCTCTATTATTAGAGAGAGATATCCATGGGCCCCACGATAGGGAAAGACTGTTTAAATGTATGGCCGTGCTCAAATATATTTAATAAAGTGGTTATTAAATATTGCTTGTTGGAACAGTTTACCTGGAGATCGAGCATAAATATAATTAAGCTTTATAAGGGTGACGACTACTATGCCTTATGCTTAATTAGAATATCGCGAGACAAAGGGATCAAATAGTGGATTGATATTAGGTTCCGTTGTATATTCATTCACTCTGGGTAGTCACAATGTCCTGTTAGGAACCGCTCGTGATTTATGAACACATACTACTACTAAGTGTGTTTTCATTGCCATTGTGATATGAACCTACAGGGTCACACGCATAGACGAGTTAACGAGCTTCATGTCCAGATTCAATGAATCTAGAATGTGTCTAGGTTCATTGTATCTGACATTTATTTTACTGAGAATAATAAAGCGTTATTATTCGAATTAGAGATTAAGGAGAGGCATTTTCAGTATTTGGTTAATGCTGGGATTACGTGGGAGTTATTATGCGATAAAGACTCCCACTACCAGCAGATATCTAGAGAACGTGGGAGTTAAAGACTCCCACTGCCAGAAGAACTGGAAAGGATGTGGGAGTTGTGTTTGAAACAACCTCTCACACCCTATATAAACTTTTCTTGGCCAAAACCCTAGATACGGATTTTTCAGCCGCAAAAACAAAAAAGACTCCGAAATTAGATTTCAGTTTTCTGCCTCTCCCTTTCTCTCTAAATTCCCGAAACTCAGAAAAACGAAGAGCTAGCAATCGCTGTTCGTTTCGTCGTGTGGATACCAGTAAAGGGAAATTCCGCAAAGGGAAAGCTATTGGTGGCAGCAACACAAACTCTGAAAATCCAAGAATCATAATCTTTCATTCAAGAATATAATTATTTAGCCGAAAAATGTAAGCTTTAGTTTTAAATTTCGATTCACATGGTATGAGCAGATCCTTCGGGGGAGGACTCATGGGTGTTTAGAACGAGTTTCTATCCATTAATCCCTTCAGTGGTATCAGAGCCTTGCTCATGCTATTCGAATTCGATATTGTTAATCACATCATAACACATATCAATTTCGATTTGGTATGTGTATGTGTAAAAACAAAAAAAAATTGTTTCTTTGACTGTGTTTTATAAGTTTCTGTGATTCTGATATGCATAAACTGTTATGTAGGTTATTAATTCAATTAATATTGCATGAACTGCTATCGTATGTTGTTAATTTGATTAATTATGCATAAACTGCAATTGTATGCTTTCTGTCGTTAATCCGACTAAAAAACCGCATAAACTGTTTAGGCGATTATGCATGTTAGGCGATTGAGGGGTAAATCGGGGCAGAAAAATCATTTGATGAGTAGATGAAGAATCAGATTGCGCTGATCGTCTGCGTTTTGTTGACCTACGACTTTGTATATGAACTCGTTACCGTATTTATTATGCTTTATGTGAGTTTTAGCATGGTGAATAGCATGACCTACTATACCCACCCACTCTTGTTTTACATTTATTGGGTTGTAATTTTACAATACGGCCTGTAAGTCATTTTTCAATGTTGTAAAATTGTAATCGCTTTCTTAGACTAGCTTTATCGCTTTACATTGAAGGCTGGGTATGCCCATGCATCTATGTAACAAGACTGGAGGACACTGGATCGAAGACACTATCTATGAGATGGGTATTGACTTAGATTGACCCTTGGCTCCCACAAGGCACGTCGGAGACATCATAGGATTAGGTCATGCTATCTCACATTTACATTTACGCTTTATATCTTGCATGTGATGCTTATTTTATGTCTTATGGGGCTTGATTTTTTATACGTCACATTAAATCGTTTTAGTTAAGTCTTAAAATGCCTACCATATCCTAAGCACTCTTTGAGCTTGGATCATCATTTTGGCTGTTTAACAAAGCAACCGATAAGTGGTTATCGAAGCAAAATGAGATGGGAAAATAGTGATTTCCATATGCTTAGACATGGTTCGACTTAACTAGGCTACCAAAATAGTTTTGAGCCTAGGGCATAAAATGGGAAATAGCCTGGACATATAGATGTCATTCCTATGAGTTGATTTTACTTTAATTATGGGTGTTAAGCCAAAGCTTACTTATAACTATCGTAAAATGTTTTTCCCACTATTTATCAAGTGTTGAAATTGTGGAAAGATTTTTTGCTCAAAACTAATGACTTTGCAAATAATTTAATGTAGATAATGGTAACCAATACTACACACAATTCATTGCGATCCGTTCTTGAAAAAGAAAAACTAAGCGGGACCAATTTCTTTGATTGGGCCCACAACTTAAGGATTGTCCTTAAGCAAGAAAGAAAGCTATACGTTCTTGATACAGATATTCCTGAACAGCCTGCAAACAACGCCCATAGAGCTGAAAAAGATGCTTGGAAGAAGCATTGTGATGACTCTAACGATGTGACTTGTCTCATGTTAGTCACAATGAGCACTGACCTTCAAAATAGTTTGAAGGGGTTGAGGCTTTCCAGATGATGGGCCAGCTCAAGGAAATTTTCCAAGAGCAAGCCCATCAAGAAAGATTCCTCACCAATAAGGCGTTGAATAGTTGCAAAATAGCCCCTGACACCTTTGTAAATGCACATGTTCTTAAGATGAAGGGCTATCTTAACCAACTTGAGAAACTTGGGGCTCCCGTAGGTCATGACATGGCCACAGATATGATCTTAGGCTCACTCCCACCGGAGTATGACCAGTTTGTGATGAACTTCAACATGCATGCCTTGGAGAAGTCCGTAAATGAGATACACGGAATGCTCAAGCAGGCTGAACTGAACATTAAGAAGACCCCTGAAGTCTTAATGGTTCAAAAAGGGAATTTTAAGAACAAAGGAAACGGTAAGCCCATAGCCAAGAAGGGCAAAGGCAATAACAAGCCCAAGCCCAAGCCCAAACCTAATGCCAAAGCACCAAAGGAAGGGGTTTGCTTCCATTGCAATGAACCAGGTTATTGGAAACGGAACTGCAAGCCCTACTTGGAAGAGAAGAAAAAAGGGAAAGCCAGTTTGAATGTCTCTCCGTGTATTTATGTTATTGAAATTAACATGTCTGCTCCTACTTCATGGGTATTAGATACCGGTTGTGGATCTCGCATTTGTGCAAATGTGCAGGGATTCAAAAAGAGTAGATCACTGGCAAAAGGAATAGTGGACCTGAGAGTAGCAAATGGAGCAAAAGTTGTCGTTGTAGCTACAGGGACATTTAATTTAATTTTGCCAAGTGGCCTTATTATAGAGCTGAATAATTGTCTTTATGTTCCAACTTTGAGTAGGAATATTATTTCAGTTTCTTGTTTGGATATTGATGGTTTTGAAATAAATATTATGAATAAAATTTGCACCATTCATAAAGATCGTATCTTCTATGGAGATGCCTCTTTGATGAATGGGCTTTATATTCTTAACCTCGATGAATCCATTAAAAGGCCCATCTATAACATTAATACCAAGAGGTTTAAATCAAATGACTTAAACCAAACATACTTTTGGCATTGTCGTTTGGGCCACATCAACGAGAAATGCATATTAAAACTCCACAAACATGGAATTTTGAAGTCATTTGACTTAGATTCTTATGAGACATGTGACTCTTTCTTGTTAGGCAAAATGACTAAAGCTCCCTTTACTGAACAAAGTGAGAGAGCTTCTAATTTGTTGGGCCTCATACATCCAGATGTATGTGCACCAATAAACACAAGTGCTAGAGAAGGTTTTCAGTACTTCATCACATTCACAGATGATTTCAGTAGATATGGATACGTCTATCTAATGAAACATAAATCAGAATCTTTTGGAAGATTCAAAGAATTTCAAAATGAAGTACAAAATCAACTTGGTAAAAGTATTAAGATACTTCGATCAGATCGAGGTGGCGAATACCTTAACCAAGAGTTTGACGAACATCTTAGGGGTTATGGAATTGTTTCACAATTAACTCCTCCTGGCACACCACAATGGAATGGTGTATCAGAATGGAGGAATCACACCTTACTAGATATGATTCGATCTATGATGAGTCAAACAAGTCTTCCAATTTCCTTTTTGGGCTACGCCCTAGAAACTGTTGCATTTATATTGAATAGAGTTCCTTCTAAAGCGGTTCAGAAAACTCCATTTATATTGAGATATGGACTGGGAAACGACCTACTTTGTTATTTCTCAAAATATGGGGATGCGAGGCGTATGTAAAATGCGTGTTATCTGATAAACTCGCCCCTAAATCTGACAAGTGTTTGTTTGGGGGATATCCTAAAGAAACTAAAGGATATTACTTCTATTTTCAATCAGAGAACAAAGTGTTTGTTGCTCGAAATGGTTTATTCCTTGAAAGAGAATTTGTTTCCCAAAAGGATAGTGGGAGTAAGATCCATCTTGAGGAAATTCAAGATCCCCAAACAACATCTGAATCAACTTTGGAACTTCAAACTAGCTCACGTGGTGATACTGAGCTTCAATCTTTGACACAAGGCCCAAGGAGGTCAAGTCGGGTACATCAACAGCCTGAGAGATATGGATTTCTCGTGACTAATGATCATCATATTGAACTGATTGATCAAGATGAACCCACTACCTACAATAAGGCAATTCGTAGTTCTGAGTCAGACAAGTGGTTAGAAGCTATGCAATCCATGTACGATAACCAAGTGTGGACTTTGGTTGACCCACCCGAAGGGTGTAAGGTCATTGATAACAAATGGTGTTTCAAAAGGAAAACCGACATGGATGGTAATGTAAACACTTTTAAATCTTGACTAGTAGTTAAAGGTTATTGACAAGTTCATGGTATTGACTATGATGAAACATTTTCTCCTGTCGTTATGATAAAGTTGAAGGGATTCATGGGCAGAAACTCGTTCTAAACACCCATGAGTCCTCCCCTGAAGGATCCGCTCATACAAAAACGAATCGAAAAACCGGAAAAGGACTTACGTTTTTTGGCTAAAGATGGTATCTTTTGGCTCTTAGCAGCAACCACCTTCAGTCATCCCTTGTGGAATTACTCTCTACCGGTATCCACGCGACGAAACAAGCAGCAAGTGCTAGCTCTTCGGTTTTTCTGGGTTACGAATTGTCTCAAGAGAAAAGGAGGCCGAAATCAAGAAATCAGATTTCTAGGTTATGGTATTATTGCGGCTCAAGCATTAGTCTCAAGGGTTTCAGCCAAGAGAGGTTTATATAGGGAGTGAGAGTTTGTTCCAAGGAGAACTCCCACGTCCTATCCACCTCTTTTGGCAGTGGGAGTCTATAACTCCCACGTCCTCTAGACTTCTACTGGTAGTGGGAGTCTTTATCGGATAATAACTCCCAAGTAATCCCAGCTATACCAAAAATGCCCCTTATCTCTAATTCGAATAATAACGCTTTATTATTCTTAGAAAAATAAATGTCAGATAAAATGAACCTAGACACATTCTAGATTCATTGAATCTGGACATGAAGCTCTTTAGCTAGTCTATGCGTGTGATTCTGTAGGTTCATATCACAATGGCAATGAAAACATACTTAGTAGTAGTAAGTGTTCATAAATCACAAGTGGTCCCTAGCAGGACATTTTGACTACCCAAAGTGAATGAATTTACGGTGGAATCTAATATCAATCCACTATTTAATCCCTTTGTCTCGCGATATCCTAATTAAGCATAAGGCATGGTAGTCGTCACCCTTATTAAGCTTAATTGTATTTATGCTCGATCTCTAGGTAGACTGTTCCAACAAATAGTATTTAATAACCACTTTATCAAATACATTTGAGCACGGCCATGCATTTAGAAAGTCTTTCCCTATCGAGGGGCCCATGGATATCTCTCACTAATAATAGAGAGGGACAAATTCCTTACAATGCCTCTCACATTCAAGCCATGGTAGGACGCTACATCCGATCATCAGTCTTATTGATTACTCGATTAAAAGCAACGTACGACTGAGTCAAAACGTGGCTCCATTCATGCTAGAATCAATGGAGACATAAGGTCTAAGGATTCTAAAATAGTATTGAGGAAGTAATACTTATGACTAAGGACCATGAAGTATTACTTCTCTAACGGATCACGTCCGATACAATATATCTCAATACATTGCATCTATGATATGATTTGTATTCATTACAATGATTTGTAAAACATAATCATCAATCAAACATCATACTAGTTTTATTTCATTGTAAAGAAGCTTACATAAAACTAGGGACAACTAGAATAGTAATTACATAAACTAATGAGTTTTACTATCAAATCACGCATTTGATGTTCATAAGCAAAATTAGCTATTCAATTACATGCTCAAAAGATATAAAACGTACAACATTTCCTAATGGTCCTAGGGCACTACTAACAAAAGTCTATTAGGATTTTACTTGCCATAGCCGCATATTATGACTATGAGATATGGCAAATGGACGTTAAGAGAACGTTTCTTAATGGAAACCTTCTCGAGGATGTGTATATGACACAACCTGAGGGGTTTGTTTATCCATCAAGTCCTACCAAAGTGTGTAAGCTTCAAAGGTCCATTTATGGATTGAAGAAAGCAACTCGAAGCTGGAATCGTCGCTTTGATGAAGCAATTAAAGAATTTGGTTTCATAAAGAACGAAGACGAGCATTGTGTTTATAAGAAAGTAACTAATAATGCAGTAGTGTTCCTTGTGCCTTTTGTGGACGACATCCTACTGATTGGAAATGACATCCCCACATTACAAAGCGTACACTACAATGAAGGACCCAAAACGACGTCGTTTTATGAACGTTAACGACCGAATACCGACGGATTACCGAAGGAAAATATACCGACGAAATAACGACCGATAATAGCGACGGAATTAGGGTTAGGGTTGGGCGACCGAATTTGCCAAGGCCGTCGCTATTCGGTCGGTATTATTTTCCCTATTTCTGTTATTTTTTAAAATAGCGGGTTTTTAAGGATATATAGAAACATTTTGCCTAATTGTAACTAAAATAGGAAATATTTCTATATATCCTTCAAAACCCCGCTATTTTATAAAAAAAAGGAATCCGGGAAAATCATAGTTACCAAATAGCGACGGTCTTGGCAAATTCGGTCGCTATTCGGTCGCCCCTTAGCTTGATAGCGACGGAACATGCTAAAAAATTATAAATCCAAAAACCTACATCGATCATAATGCGAGTACGAACTAATATTAATATTTTAGTAATTATTTGTTTATTAATAATCAATTATTAAAATTTTAACTCCATCACTTAATGTTTCACGTAAATGCACACACAAATGTATTACTTGAATTGTTCTCCTTCAAGTATATATAGGTATTTTGTTAATAAGTATAAGTTTTAATTGTTTAAATATTCAAGTTAATGTGTGTGTGTATATATCACTACCGCTATGACACACAATCCCGCCACATGACCTGACTCATCTATTCACTCCCAATCAACAATAACGGTAATGACCCTAGCTATTATCCGAGCTAGGACGACTCAGAAAATGCAGGCACGGGTTTTGTACTGTCCTCCAAACGACGGGCCCAGGGTTTAAGGATCCATTCTTTTATTGTGTCATCACCCACAACAGTGGACTCAACAAAGCCATTACCATCCCAATGATAACCTCATCGGGTGAGGGTTCAGATACGCGTATATCAGAAGACCGCTAAGGGTCACAAAATCAGTATTAGAATGTAGTAGCGAAAGAATCCTGCTAATTAGTCGTTCCTAGGCAAGAGCTCAGTCGGGGTGACGACTTGATCGACCAAACCACATATGACTAAAATCAATGACAACCAAAGAGGTAACATTTATGCAAGTTCAATATAAGCCCGCTCCGAACTACCGTCTGCGCTCACTCGTAGCTATCGAGAACGTCGTCGTTTCGATATATTGTTCGTCGAAAACGGTGAAGAAACACTTACTCGGTGACCTTTCAAAGTTCTGGACAGAATATTGAGTTCTCAAAATATATTATTTTTTCCTATGTTTCCTGCTTATGTGAGAGCAGCTCCCTTCATATAATTTCTTTGATCTCCTGATCCCAGTAGCCACGAAATCCCATGTTTCTCTTAATCCCACGAAGTTGTCCCATGTTTGTTGTGTGATTGCACGATTCCAAAAGAGAAGGGCCACTGATGCCCACGATGTCCTTGCCATTATTATATTATTATTCAATTAATTTGATTTATTTCCTATTATGACAATTCCCATAATCCCATCACACTCCTAATTCAATTCCAATCCATCGACTAAGTGAAAAATGATTTAAGTCCCTTAGTTATGAAATGTGTGCGAAACGCCCCCTCAATAAAAAGGATAAAAAATGTAACACGCAACATGTTATAAAATTAAAAGGACACGTAGTCAACGGAATAAATTATGTCCACACAGTTACTCGCGAAAATTAATTACAAGTCAGAAATTACGTAAGAAAAAGTTACGGGTTTCACATACTTTCCCCCTTACAAAAGTTTCGTCCCCGAAACTTGCACTGTTTAAAACATGCATAGTAACACTTCCCACTAAATGAAAAGGCTCTATTGGTATCCAATTAGCAAATATGGTACTAGATGCTCCATAACAATATAAGGAATACAATAATCACATAATCACATAATTTACCTGTTACCACAACGCTTTCACTGCGCTACTCTGATAAAACAATAGTAAGAGAATATGAAGCGATAAACAAATAATTCACATTGCCAATTAGAGTACTTGTTATAGCATGGAGAAATTATAGGACAACATAGCATATAGGTACGCAACATATAAGAACGTCATATTTCATTCCATAATTTTAATCCCTAAGGTTTGACCTGCTTTGATACCACTTCTGTCACACCCCGTAACCAGGGTCGATGACATGGCAGTGTCTCATTGGTTAATGAAACACCAAAGCCGACAAACAGAATTACTAAAAAGAAATTAAATTATGAAATAATCTGAAATAAGAGTTCAACAGAGGAAAGTAATTATTACAAATAAAATTGTTTAATGAAACTAATAATGAAATAAACTAAATTCTTTAATTGAAATCGGTTATGAACCACTCTTCATAATCCCCATCCCAGATGCCATCATCTTCGTAGTGTTAAATCATCTGCACAGTAAACGTGGATGGACTGAGCTAAGGTGCTAAGTAGGGACCAATAAAAAGAACGAATGTAAAACACAAGAGGGGGGGTGAATTGGGTTTTAACTAATCTTGTAAACTTTTTCGAATCTCTAAGCAATGCTATTGTAAGTATGAGCAAGATGATTAAAAGCAAAGTAAAACCCAATAACTAGACAAAGGATTTATAGTGGTTCGATTCACTTAGAATCTACATCCACTACCTTGAGCCGCACCCAAGGATTTCAACAACTTCACTAAGAAGAACTTTACACTTGTGGACAACTCACTAAGAGTTTTACACAACAACCACAAAACAAAACTCACTAAGAGCTTGCCCACACTAAGTAGGACTTTTACAACAATTACCCAATCACTAAGAAAGGGAATAAGAATGTTTAATACAAAGATTGTTCACTCTTCTAAGTGAAAGATATTACCTTTGAAGTACAACAATGATAAGCTCTTTGAACATAAGTAGCACACACTTTGTCTTGCTTTTGAAAGAACACTCTTCAATGATTTAGATCATAAGGATGAAGTGTATTTGCTTTGAGAGTGTTTTTGGCTTGATGAGAGATCAATGAATATTTGATATGCAAGCCTTGGAGTCAATCTCTAGCTTTGGTGTATTTATACATTTCAAAATAGGCTGAAAAACGACTCTTTAACGGTCAAAAAACGGCTAGTTTCTTACAGAGTTCGGTTGACCGAACCAGAGTTCGGATCCACTTTGCACCATCTCGGTCGACCGAGATGCCCCATAGGTCGACCGAAGTTCATTTACAAAACACTCTGTCTTGGTTCGGTTGATCCGACCTCTGGGCTGATTTTTCACACATTTTGAAATCTTTTGAAGTCTTTTGAATTCTAAAAGGTTTTCCCAAAAGGTAATAAGTAAGAACACTTGGAAACCCATTTTAAAGGACTTAGACTTAGAAAACAAAGGCTTTGAAGATACGAACACATTTAAGAATCCTTTTGAAAACTAAGCCTTTTGAAAACGTGTTTATGATGCATGCAAGACTAAAGTGTAGAGCTTATGTTCATAAGAGCATTGGTTAGAGCTTATAAGATAACGACTAAAAACGACAAAGCTAATCTAACCAAACCTAAGTCTTTAATCTTCAATCTTGAAAGATAAGCCTTGAATATAACTTTGAATCTTGATACCAATGGCTTGATTGAAGTACTTAGAGCTTCCATAATGAGTTCCGATATTCTATCACAAAGATTAAGATCATTAGACACAACATTAAAAGTTTGTCCAATATCAAAAACTGAGTTTGTTCGCCCTTAGGGCTTACAACGAACAAGTATGAAACAACCATTAAGCTAAGTAGCCATATTCGTCGCATCTAAACGCTTACATAACTGAGTGCACAACAAGCACCACGCATTGCCCATACATTACGCTCGATTACAACACCGTTTAAACACTAAGAACATCACTACCTCTATGACACACAATCCCGTTACATGAGCTGGCTCATCTATTCACTCCTAATCAACAATAACGGTAATGGTCCTAGCTATTATCTGAGCTAGGACGACTCAGAAAATGCAGGTGCGAGTTTGGTACGGTCCCCCAAATGACGAGCCCAGGGTTTAAGGATCCATTCTTTTATTGTGTCACCACCCACAACAATGGACTTAACAAAGTCATTACCGTCCCAATGATAACCTCATCGGGTGAGGGTTCAGAGACGCGTATATCAGAAGACCGCTCGGGGGTCACAAAATCAGTATCAGAATGCAGTAGCGAACGAATCCTTCTAATTAGTCGTTCTTTGACAAGAGCTCAGTCGAGGTGACGACTCGGTCGACCAAACCACATATGACTAAAATCAAAGACTCCCAAATATGACAACCAAAGAGGTAACATTTATGCAAGTTCAATATAAGCTCAATTAATCCAAGATTCACAATTATCAGATAATTATGACAATTTACATAAAACAATAACAAGAACGCAGTAATCAATTTACGAATCAGTTATAATGAATTTAAATCATGACCAAAACAGTTTATACAATATCGAAAGCAACAAACACAATTCGTGCAACTATTTCGTAAATTGAATAGTTTATCCGCTTTACAGTGCAATAATTAATCACCCAACAAACCCAAAATGTAAACCCAATATCATACATAATTGCGAGAATTAAATGACGTAGGAAGCCCCTACCTTATCAAAAGAAATTAAAAATACTCAAACCCGAAATCAGAAATTTTCCAGAAATCTGCCCCACTCCCGGTGCGATATCTTTCTACTCCGAACTCCGAAACGACTACCGTCTGCTCTCACTCGTAGCTATTGCGAACGTCGTCGTTTCGATATATTGTGCGTCGAAAATGGTGAAGAAACACTTACTCAGTGACCTTTCAAAGTTCTGGACAGAATATTGAGTTCTCAAAATATATTATTTTTTCCTCTATTTCCTGCTTATGTGAGAGCAGCTCCCTTCATATAATTTCTTTGATCTCCTGATCCCAGTAGCCACGAAATCACACGTTTCTCTTAATCCCACGAAGTTGCCCTATGTTTGTTGTGTGATTGCACGATTCCAAAAGAGAAGGGCCACTGATGCCCACGATGTCCTTACCATTATTATATTATTATTCAATTCATTTTATTTATTTCCTATTATGACAATTCCTTAATCCCATCACACTCCTAATTCAATTCCAATCCATCATCTAAGTGAAACACGATTTAAGTCCCTTAGTTATGAAATGTGTGCGAAACGTCCCCTCAATAAAACGGATAAAAAATGTAACACGCAACACGTTATAAAATTAAATGGACACGTAATCAACAAAATAAATTATGCACACACAGTTACTCGCGAAAATTAATTACAAGTGAGAAATTACGTAAGAAAAAGTTGCGGGTTTCACATACTTTCCCCCTTACAAAAGTTTCGTCCCTGAAACTTGCACTCTCTACAACATGCATAGTAACACTTCCCACTAAATGAAAAGGCTCTATTGGGTATTCAAATAGCAAATATGGTACTAGATGCTCCCTAACAATATAAGGAATACAATAATCACATAATTTACCTGTTACCACAACGCTTTCGCTGCGCTACTCTGATAAAACAATAGTAAGAGAATATGAAGCGATGAACAAATAATTCACGTGCATGGTAAGTATATTCCTCTGGATTTTTTCCTCCTAAAAAATGGGAGCCTTTTACCTACTCTCTTCTTCTTGCGGCTGCCATGGCTGCTGGCCAGCAGGCCGCCCTGGCTCCCGCCACCGTTCGACTTTGTGGAAACAGAAAAGTTTTGCGGAATTACTCGCCGGTCCTCAAACAGAGACAATCAATTTACCAATTACTCCGTTAGAAGTTTTCAAAGGAGAACCTAATCTTGTCATCCCTTTTGAGGCTCATGATATTTAAAATTCGCCCTTGGTGTTTTACATTGGTTGGCAAATTCCATAAACATGCTCCAATTTTGAATTCTCTTCGTAAATATTTTCATAAAATTTGTTTTAAGGGGAATTTTTGGATTGGACGTATTGATCCCCGGCATGTTTTGATTCGTTTCGATCTTGATGAAGATTATTGCCGCCCATGGCGGCAAGGCTTATGGAATTTTTTTGGTCTTACAATTCGGGTATGAAGGGATTCATGGGCGGAAACTCGTTCCAAACACCCACGGATCCTCCCCTGAAGGATCCGCTCATACTTAAACGAATCGAAAAACAGCGGAAAAACTTACGTTTTGGATTCAAGAAGCTACTTCTTGAATGGATGATGACGTTTCTTGGATCGGATGTTGCTACCGATTGATCTTCCTTTACGGAAAGTCCCTCTACCGGTATCCACGCGACGAAACGGGCAGCGATTGCTAGCTCTTCGTCTTTTCTGATTTTCGGGAATTAGAGAGAAAAGGGAGAGGCTAGAATAGAAAACGGTTTTCGATTCTATGTCTTATTTCAGTGAAAAAACATTAGCCATCTAGGTTTCGGCTAAGAGATGTTATATAGAGTGTGAGAGTTTGTTACTCAAACAACTCCCACCTCTACTCAACTTCTCTCGGCGGTGGGAGTCTCGTAATCCCACGTTCCCTAGACTTTCACTGGTAGTGGGAGTCCTTATCGGATAATAACTCCCACGTAATCCCAAACTATAGGTAAAATACCGAAATTGCCTCTATCTCTAATTCGAATGATAAACACTTTATTATTTTCGAAAAGACAAATGTCGGATACAATGAACCTAGACACATTCTAGATTCATTGAATGCTGGACATAAAGCTCGTTAGCTCGTCTATGCGTGTGACCACCGTAGGTTCATCTCACAATGGCAATGAAAACACACTTAGTAGTAGTGTGTGTTCATAAATCACAAACGGTCCCTAGCGGGACATTGTGACTACCCAAAGTGAATGAATATACAACGAAACCTAATATCAATCCACTATTTAATCCCCTTTGTCTCGCGATATCCTAATTAAGCATAAGGCATGGTGGTCGTCACCCCTTATTAAGCTTAATTGTATTTATGCTCGATCTCCGTGTAGACTGTTTTGACAAATAGCATTTGATAACCTCTTTATCAAATACATTTGAGCACGACCATGCATTTAAACAGTCTTTCCCTATCGAGGGGCCCATGGATATCTCTCTCTAATAATAGAGAGGGATAAATTCCTTACAATGTCTCTCACATTCAAGCTATGATAGGACACTACATCCGATCTCGGTCGTATTGATTACTCTGTTACAAGTAACGTCCGAGCTGAGTCAAAAGCGTGGCTCCATTCATACTAGAATCAATGAAGACATAAGGTCTAAGGATTCTAAAATAATATTGAGGAAGTAATACTTATGACTTAAGACCATGAAGTATTACTTCTCGACGGATCACGTCCCAATACAATGTATCCCTATATATTGCATCTATGATGTGATTTGTATCCATTACACATGATCAGTAAAACAAGATCATCAATCAACAATCATACTAGTTTTATTTCATAGTAATTAAGCATTACATAAAACTAGGGACTACTAGAATAGTAATTACATAAGCTAATGAGTTTTACTATCAAATCACACATTTGATAATCCTAGGGCACTACTAACAGGGTATTCAAGTGGATATATGATTTTGATGTCCACGTTGAACCCTCTATTGTTCCAGTTTGGATTGGTTTTGATGGATTACCCATACATTTGTACAATAAATCCATGCTTTTTTCTCTTGCACGAGCCGTTGGGCAGCCCCTGGCTTTAGATTCTCCCACCGCCGCTGCCTCTAGGCCGATTATTGCCAAAGTTTGTGTCGAAGTTGATCTATTAGCGGATTTGCCACAAAGAATTCGGGTCACTCATGCTAAAACTGGTAAGGGGTTTTGGCAATCCATTATCTATGATGATCTACGTTTTACTGTTTGGGATGCAACCGGATTGGACATACTGCTTCTAAATGTGGAAAATTGCATTCAATTTAGCCATCACCGGCTGTTCCTCCTAAACCGGCAAAAAAATCCGAGTCGGGAGAGCCATTGAACAAAGGGAAGAAAAAATCCTTGGAAAAGCCCTCTGTCCCAGCCGCTATTACTTCTGCTCCAAGTCATTGGGTTCGGGTCGGGTCGGGTCACGCAAGGGACCGGGACCTTCCGGATCGCCTTCATCTCAACCCGTTACCACTGTCGGGATAGTTACACAGGTCCCGTCGTTGCCTGTGATTACGCCCCCTCCGTCTCAGGCCGTTGAAGAACCCTTGACCGTCTGCACCACCGCTCCTCCGATTAGCACTGAACTGGTACAACCGGCTTTGAATCCTGACAATCCATTGCCTGTTCCGTCAGAGCAATCAGTTCTTGATATTCCGGTGATATTGGTATCTAAGGGAATTGATATATCCGGGTTGGTTGTGATCGACTTCCTATCCAAAACCCATGTGTTTATCATTCAGCCAGAGGGAAGCCTAAAATTTCTAATCAGGCGGCGGTTATGGAGGATCTCCGGGCATTCAAGATCACCCTACCGGCTAGACTCCTCCAATCGCCTGACCCTTTGATTTCAGATGACCCGGAATTGCAGCTCCGGTCCGACTCTATTGCCCTTTCTATTCCTACTGTTTTACCAGACCCGGTTCAAATTAATACAGACCCGGTTGGGAATTCGACTTCACCAGCTACTGTACCTGCGATCGATGGTACTAGTTTGGTGGGTGATTCTTGCCCTTGTCCTGATCGTTTGTTAGGAATTGAAGGCCCCGATCGGATACCTGAAGTGGAAGTGGGAACCGAAACGGATGACGAAGACCCAGAGTACCCGGATGAGCTTGAACCTATGTCTGATGTGGGTGCTGACAATTGTTCGGCTCTACCCGGATCAAAGGATGAATCCTCTTCTACGCCCATTCCTGTAACTGACACCATATCCGTTATTCCCCCTATTACGCACACTAAGAAACCTCCTAGGGGACGGGGCCGAAAGCAACCAGGCACCGCTTCTCGGAAATCGACTCGGTTGTTGGAGAAATCTGTCGGTACAACCCAAACAGCTTCTTTAGCTGCTTCGGAGGCAGCTAGATACTAAGCTTCTATTGTAGAGTCGGCCACGGTTTCTTGCTTTAAGCTCTTCCAGCACACAGCACCTCCATTCAAACAAAACACAAAACCAGATTGCGATCGATAATCATCTACGTCAGTCTGGAAGCTTGCGTCTATGTAACCATTTACTACCAGACTTCCTTCCTGACCTCCGTAAACTAAGAACATATCTTTAGTCCTTCTCAAGTACTTAAGAATGCTCTTGACGGCATTCCAATGTGACTCTCCAGGGTCAGATTGATATCTGCTAGTCATACTTAAAGCAAATGAGACATCCGGGCGAGTGCATATCATGGCGTACATAATAGACCCAATGGCCAAAGCATATGGGATCTTACTCATGCGCTCTTGGTCCTCCCTTGTGGAAGGTCCTCGAGTTCTCGCGAGTTTAACGCCATGTGACATGGGCAAGAATCCCTTTTTGGAGTCTTGCAACCGAACTGTTTCGATACCTTGTCAATGTATCCACTGCAGCTCAGTGCCAATCATTTTGTTAGATCTATCTCTATAGATTCTAATACCCAAAATGTATGTAGCCTCGCCTAAGTCTTTCATGGAAAAGCACTTCCCCAACCAACCTTTTACGCTTTGTAATGTGGGGATGTCATTTCCAATCGGTAAGATGTCGTCCACATAAAGCACAAGGAACACTAATGCATTATTAGTTACTTTCTTATAAACACAAGGCTCGTCTTCGCTTTTTGATGAAACCGAATTCTTTAATACGTTCATCAAAGCGACGATTCCAGCTTTTCGAGATGCTTGCTTCAATCCATAAATGGACCTTTGAAGCTTACACACTTTGCTAGGATTTGTTGGATCAACAAACCCCTCGAGGTTGTGTCATATACACATCCTCGAGAAGGTTTCAGTTAAGAAACGCAGTCTTAACATCCATTTTCCATATCTCATAGTCATAATATGCGGCTATGGCAAGTAAAATCCCAATTGACTTTATCATCACGACTGAGGGAAAAGGTTTCGTCATAGTCAATACCATGAACTTGTCTATAACCTTTAACTACTAGTCGCGATTTAAAAGTGTGTACATTACCATCCATGTCGGTCTTCTTTTTTATAACACCATTTGTTATCAATGACCTTGCACCCTTCGAGTGGGTCAACCAAAGTCCATACTTGGTTGTCGTACATGGATTGCATCTCGGACTTCATAGCTTCTAGCCACTTATCGGACTCGGAACTACGAATTGCCTCTTTGTAGGTAGTGGGTTCATCTTGATCAATCGAGTTCAACTCGATGATCATCGATCCACGAAATCCATATCTCTCGAGTCGTTGATGTACCCGACTCGACCTCCTTGGGCCTTGTGTCAAAGATTGAAGCTCGAGTATCGGCACGTGAGCTTTCTTGAACTTCTAAAGTCGGTTCGGATGTTGTTTGGGGATCTTGAATTTCCTCAAGATGGATCTTACTCCCACTATCCTCTTTGGAAATAAATTCCCTTTCAAGGAATAAACCATTACGAGCAACAAACACTTTGTTCTCCGATGGAAGATAGAAGTAATATCCTTTAGTTTCTTTAGGATATCCCACAAACAAACACTTGTCGATTTAGGGGCGATTTTATCGGATAACAAGCGTTTTACGTACGCCTCGCATCCCCAAATTTTTGAGAAATGACAAACTAGGTCGTTTCCCGATCCATATCTCATATGGAGTTTTTCGAACCGCTTTAGAGGGAACTCTATTTAATATAAATGCAGCAGTTTCTAGGGCGTAGCCCCAAAAGGAAATTGGAAGACTTGTTTGACTCATCATAGATCGAACCATATCTAATAAGGTGCGATTCCTCCGTTCTGACACGCCATTCCATTGTGGTGTGCCAGGAGGAGTTAATTGTGAAACAATTCCACAACCACTAAGATGTTCGCCAAACTCTTGGTTAAGGTATTCGCCGCCTCAATCTGATCGAAGTATCTTAATACTTTTGCCAAGTTGATTTTGTACTTCATTCTGAAATTCTTTGAATCTTCCAAAAGACTCTGATTTATGTTTCATTAGATAGACGTAGCCATATCTACTGAAATCATCCGTGAATGTGATGAAGTACTGAAGCCCTCCTCTAGCACTTGTGTTCATTGGTCCACAAACATCCCGTATGTATGAGGCCCAACAAATCGGAAGCTCTCTCACTTTGTCCAAGTAAAAGGAGCTTTAGTCATTTTGCCCAACAAGCAAGATTCACACGTATCATAAGACTCTAAGTCAAATGATGTTAAAATTCCATCCGTATGGAGTTTTGATATGCGTTTCGTTTATGAGGGCCCAAACGACGATGCCAAAAGTAGGTTTGGTTTAAGTCATTTGATTTAAACCTTTTAGTATTAATGTTATAGATGGGCCTTTTAATGGAATCATCGAGGTTAAGAATATAAAGCCCATTCATCAAAGAGGCATCTCCATAAAAGATACGATCTTTATGAATGGTGCAAATCTTATTCAAAATATTAATTTCAAAACCTTCGATATCCAAACAAGAAACTCGAAATAATATTCCTACTCAAAGTTGGAACATACAAACAATTATCCAGTTCTATAATAAGGCCACTTGGCAAAAATTAAATTAAATGTCCCGAGTAGCTACAAAGCAACAACTCTTGCTCCGTTGGCTACTCCGAGGTCCACTTCTCCTTTTTGCGGTGATCTACTCCCTTTTGAACCCCCTGCACATTTGCACAAATGTGAGATCCACAACCGGTATCTAATACCCATGAAGTAGGAGCGAGACATGTTAATTTCTATAACATAAATACCGGAGAGACAGTCAAACCGGCCTTTCCTTTTTCTTCTCTTCCAAATAGAGCTTGCAGTTCCGTTTCCAATGACCTGATTCATTGCAATGGAAGTAAACTCCTTCTTTTGGTGCCTTGGCTTTGGGCTGGGGCTTGGGCTTGTCATTGCCTTGGCCATGGGCTTTCCCTTGCCTTTCTTCTTGAAATTCCCTTTTTGAACCATTAAGACTTCAGGGGTCTTCTTAATGTTCAGTTCAGCCTGCTTGAGCATCCCGTGTATTTCATGTATGGTCTTCTCCATGGCATGCATGTTGAAGTTCATAACGAATTGGTCATACTCCGGTGGGAGTGAGCCCAAGATCATATCTGTGGCCATGTCATGACCTACGGTAGCTCCAAGCTTCTCAAGTTGGTCGAAATAGCCCTTCATCTTAAGAACATGTGCACTGACAGAGGTTCCTGGGGCCATTTTGCAACTATTTAACGCCTTAGTTGTGAGGAATCTTTCATGACGAGCTTGCTCTTGGAACATTTCCTTGAGCTGGCCCATCATCTGGAAAGCCTCAACTCCTTCAAACTGTTTTTGAAGGTCAGGGCTCATTGTGACTAACATGAGACAAGTCACATCGTTAGAGTCATCGAAATGCTTCTTCCAAGTATCTCTTTGAGCTCTATGGGCGTTATTTTCAGTGTTGTTCGAGAATGTCCGTTTCAAGAACGTCATGACTTTCTTTCCCGCTAAGGACAATCCCTTAAGTTGCGGGCCCAATCAAGGAAATTGGTCCCGCTTAGTTTTTCCTTCTCAATGACGGATCGCAATGAATTGTGTGATGTATTGGTTGCCATTATCTACATTAAGTTAATTGCAAAGTTTATTAGTTTTTGAGCAAAAACATTTTCCACAATTTCAACACTTGATAATAGTGGGGAAAAACATTTTACAATATTTATAGGAAATCTTTGGCTTAACACCCATAATTAAAGTAAAATCATCTAATGGGAATGACATCTATATGTCCCAGCTTTTTCCCATTTTATGCCCTAGGCCCAAAACTATTTTGATAGCCTAGTTAAGTCGGACCATGTCTAAGCATATGGAAATCACTATTTTCCCATCTCCTCTTGCCTAGATAACCACTTATCTGTTGCTTTGGCAAGCAGACATAATGATGATCCAAGCTCATGGAGTGCTTAGGTTATGGTAGGCACTTTAAGACTTAATTAAAACCATTTGTTGTGACATCTAAAATAAATCCATACAGACATAAAATAAACATCACACGCAGGTTATGAAGCGAAAGTGTAAATGTGATATAGCATGGCCTATTCCTATAATGACTCCCACGAGCCTTGTGGGAGCCAAGGGTCAATCTAAGTCTGTATTCATCTCATGAATGTAGTCTTCGATCCAATGTCCTCCGGTCTTGTTACATGATTGCATGGGCATACCCAGCCTTCAATGTGAAGTAATAAAACTAATCTAAGAAAGCAGTTACAATTTTACATCATAAAGAAAAATGACTCGCTGGTCGTATTATAAAATTACAACCCAGACATGTAAAACAAGAGGTATAGTAGGCCATGCTATTCACCATGCTAATATCACATAAAACATGACATAAATAATTCGCGGATATAAATTCAAATTTATATGTGTTGCCACTACGCAGAGCTGGCGGCGGTCCCAGATTTGATTCTACATCAGCTCATCGAATGAGTTTTTCCTCCCAGATTTACCCCTCAATTGCCTTACTTACATAATCGGATTATGTATTGGCTAATCGGATTAACCGAAACAGTTTATGCCAAATAATCGAATTAAATACACAGAACTGAATCATGCTGAGGCAGTTCGTGCATAATCAAAACCCGAAAACAGTTTATATCATAACAGTTCATATAACCGTATAAACATGATTAAACCGAGAGCAATTTATGCATGTACTCATCAAAAGATACAATCTTTAAATGCAGTTAAACAGTTTAGCAATTTAAGGGGAATTTTTGGATTGGACGTATTGATTCCCGGCATGTTTTGATTCGTTTCGATCTTGATGAAGATTATTGCCGCCCATGGCGGCAAGGCTTGTGGAATTTTTTTGGTCTTACAATTCGGGTATGAAGGGATTCATGGGCGGAAACTCGTTCCAAACACCCATGGATCCTTCCCTGAAGGATCCGCTCATACGTAAACAAATCGAAAAACAGCGGAAAAACTTACGTTTTGGATTCAAGAAGCTACTTCTTGAATGGAGGATGACGTTTCTTGGATCGGATGTTGCTACCGATTGATCTCCCTTTGCGGAAAGTCCCTCTACCGGTATCCATGCGAGGAAACGGGCAGCGATTGCTAGCTCTTCGTCTTTTCTGATTTTTGGGAATTAGAGAGAAAAGGGAGAGGCTAGAATAGAAAACGGTTTTCTGATTCTATGTCTTATTTCGGCTGAAAAAAATTAGCCATATAGGTTTCGGCAAAGAGATGTTATATAGAGTGTGAGAGTTTGTTACTCAAACAACTCCCACCTCTACTCAACTTTTCTCGGCAGTGGGAGTCTCAGAATCCCACGTTCCCTAGACTTTCGCTGGTAGTGGGAGTCCTTATCGGATAATAACTCCCACGTAATCCCAGCTATAGGTAAAATACCGAAATTGCCCCTATCTCTAATTCGAATGATAAACACTTTATTATTTTCAGAAAGACAAATGTCAGATACAATAAACCTAGAAACATTCTAGATTCATTGAATCTGGACATAAAGCTCGTTAGCTCGTCTATGCGTGTGACCCTGTAGGTTCATCTCACAATGGCAATGAAAACACACTTAGTAGTAGTGTGTGTTCATAAATCACAAACGGTCGTCACCCTTATTAAGCTTAATTGTATTTATGCTCGATCTCCAGGTAGACTGTTTCGACAAATAGCATTTGATAACCCCTTTATCAAATACATTTGAGCACGGCCATGCATTTAAACAGTCTTTCCCTATCGAGGGGCCCATGGATATCTCTCTCTAATAATAGAGATGGACAAATTCCTTACAATGTCTCTCACATTCAAGCTATGATAGGACACTACATCCGATCTCAGTCGTATTGATTACTCTGTTACAAGTAACGTCCGACTGAGTCAAAACGTGGCTCCATTCATACTAGAATCAATGAAGACATAAGATCTAAGGATTCTAAAATAGTATTGAGGAAGTAATACTTATGACTTAAGACCATGAAGTATTACTTCTCTGACGGATCACGTCCAATACAATGTATCCCTATATATTGCATCTATGATGTGATTTGTATCCATTACACATGATCAGTAAAACAAGATCATCAATCAACAATCATACTAGTTTTATTTCATAGTAATTAAGCATTACATAAAACTAGGGACTACTAGAATAGGATCTCCGGGCATTCAAGATCACCCTACCGGCTAAACTCCTCCAATCGCCTGACCCTTTGATTTCAGATGACCCGGAATTGCAGCTCCGGTCCGAGCCTATTGCCCTTTCTATTCCTACTGTTTTACCAGACCCGATTTAAATTAATACAGACCCGGTTGGGAATTCGACTTCACCAGCTACTGTACCTGCGATCGATGGTACTAGTTTGGTGGGTGATTCTTGCCCTTGTCCTGATCGTTTGTTAGGAATTGAAGGCCCCGATCGGATACCTGAAGTGGAAGTGGGAACCGAAACGGATAACGAAGACCCAGAGTACCCGGATGAGCTTGAACCTATGTCTGATGTGGGTGCTGACAATTGTTCGGCTCTACCCGGATCAAAGGATGAATCCTCTTCTACGCCCATTCCTGTAACTGACACCATATCCGTTATTCCCCCTATTGCGCACACTAAGAAACCTCCTAGGGGACGGGGCCGAAAGCAACCTGGCACCGCTTCTCGGAAATCGACTCGGTTGTTGGAAAAATCTGTCGGTACAACCCAGTAATGGGATCCTTTGCTATAACTCTTTCATATTTTTAATGAATATGCTTAATTTAGTTATTTGGAATATTCGTGGTATTGGTAATACTGAGTCACTTGCTCGCGTTCGTCGATTAAAAAATGATCATCGTACTAATTTGTTTGCTGTGTTGGAACCTTTGATCGGGGAATCTGAATTGCCTATTTATATTCGCCGTTTAGGCTTTGATGATGGTTTTTGTTATATTTTGGGTAAAATTTGGCTATTTTGGTCCGAGGGTATTGATCTTCAGGTGGTTGGAAATTCTGAACAAGTTTTAACTGTCTTGATGAACAATTATGCTGGTTCCCCTTTGTATTTTTCTTTTGTTTATGCTAAATGTGCTTACACCAAGCAAAGGGACTTATGGGATGAGTTACGTCAATTTAATTCCTCTCATGATGTTCCTTGGTTGGTGGGTGGGGATTTTAATGTGGTTAAAGATATTTCAGAAAGTTTGGGTTCCATTCCAGCTTCGCTCCCCATGTCTGAGTTTGTAGAGGCTTCTGGAGATTGTGCTTTACAAGATATTCCGTATATTTGCAGTCCTTATATATGGGGTAGAAGTTCACCGCCATTACTTCGACTTTTAGATAGAGTTATAATTAATGCACAGTTGAATGATTTTTTTTGCTCATATTACCCTTGAACATCTCCATAGATCACTATCTGACCATTGTCCTTTATACATCAAACTATGCCGAGATGGGGCCTCTACGATTGCTCCTTTTCGGTTTCAGAATATGTGGTATAGTCATTCCACGTTCAAGGAGGTAATATCGACTAGTTGGAAGGAAATGGTGGAAGAGAATGGTTTGGTGATTCTGGCGATGAAATTAAAACGCTTGAAGAGGGTCTTGTATTCATGGAACAAGTCAACTTTCAGCTATCTACCCACCAAACTCAAAGAGGCCGAGGCCCTTGTCAAATCTACCGAGTACAATTATGATCTTGGCCCCACTGATGTTTTGTTGGATACATTGACAGCTGTGAAACATTCTTACCAATTTTATTTGGGGGCGGAAGAGACCTTTTGGAGACAGAAAGCTAGAGTTAAATGGTTACAGGAGGGGGATGCGAACACCAAATATTTTCACACTCTCTGTAAAAACAAAAGACGGCGTATGTGTATCTCAAAAAATTCAAGCAGCGTCTGGTGATTGGTTAACGGATGATAAAGCTATTGGCGAAAAGGCCGAGAGATATTCTTCATCTCTTTTTTCGAGGATACCACGCCACTCCCTCGGAAGATCTCCTTCACCTTATTCCTTGTTTGGTGAATGAGGATTCGAATCGCGAACTATCTAAATTGCCTACTTTGGAGGAAGTTCATACGGCTGTATTCTCTTTGGATCGTAATAGTGCTGCGGGCCCCGATGATTATTCTGGAGGTTCTTTTCAAGATTGTTGGACCATAGTGCAAAATGATGTTTCCCTGGCGGTTTGTGATTTCTGGTCTGGTATACCACTTCCGAAAGCCATTGCGAGCACTACTATTGTGCTTTTGCCGAAAGTTTCTAATCCTTCCCATTTTGGGGAATTTTGCCCCATCTCACTCTGCAATTTTGCTATTAAAGTGATCATGAAGGTAATGGCATCTAGACTTGGCACTATTTTACCTTATCTTATTTGTGCAAATCAATCGGGTTTTATTAAGGGGCGTTCTATATCTGATAATGTGTTATTGGCAATGGAGATGGTGCACTCTATTAATCATAAGGTCCGGGGGGGGGGGTAATTTGGTGATAAAACTCGATATGCAAAAGACTTTTGACAGAGTTTCGCACACATTCCTTATTCTTATATTGCGGCGTTTTGGTTTCAATAACCATTTTCTCAATCTCATTCAGAATGTCTTACAGTGTAATTGGTTTTCTGTCATGGTTAATGGGGCCTCATTTGGTTATTGCAATGCGAAAAGAGGTATCAAACAAGGAGACCATCTCTCCTCTTTGTTGTTTGTTTTGGCGGCTGAATGTCTCTCTCGGGGTCTGAATCATTTTACCTCCACCGGCCTGCTGGAACCGTATCACATTCCTAGACAGTCTCTTCTCATTTCACATCTTGCTTTTGCTGATGATATTGTCATCTTTACGAATAGTCAGAAGCGAAATATTATCAACTTAATGGATTTTTTGCGATTATATGAGGACTCTTCTGGTCAACGTATCAATATTGGGAAATCCTCCTTTTATACTCCGAGGTTGAATGCCAAATTCTACCAAAGACATGATTCAGACACTCACTGGCTTCATTGAAGGGGATTTTCCAATGAAATATCTTGGGTGTCCCATTTTTCCTGGCCGTTCTAAGGTGCAATATTTTCAACCAATGATAGACGCTATTGGAGCTCGCATAGAGGGATGGCAAAGGAATTTACTTAGCATGGGAGGCCGCCTAGTTTTGGTACGTTCGGTCCTTAATTCCGTTCTTATGCATGTTCTGGCCTCTTATAATGTTCCTCGTTTTGTCTTGTTAACTTTGGAACGTATGTTCTTGAGATTTGTTTGGGGACAAACGGATGGGGTAGAAAAAAAACATTGGATGTCATGGAAAAATATGTCTAGGGAGGTGGCCTGTAATGGTATTGGTGTTATTTCGTAATTTCCCTTTTATGATGCTTTTTCATGGAAATTATGGTGGAAATTTTGCACTGGGACTTCTCTATGGACTAGTTTTTTATGCGCAAAATATTGTGGTGGTCTGGCTTATGTCAATATGAGCGTAGCTGTTCCGGGTTGTTCTCCCAGTTGGCGACGGATGATGATGGTTAAGGACAGGGTTGAGTCTCGTATTGCTTGTCTTTTGCGGGGTGGGGATGCTAGTTTTCTTCATGATAATTTTGCATTGACAGGCTCCATGGATTCTATTTTGCTACAACCAAATGTAGTCACTCGTCATGCCCGGGTATTGGATTTCTGTCATTCAGGCAAATGGAATAGGGAGGCTCTTCGCTTAAATGTCCCTTTATCAGTTATTGCAAGACTTCGGGATATTTTTCTGGATCACAACCGGTAGAAGGATCGATTGATTTGGATGGATACTCCACACGTCAACTTCTCTTTATCATCGGCAATTGCTGGTTTGCGGGACTCAAGAGTGGCTCAACATTCTCGCAGGTGCATTTGGAATAAGGTTCTTCCCTTATCGCTCTCTCTTTTTATGTGGAAATTGCTCAATAAATTCGTAGCCCTCAATAAATTCTTGCAACATTGGTAATTCACGAACTAGTATTGATGCGGAATTAGAGGCTTTACTTGTTGGATTACAGATGGCTTTTCGGTGTGATATTAATCAATTCCAAGTTCAGATAGATTCTTCAGTTCTAGTGTCAGCAGTTCGTAAGGGCTCAATGTCTTCTTGGAAACTTGATTTCTCTTTTCGCCATGCTTTATTTCTTCTTGGTGATCGACAGGTTAATCACATATATCGTGAAATTAATTCTGTTGCTGATGCATTAGCAAATTTGGCGTGTGACCATTGTGAGAACCACAACTTTGCTGATTCGACTTTACTTCCGGCAAACATTCAGGGATTATCTTTGATAAGTTAGGTACCCCTTATGTACGGCTTCTTTGATAAATGCTCTTGGATTTTTTGTATTGACAGTGGTCCATTTTAATGGTCCGGTGTCATCTTTACTGCTTTTTCATATTAGCATAATTTATCTTTGTATCACCCTTTTGCATATTATTAATGCTTAAGGTTGCATTTTAGTTGCTCGCATTTATGTACCGAATGGTTTTATACCATTCTTTGGGAGGTTTTGGTTTTATGTCCCCCATCCTTTTCGTTTTTTGTTATAATTAATAAACGGGGGATCGCCCCACCACGCTGGTGGAAAAAAAAATAAAAAAATAATTCACATAGCCAATTAGCGTACATGTTATAGCATGGAGAAATTATAGGACAAGCATAGCATATAGGTACGCAACATATAAGAACGTCATAGTATACATGTAAATGATAATATGTAAGGCGATAAAATAATTAAATCAAGTTGTACATGTAAAACAGAGATAAGTATGACAGGGTACAACATAAAATATAAGAATAAAATAAAATAGCACGAAAAATAATATATAAAGCGATAAGTAAACAAAAGTACACCATAATCCAGTGTCTCTACCCATCTCACATCTCACATTAAATGTTCTTGTTTTCATAAGTTCCTTCCATAATTTTAATCCCTAAGGTTCTACCTCCTCTTTTACCACTTCTGTCACACCCCGTAACCTGGGTCGATGACATGGCAGTGTCTCTTTGGTTAATGAAACACCAAAGCCGACAAACAGAGTTACTAAAAAGAAATTCAATTATGAAATAATCTGAAATAAGAGTTCAACAGCGGAAACTAATTATTACAAATGAAATTGTTTAACGAAACTAATAATTATTCTAAATGCTTACATAATCGAGTGCACAACAAGCACCACGCATTTCTCATACACTACACTCGATTACAACACCGTTTAAACACTACGAACATCACTACCGCTATGACTCACAATCCCTCCACATGAGCTGACTCATGTATTCACTCCCAATCAACAATAACGGTAATGGCCCTAGCTATTATCCGAGCTAGGACGACTCACAAAATGCATGCACGGGTTTGGTACGGTCCCCCAAACGACGGGCCCAGGGTTTAAGGATCCATTCTTTTATTGTGTCATCACCCACAATAGTGGACTCTACAAAGCCATTACCGTCCCAATGATAACCTCATTGGGTGAGGGTTCAGAGACGCGTATATTAGAAGACCGCTCGGGGTCACAAAATCAGTATCAGAATGCAATAGCGAACGAATCCTGCTAATTAGTTGTTCCTAGACAAGAGCTCAGTCGGGGTAACGACTCGGTCGACTAAACCACATATGACTAAAATCAATGACTCCCAAATATGACAACCAAAGAGGTAACATTGATGTAAATTCAATATAATCCCAATTAATCCAAGATTCACAATTATCAGATAATTATGACAATTTACATAAAGCAATAACAAGAACGCAGTAATCAATTTACGAATCAGATTATAATGAATTTAAATCATGACCAAAACAGTTTATATAATATAGAAAGCAATAAACACAATTCGTGCAACCATTTCGTAAATTGAATAGTTTATCCGCTTTTACTATGCAATAATTAATCACCCAACAATCCCAAAATGTAAACCCAATATCATACATAATTGCGAGAATTAAATGACGTAGGAAGTTCCTACCTTATCAAAAGAAATTAAAAATACTCAAACCCAAAATCAGAAATTTTCCAGAAATCCGCCCCGCTCCCGGTGCAATATCTTTTAGCTCCGAACTACCGTCTGCGCTCACTCGTAGCTATTGCGAACGTCTTCGTTTCGATATATTGTGCGTCAAAAACGGTGAAGAAACACTTATTCGGTGACCTTTCAAAGTTCTGGACAGAATGTTGAGTTCTCAAAATATATTATTTTTTCCTCTGCTTCCTGCTACTGTGGCAGCAGCTCCCTTTATATAATTTCTTTGATCTCCTGATCCCATTAGGCACGAAATCCCATATTTCTTTTAATCCCACGAAGTTGCCCATGCTTGCTGTGTGATTGCACGATTCCAAAAGAGAAGGGCCACTGATGCCCACGATGTCCTTACCATTATTATATTATTATTCAATTCATTTTATTTATTTCCTATTATGACAATTCCCCTAATCCCATCACACTCCTAATTCAATTCCAATCCATCATCTAAGTGAAACACGATTTAAGTCTCTTAGTTATGAAATGTTTGCGAAACGTCCCCTCAATAAAACGGATAAAAAATGTAACATGCAACATGTTATAAAATTAAATGGACACGTAATCAACGGAATAAATTTTTGCCCACACAGTTACTTGCGAAAATTAATTACAAGTCAGAAATTATGTATGCAAAAGTTGCGGGTTTCAAAGATTACTTTTGTGCTGGACTTATATTTACTCTGAAAATATGTAAGATTGTTAGTTTCCCTTTCAATTTATAATATGCCACATTAGTTATCTTTCTTCTTTGAGTTTTGTGCCTCATTGGCATATGCGGTACTGCCATGTCATCACCCGGTTTGGGGGGTGTGACAATTGTTGAAGAAAATAGTAGGAGAGTCATTAACAAAGTGTTGTTCGTGATTTTAAAACCATGATACTTAAAATTTGCATATTTTATTGTAGAAAACATAGTAAATACAACTGTTGCATATAATCTATCATTGCGATCGGTCCTTGAGAAGGACAAGTTAGAGGGATGCAACTTCCTCGACTGGTGCATAAATTAAAGGATTGTCCTCAAATACGAGAAAAAATTGTATGTTCTTGAGAAACCAGCCTCCTGGGCTTCGGCAGCTGAAAGAAAATCTTATCGTAAGCATGTTGATGATGCATTAGATGTACCAGTTCTTATGTTAGTCACCATTACCTCTGAGCGTCAGAAGTAACATGTGGAAATGATTGCAATTGACATGGTTGAACATCTAAAGCAACTCTTTTATGTGTCAAAATCTCTGTTTTAATGTAAGATGACAGAAGGAACTTCAGTCGAAACTCAAGTTCCGAAAATTATAGAGTATATTGAAAACCTTAGCAGACTAGGCTTCCCTCTTGGCCAAGAGCTGTCTACATACTTGATTCTGCAATCGTTGCCTGAATCTTATAGATAGAGAATCCTCTACCCGAATTGTTGAATTTTATAAAGACTGCTGAGAAGGAAATAAGCAAGTCCAAAACAATATTGATGGTTAATAAAAGCAAAGGCATAGGTGTTGGTAAACGGTAAACCTAAGGGCAAGCCAAACCAATTCGGTAAATCATTGAAACCAAATGGCGGAATTGCTAAGGATAGCATTTGTCACCATTATGGTGAGAAAGGAAATTAGCCCAGCAATTTTAAGAGTTACATTTAATCAAAGACACATGCGAAAGGAGCAAACGTTGCTTCAAGCTCATGTACATATATGATAGGTACTTATACTATAGAAGTCAATTTGTCTATAACTATTTCTTGGGTATTGGATACCGGATGTGGTTCTCACATTTGTATGAATGTGCAGGGACTTCAAAGGAGTAGAGAATTGAAAAAATGCGAAGTAGACCAACATGTTGGCAATGGACCAAGAGTTGCTGCCTTAGTTGTGGGAACGTATTGTATTACTTTGCCTATTGAGATTTTCCTAGAGTTAGAGAATTCTATCTATGTACCTACTTTAACAAAGAATATTATTTCAATATCTTGTTTGGACAAGAAAGGTTTTGATATTAGTATTAAAAACCAACGATTATCGTTTACATTGAATAATATCTTTTATGGTTGTGCAAATTTGAATAATGTGTTAGACCTTGATTCACCTATCCATAACATAAACACTAAAATGATTAAGAATAATGATTCAGATCCTACATATCTTTGGCATTGTCGTTTAGGTCCAATAAATGAGAAACACATTTTCAAACTCCATAAAGATGGCTTATTGGAAGCATTTGATTTTGAATCATTTGATACATGCAATGGGTAAGATGTCTGCTTCTAATTTTACTAGAATTAGAGATAGAGCAAATGATATATTGGGATAAATACATAGTGAGGTATGTGGCCCATTCAATATACATGCTAGATAGGGTTATCTATACTTCATTATATTTACTGATGACCTCAGTACATATGGATATATGTATCTTACAAAACACAAATCGAAGATTTTGAAAAGTTAAAGAGTTTAAAAATTAGGTAGAAAACCAGCTTGGCAAGAGTATTAAAATACTGTGATTCGATCGATGTGGAAAATACTTGAGCCAAATGTTTCGTGACTATCTTAGAGATTCTGGAATTGTTTCATAACTCTCCCTCCGGCTACTCCACAATGGAATTGTGTATCTGAAAGGAGAAATCGAACCCTATTAGATATGGTTCAATCTATGATGAGTCATGTGAGCCTACCTAACTCTTTCTTAGGCCATGCCTTAGAAACAACAGCTTTAACACTAAATCGGGTCCCATCTAAATCTGTTGAAAGAACACCATATGAGATATGGATTAGGAAACTTCCGAGTATGTCTTTCATGAAGATTTGGGGTTGTGATGCGTTTGTAAAACGCCCAGGTTCTGATAAGCTGAGTCTTAAGTTAGTCAAGTTCTCATTTGTTGGGTACTACTTATATATCTCTAATGAGACCAAAGTGTTTGTTTCTCGAACGGGAGTCTTTCTAGAAAAATAGTTTATTTCTAGAAAGACGTGTGGGAGTCAAGTTGAACTTACAGAAGTTCCAAACTCTCACACTAGCACTGATGTTCATATGAAAATTGAACAAACTGCACAAATAGTTGTGCAAGATGAGACAGTTAAAGAATCACAAGAATTGCGTAGGTCTAGTAGAACTCTTAGATCACCAGAGAAATTTGGATTTCCTGTAACAGAACATGGTTATGTTATGTTTATTGATCATGAAGAGCCTACAACCTACAAACAAGCAATTACTAGTCCAGATTCTGAGAAATGACTTGAAGCCACGAGATCTTAAATGGATTCCATGTATACTAACCAAGTATGGATCTTGGTTGATCCACCTGAAGGGATAACTCCTATAGGGTGCAAGTGGGGTTTTAAGATAAAATCGACATGGATGGAAACATACAAACATATAAACATACAAGGGGCTATTAGTCGCGAAAGGTTTCAAACAGATTCATGGTATTGACTGTGATGAAACATTTTTCCCAGTAGTAATGTTTAAATCCATAAGGATCTTGCTTGCAATAGCAAATGAGCTTTCCTTAATGGAAACCTTGAAAATGATGTGTACAAGACACAACCTGAAGGTTTTGTTGATCATAATAATTCCGGTAAAGTATGCAAGCTAAAACGGTTCATTTATGGACTAAAACGAACTTATAGAAGCTGGAATAAACGTTTAGTGGAAATTCTATTATGTTCCTGGTATTGTATGTAGATGACATACTGCTCATTGGGAATGACATTCCAACCTTGGAATCTGTAACGATTTGGTTGGGGCAATATTTCTCTATGAAGGATGTTAGCCCTAAGGGCGATCAAACTCGGTTTTTGATAATGGACAAACACTTGATGTTGTGTCTAATGTTTTTATCTTTGTGATAGAATATCGGAACTAATATTGGAAGCTCTAAGTACTTCAATCAAGCCATGATCAAGATTCAAAGTCGTATTATTCAAGGCTCATCTTTCAAGATTGAAGATTGAAGACTTAGGTTTGGTTAGATTAGCTTTGTCGTTATAAGTTTTTATCTTATATAGCTCTAACCAAAGCTCTCATGAACATAAGCTCTACACTCTAGTCTTGCATGTTTTCATAAACACGTTTTCAAAAGGCTTAAGTGTTAGTAGTGCCCTAGGACCATTAGCACATGTTGTGCGTCTTATTATCTTTTGAGCATGTAATTGAATAGTTAATTTTGCTTTTGATTATCAAATGTGTGATTTGATAGTAAAACTCATTAGCTTATGTAATTACTATTCTAGAAGTCCCTAGTTTTATGTAATGCTTAATTACTATGAAATAAAACTAGTATGATTGTTGATTGATGATCTTGTTTTACTGATCATGTGTAATGGATACAAATCACATCATAGATGCAATATATAGGGATACATTGTATTGGGACGTGATCCGCTTTGAGAAGTAATACTTCATGGTCTTAAGTCATAAGTATTACTTCGTCAATACTATTTTAGAATCCTTAGACCTTATGTCTTCATTGATTCTAGTATGAATGGAGCCACGCTTTTGACTCAATCGGGACGTTACTTGTAACGAGTAATCAATACGACCGATGATCGGATGTAGTGTCCCTATCATAGCTTGAATGTGAGAGACATTAGTAAGGAATTTGTCCCTCTCTATTATTAGAGAGAGATATCCATGGGCCCCTCGATAGGGAAAGACTCGTTTAAATGCATGGTCGTAGCTCAAATGTATTTGATAAAGTTGTTATCAAATGCTATTTGTCGAAACAATCTACCCGGAGATCGAGCATAAATATAATTAAGCTTAATAAGTGGTGACGACCACCATGCCTTATGCTTAATTAGGATATCGCGAGACAAAGGGATTAAATAGTGGATTGACAATAGGTTCCGTTGTAAATTCATTCACCTTGGGTAGTCACAATGTCCCTGCTAGGGGCCGCTTGTGACTTATGAACTCACACTACTACTAAGTGTGTTTTCATTGCCATTGTGATATGAACCTACTGTGGTCACACGCATAGACGAGCTAACAAGCTTTCATGTCCGATTCAATGAATCTAGAATGTGTCTAGGTTCATTGTATCCGACATTTGTTTTTCGAAAATAATAAAGTGTTTATTATTCGAATTAGAGATAGAGGGCAATTTCGGTATTTTACCAATGGTCGGGATTACGTGGGAGTTATTATCCGATAAGGACTCCCACTACCAGCCAGAAGTCTAGGGAACGTGGGAGTCGTAGTCTCCCACGGCCGAGAGAAGTTGAGTAGACGTGGGAGTTGTTCTGGGAACAAACTTCCACACTCTATATAACATCTCTTAGCCGAAACCCTAGAAAAAAAAGTCATTCAGCCGAAATTAAACAAGTAACCCGAAATCAGATTTCGGATTTCTAAGCCTCTCCCTTTTCTCTCTAAATTCCCGAACTTCGTAAAGACGAAGATCTAGCAATCATCGCTTGTTTTGTCGCGTGGATACTGGGTAGAGGGAAATTCGCAGAGGGAATTCCGTTGGTGAAAAGAAACTGATCAAGAAACGTCATCCTCCATTCAAGAAGTAGCTTCTTGAATCCGAAACATGTAAGTTTTTATCGCTATTTTCGATTCGTTTCATATGAGCGGATCCTTCAGGGGAGGATCCATGGGTGTTTGGAACGAGTTTCCGCCCATGAATCCCTTCATTAAGTTTCAAAATGATCTTTACATGTGTTCTTATCCAAAAAGCCTTTGATTTCATAGATAAGTCTTTTAGAAAAGTTTTCCAAGTGTTCTTACTTGTTACCTTTTAGGAAAACCTTTTTAGACTTCAAAAGACTTCAAAAGATTTCAAAACGTGTGAAAAATCAGCTTCGAAGTTCGGTCAACCGAGCAGATACTGAGAGGTTGGCTGTTCTGGTTCGGTCGACCTAAGAGGGAGGTCGGTCGACCGACCTTGGTTCGGTTCATCCGAAGTTCAGCTTCGGTCCACCGAGGTGCACTGTTACTAGCCGTTATTTGACCGTTGCTGAGTCGATTTTTCAGCATATTTTCATATGTATAAGTACTCCAAAGCTAGAGAATGATTCTAAGGCTTGCATATCAAAGTTTCATTGATTTCTTATCAAGTCTAAACACCTTCAAAGCAAAAACACTTGATCTCCATGATCTAAATCATTCAAAGGTGTTCTTTCAAAAAGCAAGACAAAGAGTGGACTTCATATGTTCAAAGAGCTAAACATTCTTGTACTTCAAAGGTATATTTCTCACTAATAAGAGTGATCAACCTTGTTCTTTAAACATTCAATTCCCTTTCTAAGTGATTGGGTAATTCTTGTAAAAGTCCTACTTTGTGAGGGCAAGTTCTTAGTGAGCTTTTGTATTGTGGTTGTGTTGTAAAACTCTTAGTGAGTTAGCCACATTTGTAAACATTCTTCTTAGTGAAGTTGTTTGAAATCCTTGGGTGCGGCTCAAGGTAGTGGACGTAGATTCTAAGTGAATCGAACCACTCTAAATCCTTTGTCTTGTTATTGGGTTTTGCTTTAGCTTTTGTTTATCTTGTACAAACTCTCACTAGCATTGCAAAGATTCGAAAAAGTATACAAGATTAGTTAAAACCCAATTCACCCCCCCCCCCCTCTTGTGTTTTACAATTGGTATCAGAGCCTAGTCTTCACATTTAGCTTAATAGCTTGAAGAAAAGATTATGGCCGGTAATTCCGCATTGGCGTATCTAGAGGGGTCTTCCACCATTAGGCCACCATTTTTTTATGGAAATAATTATGAGGCTTGGAAAGAACGTTTCAAGATATATGTGTGCTCAATAGATTATTCTTTATGGCATATATTTGAAGATGGTCCATATGTGCCTATGAAGATGGTGGATGGTGTTCAAGTGCCTAAACCGGACAAAGAGTTAAATGAGTTTGAGTCCAAGAAGATGACTCAAAATTACAAGGCAATGAACATTCTTAGTTGTGCCTTGAATCCGGATGAGTACAACCGTGTGCTTGGAAGAAAATACGCACACTCCATGTGGAAAATGCTTGAGGTTACTCATGAAGGCACAAATCAAATCAAGGAGTCAAGGTTAAATTTGCTTGTTAGAGAATATGAGCTCTTCTCCATGAAGCCAAATGAGTCAATAAATGAGATGAGCACAAGATTCACAAATGTGATAAATGGCTTGAAGTCTTATGACAAAGAGTACACCATGGGTGAAATGAATAGGAAGATTCTCAATTCTCTTCCTAAAAGTTGGGAAAATAAAGTCCTTGCCATTGAAGAATCCAAGAATTTAAAGACCTATTCAACGGAGGAACTTCTTGGCTCACTACTTGCCTTTGAGATGAAGATAAAGAAAAATAGTTCTACAAAGGGTAGTGATCTTGAGTCCATCATCAATAAAGAAGAAGAAGAGAATTTGTTCTTCAATCTCAAAAATGCAAAGTGCTTGTTAAGCCATTGGGTTGAAGAAGTTAGTGAGGAGGATCAAGAAGGGAGTGGTGATGAAAATGCAAATGTTTGCTTCATGGCTTTTGGTAATGAGGTACATCTTTCTCCCTCCCCTTCAAATTCTCATAATGATAATGATGATGATGATGAGGATGATCCTAATGAGCTTTTAATTGATATGTATGATCAATTGAAAAATTGTGCAAAGAAAAACAAAGCTATGAAGCTTAAAATTGAATCTTTGCTTGTTGAGAACAAAAAGCTTTGTGATGAGGTTGATTGCATGAAAATCGAAAATGAAAAACTTATTGCTACATGCAACTCTTCTTCATTAAAGTATCTAGAAGCATATGATCAATTGACATCTCTTGAACTCAAACTTGTTGAATTTGATCTTTTGGAGAACAAAGTTAAAGATCTTACCCTTCTTGTTGAAAACTTTACTAAGGGTAAGAAAAATCTTGATCAAATTCTTGGCATGCAATGTGCTTCACATGATAAACATGGCATTGGTTATATTGCTAAACATGTTGATATTGCTAGCTCTTCTCTTAAACCTAAGAATCATGTCGTAAATACTAGAATGTCACATAGGCCAAGTAGTTATCTTGTGCATGCTCACAATTCTTCTAAGCCACATATTTGTTGCACATATTGTGGAAAACATGGTCATACTAATGCTAGATGCCATGTTAAGAAGAAGACTGAAAAAGGGGTAAAAACTATTTGGAAAGTTAAACGTATTTCAACTAACCCCCAAGGACCCAAACAAAAGTGGGTACCAAAAGCTACTCCTCCCTTGATCTTATAGGTTATTATAAGTTAGATGAATGCCACAAAGCTTCAATGGACTTGATTCAAAGAGAAGTGCCATTGGGGAGAAGTTAAAGGAGATGTGCCAAAAGAAGAAATTCAAAAGCACTCCTTAACACTTGGATTCTCAAAGCTCAAATGTTAATCAATTGGAGATCCAAGTTGCTTAGATACAAAGAGCAAAGCATCAAGTGATAACAAGAGCCAAAGTATCAATCCAATGTCTTCATCACTTGGTAAGAAAGCAAAGGTATCAAAATCACCTTCTCTTAACACTTTAATTAATGTGTTTAAGTGTTTTTGATATATATACATGCTTGCTCTTATACATGTTGCATCTCACATTCTTGAAGTTTATTTTATATAGATAACCTTTAGCATGTTCTTTATTATTCATGTCTATTTAGCTAAGGTATCTATGAGATGTAGCATATGCAACTTGATTGATTCTTGTTTTATCATGTCATATTCATTTAAGAATCCATCTAGTTGTTTTGGTTTTTGATTTGCATGATCCTTATGCATATATGTGTCACTTGAGATTTTGAGCTAATCATGAAGGACCTTTAAAAAGGTACCATATTTGTTCTCAAGAATTCCTTGTAGGTAACAAAGAGTTCTAAGCTTCAAGATGAAGATATGAACTACAAGGAATGGCACAAGTGAGCTAAGACTCCAAGAAAAGAGTCAAGTGCCAAGGATCACAAGATTGTAAAGGGTTCATCAAGAAAAGAAAAGTCACCCATCAATGATGACTCTACACTTGTCATAAATAGAAGAGGAGATTGCTTTCATCTCATCAATCAAGGATGAACAACAAAGAAAATGAAGCAATCACATGTCAACCTCTCTATGAGCTTCAAAAGATAATGATCACACAAAAGGTCTCTATGGACTTGTTGATAAAGAAGATCAACCAAAATGGTAAGAAGTCCAAGCTCAAAGAGCATTGAGGTACAAGGCTTAACTCATCCCTTGTAGGTGATCATTGTTTTGTTTTTGATCCCTTTTGTGTTCAACTTATACCCCATCCCCTCTATTATGTAGTGTTTTATGCTATGGGGGAGTTTGTTATATGCTTTGATATGTTTTTACTTGATCTTCATTGCATATAGGGGTTGTGTTTATATTCAAGTCTATAGCATTAATCTTATTTGGTTGATCGTCTAGATGCTTGACTTAGGATATAAACTGTGATTGTGGCATTGATTATGCCATGGGTTGTGTCTATTTGTGTGTTTGGAAGTGGCATAACCTAAGAGGGAGTTTTTCAAATGTTTTCAACTCATACCTCCCTCATAATTTGTGATGTATGCTCAATTGTTCTTATTTTACATCATCACATCACTTGTTGGCTTGCTTTTCATCTTTTAACTCTTATAGCCAACTTGTGTAAGTTATTTTGGAAGTTATATGTGTTATAAATGTTTATGTCTTCAATTGGTATCACATATACTCTTCCTTAATAACTTTGAGATCATATTCTTCATTTTCTTATCCATTGTGATCTCATTATAGTTTTTGGTTAGTATCACTTTAAGAGTTGCTACACTCATTTAGCTAACCATTAACTTGTTAGAGGAATGTACTCAAAGTGTTATCTTACACTTCCTCTACTTCTTTTGGTTGTGATACATGTGCTTATCTTATGTATTCATGGTATCACTTCCACTTGTACTTTGTTAGCTATATTTTCAAACATGTTTTACAATTGGCTATATTTACAATTGGTATCTTGTTTTACAATTGGTCAATTGGTATCAAACTTGGTTTTATCTCAAATAGCTAACATCGTATGTTTGATAAACGGGGAGATTGTTCTTTAAGGTTTATTCCCTATCTCCTTTGTTTTTAGCTTAGGTTGATATTCTTTTTGAGCCATACATGACCATCTTTTGGATTTATGTGTTATTATGGACTCCTTGTTTTTTAGAAATCAACCAAGCTTATTCATAAGTAATCCTTCTTCATAATTATTTTTGGTCTTTAGGTTTGGTCTTTTGGTTCTTATTTTATCAATCTACAAGACCATCAAGTTGTCTTTATGGTTTTTAAGCTTTTCTTTATATGGGGAGGATTATTAAATTTCATCAAGCTTCTCCAAAATTAATCTTTACTTTTCGTTAAAATACTTTTCTTATTGGCGCTCTGATATCCCTTTTTGATTTTGACAAAAAGAGGGAGAGTTTTTAGTGTTGCAAATGTGCCAAGAGAAGTTTTTTACAAAAGGAGAAAGCTTAGAACTTGCAAAATGGGAGAGATAAGGGATTCTTTAATATAGGGGGAGTAGAATGTTTTTTTGAGAAAACTTCTACTTGTCTGGATCCTTAATATCCTTATCTCGTGCATACATTTGGTATCTTATTTTTGCATATTATTCCCATTTGCATCAATGTTTTGTCATCATCAAAAAGGGGGAGATTGTTAGCCCGAAGGGCAAAATATTCTATGTTGTTTTGATGATAACAAACCATTGATAGCTCTAATGTTTGTGTGAGCATGTTCTTTGTAATAGGATCCTTAACACTCACATCGACATTGATGAAAATGGTAAGTTAGCTTCTTGTGTAAACTAAGGTATGTATATTACACACAAGAATGCTATTTTATGGAAGGAAGGAGGCAAGGAGGTTGGTTGGGAAATAGGGCTCTTCAAAGAGTCCCTAATGTATATGGCAAAAGAACTTAACATGCTAGTACTTATGTTTCTTGTTCTATCTTGGTTTATCTTATAAGCACTTAGCTTTACACTTATTTGTTCTTATATCCTTTTGCCTTGCTTCCTTGTACTTAATATTGTCCATATCCTATCTAATTACATCAAAGTTTGTCATAATCAAAAAGGGGGAGATTGTTAGCCCTAAGGGCGATCAAACTCGGTTTTTGATAATGGACAAACACTTGATGTTGTGTCTAATGTTTTTATCTTTGTGATAGAATATCGGAACTAATATTGGAAGCTCTAAGTACTTCAATCAAGCCATGATCAAGATTCAAAGTCGTATTATTCAAGGCTCATCTTTCAAGATTGAAGATTGAAGACTTAGGTTTGGTTAGATTAGCTTTGTCGTTATAAGTTTTTATCTTATATAGCTCTAACCAAAGCTCTCATGAACATAAGCTCTACACTCTAGTCTTGCATGTTTTCATAAACACGTTTTCAAAAGGCTTAAGTTTCAAAATGATCTTTACATGTGTTCTTATCCAGAAAGCCTTTGATTTCATAGATAAGTCTTTTAGAAAAGTTTTCCAAGTGTTCTTACTTGTTACCTTTTAGGAAAACCTTTTTAGACTTCAAAAGACTTCAAAAGATTTCAAAACGTGTGAAAAATCAGCTTGGAAGTTCGGTCAACTGAGCTCAAGCTCGGATCAACCGAGCGGATACTCGAGAGGTTGGGCTGCATTGCAGTTCGGTCGACCTAAGAGGGAGGTCGGTCGACCGACCTTGGTTCGCTTCATCCGAAGTTCGACTTCGGTCCACCGAGGTGCACTCGTTACTAGCCGTTATTTGACCGTTCTTTGAGTCGATTTTTTCAAACGATATTTTCATATGTATAAGTACTCCAAAGCTAGAGAATGATTCTAAGGCTTGCATATCAAAGTTTCATTGATTTCTTATCAAGTCTAAACACCTTCAAAGCAAAAACACTTGATCTCCATGATCTAAATCATTCAAAGGTGTTCTTTCAAAAAGCAAGACAAAGAGTGGACTTCATATGTTCAAAGAGCTAAACATTCTTGTACTTCAAAGGTATATTTCTCACTAATAAGAGTGATCAACCTTGTTCTTTAAACATTCAATTCCCTTTCTAAGTGATTGGGTAATTCTTGTAAAAGTCCTACTTTGTGTGGGCAAGTTCTTAGTGAGCTTTTGTATTGTGGTTGTGTTGTAAAACTCTTAGTGAGTTAGCCACATTTGTAAACATTCTTCTTAGTGAAGTTGTTTGAAATCCTTGGGTGCGGCTCAAGGTAGTGGACGTAGATTCTAAGTGAATCGAACCACTCTAAATCCTTTGTCTTGTTATTGGGTTTTGCTTTAGCTTTTGTTTATCTTGTACAAACTCTCACTAGCATTGCAAAGATTCGAAAAAGTATACAAGATTAGTTAAAACCCAATTCACCCCCCCATCCCCTCTTGTGTTTTACAAAGGACTTAAGCATAGCCAGCTATATATTAGGTTTCAAGATCTATAGAGATCGATCGCCAAGACTTCTTGGCCTAAGTTAGAGTATATATATAGACAAGGTACTAAAATTGTTTAGCATGCAAGAGTCTAAGTGATGACTATCATTTGTAATAAATTTATGTATTTTACCTAAACGGTGGTGCTCTAAGCTGCAGGAGTTCAAAGCAGCTAACCATTGATGATTCTACCAAATGAGTCGAGTATATAGCTAGAAGTGTTGCAACTAGAGAGGCAATTTGGATTCGAAAGTTCATTAGTGAGCTTGATGTGGTACCTAGCATTGAGAATGTTGTTGATCTCTATTGTGACAACAATGGAGTTTTTTCTCAATCAAAGGAACCACGATCCCACCAAAGGTACAAACATATACTTTGGCGTTATCACCTAATCAGAGAGATTATTGATAGAGGTGATGTGTGTTGGAGTTTATATTTGATATACGTACTCAATTGGATTGGGCAAAAGATCCGGTCGACGGAGATCTATCTCTGGTCGACCGAACTTATTGTCACTCCGGTCTACTGGAGCAGTTGGACTTGGTCAAAATCGGTACATCTACATTTGTGAGAGAGAGTGTGAGTAAGGGAGTAGTGGGAGAGAATAGTGGGGAAGTTAGGTTAGTGGGTGATTCCACTAACACCACAAAATTGATGAAAAGTTCATCATTCTCTACACTTGAGAATTAAGGAATTGCTCTCTATTCTCTTAGCCGAAAATCCAAGAAGAAAAGATGGCAAACTTGAGAAGGACAAACTAAAACTCACTATCGTTGTGATCCATCCTTGAGTAGGACAAACTTGAGGAAGAAAACTTCATCTACAGGTATAGGAACTTGAGAATCGTTTTCAAGCACGAGAAAAAGTTGTATGTTCTCGAGGAACAAATTCCTGATCCACCAGTCGCAGGGGCTCTGGCCGCCGAAAGAAATGATTATCATAAGCACTTAGATGACGCATTAGATGTGTCTAGTCTTATCTTAGTGACCATGACCTATGAGCTTCAGAAGCAACATGAGGAAATGGGAGCTTTCGATATGATTAATCATCTAAGGCAACTCTTTCAGGGTCAAGCCCGCCAGGAGAGATTTGATGTGTCAAAGTCTCTCTTTCAGTGCAAAATGGCAGAGGAAACACAAGTCGAAACTCACATTCTGAAGATGATAGGCTATATTGAGAGCCTCGAAAGACTGTGATTTCCTTTGGGCCATGAGCTATCTACTAATTTGATTTTGCAATCGTTGCCTGAATCATTTAGTCAAGTTGTATTAAACTGCAATATGAATGAGATAGACAAACCTCTCCCAGAATTTTTAAACCTATTGAGGACTGCAAGAAGGAAATAGGCAAGTCCAATGTCATTTACATGGTCAACAACAACAGGGGCAAGAGTTTTGGTAAGCCTTCGGGAAAACCTAAGGGCAAGCCTAACCATTCTGAGAAAGCACTGAAGCCCAAGGGCGCTGTGGCTAAGGATGTAAATTGTTTCCATTGTGGACCGAAAGGACACTGGAAGAGAAACTGCCCCAATTATCTTGCAGGTAAAAAGCTTGTAATTGAAGCAAACGTTGCTTCTGGCTCAGGTATTTATGTTATTGAGATTAAGTTGTCTACTACTACTTACAAATGGGTATTAGATACTGGATGTGGTTCTCACATTTGCATGAATGTGCATGGACTACAAATGAGTAGGGAGCTGGCAAAAGGCGACGTGGACCTACGCGTTGGCAATGGAGCAAGAGATGTTGTAGGAACATATAGTCTTAGTTTGCCTTCTGGAATTGTTCTATATTTAGACAGTTTTGTTTATGTACCCGCTTTAACAAATAATATTAATTTGATCTTTTGTTTGGACAATATGGGTTTTGATATTCAAATTAAAAACCAACAAATGTCGTTATCGTTAAATAATGTCTTTTATTATAGTGCTACATTGGTCACCGGTTTATAACATAAATACAAAGAGGATAAAGACTAAATAGTCTAATCCTACATACCTCTAGCACTGTCTCTTAGGCCATATAAACGAAAACCGCATTTCCAAACTGCATAAAGATGGATTGTTGGAATCATTTGATATTGAATCATATGATACATGCGAACCTTGTTTAACGGGTAAGATGACTGCTTCTCCTTTTACTAGAACTGGAGAACGAGAAAAGGAGTTGTTATAACTAATGCATAGTGATGTATGTGGTCCATTCAATATCCATGCAAGAGATGGTTATCTGTATTTCATTACTTTTACTAACGATTTTAGTCATTTCGGATACGTGTTTCTTATGAAATACAAGTCTGAAGCCTTTGAAAAGTTCAACGAGTACAAGAATTAAGTAGAGAACGATCTTGGCAAAAGTTTTAAGATGCTTTGATCCGATTGAGGTGGGGAATACTTAAGTCACGAATTTCGTGACTATCTAAAGAGTTGTGGAATTGTTTCACAACTTTCTCCTCCGGCAACTCCGCATTGGAATGGTGTATCCGAAAGGAGATATCGAACTCTATTAGATATGGTTCGATCAATGATGAGTCACGCGAGCCTTCCAAACTCCTTTTGGGGTTTTGTTTTAGAAGTACCACCTTTAACACTGAACAGATTTCCATCTAAATCTGTTGAAACGACACCATATAAGATATGGACTGGGAGGTGTCCTAGTATGTCTTTCTTGAAGATTTGGGGTTGTGATGCGTTTGTAAAATCGTCTAGCTTTGGACAAGCTAAGCCCAAAATCGGTCAAGTGCACTTTTGTGGGGTATCATAAGGAAACTGAAGGGTACTACTTCTACTTCCCGAACGAGAATAAAGTGTTTGTTGCTCGTAAGGGAGTTTTTCTAGAAGAGGAATTTAGTGAAGTTCCACAACTTGGTGAAATTCCAAGGGAACTTGGTGAAGTTTTAGGCACAAGTGACTAAGTGGAATTGGAACAAGCTACACAAGTTGTTGTGGAGCTAGTTCTAGAAACACAAGTATTGCGTAGGTCTAGTAGAGTTAGAAGATCACCCGAAAAAATTAGATTTTTCGTAACAGAGCATGGAGATGTTATATTAATTGATCACGATGAACCTACAACCGACAATCAAGCAATTACTGGTCCAGATTCTGAGAAATGGCTCGAGGCCATGAGATCCGAAATGGATTCCATGTACACTAACCAAGTACGGATCTTGGTAGATGCGCTTGAGGGGTTAACTCCAATAGGGTGCAAGTGGGTTTTCAAATTGAAAACTGACATGGAAGGGAATGTTCAAACGTACAAGGGGCGACTTGTCGCGAAAGGTTTTAAACAGACTCATGGTATTGACAATGATGAGACCTTTTACCCCTGTAGTTATGTTCAAATCCATTCCTATCTTTCTTGTTATAGCTGCATACTATGATTATGAAATTTGGCAAATGGATGTCAAGACAGTTTTCCTTAATGGAAACCTATATGAGGACGTGTATATGATACAGCCCGAAGGTTTTGTCGATCCAAAGAATATCAATAAAGTATGTAAGCTATTGAAGTCAATTTATGGACTAAATCAAGCTTCTAGAAGCTGGAATCGACGTTTTGACGAAGCCGTACGCGAGTTCAGTTTTATCAAGAACATTCTGGTTTATAAGAAGTTTAGTGGAAACTCCGTGGTATTTCTGGTTTTGTATGTAGATGACATACTACTCAAAGGGAATAACATTCCAACCTTGGAATCTGTAAAGGTTTGGTTGGGGAAATGTTTCTTTGTGAAGGACTTAGGTGAATCACACTTCATCTTAGGAGTCAAGATCTATAGAGATAGATCATGTAAACTTCTTAGCCTAAGTCAGAGTACGTATATAGACAAAGTGCTAAATAGGTTTAGCATGCAAGAGTCCAAACGGGTCTTTGTCCTATAACACTTCATAAGGTTCTTTCAAGACAACAGTGTGCTAAGACACTGGATGAGAAAGAACGTATGATTGAGATTACATATGCTTCAGCAATTGGATCTATCATGTAAGCTATGTTGTGTACCCGCCCAGATGTCTCATAAACTTTGAGTATAACGAGAAGATACCACCCAACAAACGATGAATGTCACGAGATAGCCGTCAAGAACATTTTTAAGTACTTGCAAAGGACTAAGGACATGTTCTTAATCTATGGTGGGCAAGACGAGCTCATTGTAAATGGTTACACTGATGCTAGTTTCCAAACTGATAGAGACGACTTCAGATAGCAATCGGGTTATATGTTTGCCTAAACGGCGGTGCTGTGAGGTGGAGGAGTTCAAAGCAAGTTGCAGTTGCAGATTCTACAGACGTAGTCGAGCATATAGCTGCATTAGATGCTGCTAAGGAAGTCGTTTGGATCCGAAAGTTCATTACTGAACTTGGTGTGGTGCCTAGAATTTAAAATGCGCTTGATCTCTATTGGGACAACAATGGAGCCATATATCTCAATCAAAGGAACTACGGTCTCACCAAAGGTCCAAACATATACAGCGGCATTAACTGATCTCATTGATATAGGAGATGTGAAGATTTGCAAGGTTCACACAGATGATAACATTGCCGAACCACTGACGAAGCCGCTGACACAGCAACAACATGATCTCCATACTTGTAGCATGGGTATTAGATACCAAGAGAACTTGTCTCAGAGATAGTTCTTATGTACAATATACACTAAAAGGCAAGGTTGTTGTCTTTAGTGTAAGTGGGAGATTGTTGTATTTCTTTTCATGTGATGAAATTTTAAGGCATGAATTCCATTATTATTGTTTTGAATACGACTATGCTTTTTGTATTAAAACATATAATAACGTCCGTTAGATAGTTATGTAATTGTTACATTGAAATATTATATAATGTCCCTAGTCAATCATTATTGTGGAATTTAAGGACAACAATAATGTGTGGAGACTAGTACGTGTTGTGATTAAATATGGAGATATTAAATCAAGCACATGGGTATTTGATACTGGACTGACCCGCTTATAAGAACATTTCATGGATTGTTGTATAAATGTCAGCAATGTTCTTATGATGATTATATTAGCACCTAAATCCTTCGACTTGAGATCACACAAGATTTCTTGCTTGGCTAATGGTATGCTTTCATGGTGTCAAACACCGTCTGTAACAAGATGGGCTATAAAGGCATTTGTTGGGTATATTTATGAACCATATCAGGATGAGGTGTGATAGATAGATGATTTGGTCCCTCCTATACAAAAACGTGATATCTTGGGCCCCTTTATTGAGTGAGACTATTTCATGGCCTTGAACAAGTGAATTAATATGAGATATTAATGTCATTTGATTAGTCTACTCGGGAATCAAGAAACTTATTGATTGAACGGTACAAGTTTGACATACTTCGTGACTTGTGTTCAATCTAGATATCGAGGAAAAATGGATTAAAGCAAAATATCATATTCGTGGTTGCTTGAATCACCGGGACTATTTGTGAATTTGGAGTAATGATGTATTGCTAGATAGCTCTCATTACTATCGACAATTGTTGTCACGACCAACATAGCAAATACATAAAAGGGTCCCACACTATAATCAAAATGGATTTGCCTTGCTGGAGTTTACATTTGATATAGGTGCTCAATTGGATTGAGCATACAATTGGATTGTGCAAAAGACCAAATCTCGGGTCGACCGAACTTATTGTCACTCCGATCGGTAGAGAACCATTTCTCCGGTTGACCAGGACCAGTTGAACATGGTCAAAATCGACATATTTACATGTGTGAGGGAGTGTGTGTGTAAGGGAGTAGTAGGGAGAGAATAGTGGGGAAGTGGGGTTAGTGGGTGATTCTACTAACACCACAAAATTGATGAAAAGTTCATCATTTTCTACACTTGAGAATTAAGGAATTTCTCTCTATTCTCTCTACTCTCTTAGCCAAAAATCCAAGAAGCAAAAAAGTCTGGAATTTTTCTTTCTTTATTTTAACACACATCCCGAGAACAATCAAGAGAAGAAAATTCGATTTTATTGTCTCTTAGATTTTTGGCTTTCCTAAGTAACCTATACTTTGTGGATTACGGGAAAAGTGTTTTCCACCTTCGTAGTTATTAGACTAGAATATGAAACACGGAGTAACAAGCACAAGGTTGGTGTGTGGATACCAGTAGAGACAGAGTCAATTAGTGCTTGTTGGTGATTCCTAGTAGCAGAATTCGGGCATCGTCGATTAGATCGACAAAAAGGTATAAATTTCAAACACAAGATTTTGGTTCTTTCTCGTGAGTAGATCCTCTTTAGGAACGTAATCCAACTCTTTTATTTCAGCTGCATTTTGGGGATTACGAATTTTTCCATCCAATGTGTAGATATGCGAAAGTACATACAGATGATAACATCACTGACCCACTGACTAAATTGCTGTCACAACAGCAACATAATCATCATACAACTTCTATGGGTATTAGATACCACGAGAACTGGTCTTAGAGATAGTTCTATTTGTATGCATTAAAAGGCCAATCTTTAGATCGTTGTCTTTTGTGCAAGTGGGAGATATTGTATCAGATTGTATAAGTATTATATATTGTGATATATAAATGCATGATTCCATTATTATGTTTATTACTTTTGTGAATTAGTATTATTCATAATAACATCCTTTAGAATAGTTGTTATAAATTGTTATAATACTATTCTTAAATGTCCCTAATCGAACATTATTATGGAATGACGATGATAATAATAATGTGTTGAGACTAGTATGTGTCGTGATTGATATTAGATATTTAATCAACACATGGGTATGTGATATTGAATATCATAATACTGGACTAACCCGCTATAAGTACACTTCATGGATTGTTATATAAATGCCAAAAGTGTTTCTTATAATGATTTTTTTGTATGCATAAATCCTTCAACTTGAAGACACTTGTTCAAAAGAGTTCTTTTGATAACAATAGAAGAACAAAAGGGGGAGAGAGAGAGAGGGTGAACAGTCTGATTTTTCTTCTCTTGTTATGTAAAAATGTCTAACTTCACAAGTTAGGACAATAGAGAGAATAAAACGGGATGGTGGTGTATTATGGAATAAACCACAAAATCCAACCAATAACCCCTTCTAACTACCAACTCCCGGTTATACCAGAATCCAGTTTTTAAAATCGGTTTAGCCAGTTCAACAGACCGGTTCGATTCAACCAATCCATATTGATGGCCCAATCCAATTGGAACACTTATTATCAAATGCAAACTCTAACAAGTCCTATCCAATTGATCATAGAGTGTGACCCATTAGGTATTTACAGTGTTGGTCGTGACAACAATATGTCAACAGTAATGAGCGGTATCTAGCAACACATCATTACTCCCAAACTACAAATATTACGGTGATTCGACATAATCACATTTTATGATCTTTTGTAGCTAATCCCTTTGTCCTCGATATCTTGTTTAAACACAAGTCATAGAATATTTCATACTTGTATAGTTTAATCTTTTGTTTCTTGATTCGCGAGTAGACTAATCAAATGACAAAGATATAATAATATCAATTCATTTATATAGGAGGGACAAATATTTTCTTATATAACATGATTGATATTGTAATATCTTTGTCATTTTATTAGTCTACTCCCGAATCAATAAACCAAAGATTAAACTATATAAGTATGACATATTCCATGAATTGTGTTTAATCAAGATATCGAGGACAAAGGGATTAGCTACAAAAAGTCATAAAATGTGATTATGTTGAATCGCCGTAATATTTGTAATTTGGGAGTAATGAAGTGTTTGTTAGTAGTGCCCTAGGACCATTAGCATATGTTGTACGTTTTAAATCTTTTTGAGCATGTATTTTAAATAGTTAATTTTGCTTTTGAACATCAAATGTGTGATTTGATAGTAAAACTCATTAGCTTATGCAATTACTATTCTAACTTCCCTAGCTTTATGTAATGTTCTTTACAATGAAATAAAATTAGTATGATGTTTGATTGATGATTATGTTTTACTAATCATGTGTAATGAATACCAATCTTATCATAGATGCAATATATTGGGATACATTGCATTGGACGTGATCCGTTAGAGAAGTAATACTTCATGGTCCTTAGTCATAAGTATTATTTCCTCAATACTATTTTGGAATCCTTAGACCTTATGTCTCCATTGATTCTAGCATGAATGGAGCCACGTTTTGACTCAGTCGGACGTTACTTTTAATCTAGTAATCAATACGACTGATGGATGTAGTGTCCTAGCATGGCTTGAATGTGAGAGGGCATTGTAAGGGATTTGTCCCTCTTTATCATTAGATAGATATATCCATGGGCCCCTCAATAGGGAATATTGTCTAAATGCATGGCCGTGCTCAAATGTATTTGATAAAGTGGTTATTAAATACCATTTGTTGGAACAGTCTACCTGGAGATCGAGCGTAAATATAATTAAGCTTTATAAGGGTGACAAGTACCATGCATTATGCTTAATTTGGATATCATGAGACAGGGGACTCGTAGTTCAATTGCCAGAAATAGAAGTTGCCAGCTGGTTGTGGGTATGAGTTCAAAATGCAATACGAACCTCACTCAAGTTTTCACTTTCTTACTTGAATTATGGATAAAATCGAATTGAGATTACTCTACTTCATATGAATAGAGGAGAGGGATGAAATAAATTAAGACGATTTCTTTTCCTGTAGTGGAACATTGACCATGGACCCGAGGACTTATAGAAGTAGGGGGCGTCACCCCTATAAAGTGAGTAGGGGCGGCTACCACAAACTAACAAATCAATAAGAGAAACCTAGCATTAAGAGTGTTACGACGATATACGAGAGGAATAGAGAAAAACTTGTGATTAGTGTGGAGGGGAAGATCTGTTTATGATATAGTTGAAGAAAGAGTTGTCTCATTTCCTTATAATTAATGGTAGACGGACCGAGACAGGCGTGAAATTTTTTTTTCAAGAGTCAGATACCAATATGGTTAGAAGGTTAGTGCGCGTCTACATAGAATAGAAGTTCTAATTCCTCTTCTCAAAGCGAGCAAGGGCTTGCACGGTAAAAAAGATAGGTTTACTCAAGCCGAGAAAGAGTCTCAAGTACAGGCGACTACGAGAAAAAAGATTAAATAGTCGATTGATATTAGGTTCCACAGTAAATTCATTCACTTTGGGTAGTCACAATGTCCTGCTAGGGACCGCTTGTGATTTATGAACCCATTATACTACTACGTGTGTTTTCATTGTCATTGTGATATGAACCTACAAGGTCACACGCATAGACGAGTTAACGAGCTTCACGTCCAGATTCAATGAATCTAGAATGTGTCTAGGTTCATTGTATTTGACATTTATTTCTCTGAGAATAATAAAACGTTATTATTTGAATTAGAGATTAAGGAGGGGCATTTTCGGTATTTGGTTATAGCTGGGATTACGTGGGAGTTATTATCCGATAAAGACTCCTACTACCAGTAGAGGTTTACAAGACGTGGGAGTTAAAGACTCCCACTACGGAAGAGGTTGATAGGACGTGGGAGTTGTTCTTGGAACAAACTCTCACACCCTATATAATCCCATCTTGGCCGAAACCCTAGACAAAGGTTTGCTTGAGCCGCAATAAACAAATACACCCGAAATCAGATTTCTGATTTTTCAGCCTCCTTTTCTCTCTAGATTCCAAAACTCAGAAAAACGAAGAGCTAGCACTCGCTGCTCGTTTCGTCAAGTGGATACCGATAGGGAGTAATTCCTCAAGGGAGGACTCTGGTGGCAGCAACACACATCCGAAAGAGATAATCATTAGCCGAAAAAATGTAAGTCTTTCGTAAGTATTTTTTGATTCGTTTCTGGTTTGAGCGGATCTTTCTAGGGAGGACTCATGGGTGTTTAGAACACGTTTCTACCCATGAATCCCTTCAATGTTGCTAGATACCGCTCATTACTGTTGACAAATTGTTGTCACAATAGTGTAAAAACCTAATGGGTCGTACTCTATGATCAATTGGATTGGGCTTGTTAGAGTTTACAGTTGATAATAAGAGCTCCAATTGAATTGCGTAGTCAATTGGATTGGGCCTACCAATATGCATTGGTTGAACTGATCAATTGAATCGAACTGGTCAGTTGAACTAGCCAAACCGGATTCTGGTAGAACATGATGAGGGAGTTGGTAGTTCGAAGGGTGATTGGTTGGATTTGGTGGTTTATTCCATAATAAACCATCAGCTCATTTTATTCTCTCGATTGTCATAACTTGTGAAGTTAGACATTGTAGGGATTTATAGGCAGAAAGAAACATACATAATAAACATATGAATCATCCCCGAAAGGATCCGTTCATAGTATAAGAACCGAATAAGAAGAAACTTACATTTTTTTGTGATTTCGAGTCTTATTAAGTAACGACATCAACCACCACAACTTGTCCCTCTCGGACTAGTTCTCTACCGGTATCCACACGACGACACGAGTAGCGAGTGCTAAATCTTTTGTTTTTCCAAGATACGAAAATCTAAGATAAAATGGAGAATTATTTGGTGGTGATTGTTTTGTGTGGCTAAAATACCTTAACCTAAGTTTCGTCCAAAAGATGTATATAAAGGACGTGAGAGTTTGTCTCGAATACAAACTCCCACATAATCCTAACCTCTTTTGCTAGTGGGAGTTTTTATCTGATAATAACTCCCACGTAATCCCAATCAAAACCAAAAAATCGAAATTATCCTATCCATTTATTGTCTTCTTCGAATATTAACATTTTATGATTCTCAGAAAATAAATGTTAGATACAATGAATTTAGAAACTTTCTAGATTCATTGAATCTGGACACAAAGCTTATTAACTCGTCTATGCGTGTTACCCTGTAGGTTTTTTTTTTTTTTCGAAATTAAGATTTTTATTGAAAGAGGCCGAGGCCTATAAAGAGTACAGGGAGCCGCATCTGGTGATGGGAGTCAAAAGAAATGCCCTCAACGGGTCAAAAATCTAATATAAGGCCCGCTCGATCTATCTTCATTACATTGTTTACGTGCTAGACAAAGGCGGTAAAGTATAATCATAGAACTCACAAGCGGATTGTTCATTGCACGCTATATTGGCAAGCAAATCAGCTACTTTGTTACCTTCCCGATATACATGTTGAACAATACTGTGATTGAGCAATTGAAGCAGACACTGGAAAATTCCATCCAATTTCCAACAATTAATGTGACGCTTAGTTATGGAGTCCCATAAAAACTTTGAATCGGTCTGAATCAGAATATCAACAAACCCCATATTAGTAGCCATTTTTAACCCTTGAAACATGGCTTCCAACTCAGCTGCACTATTAGTCATTTGGTTCCCCAGATAACGGTAAAAAGAAAATATAAAATCCCCATTTCCATGACGCAAGATCCCCCCGACCCCCGAGCAGCCCGGGTTGCCTCTTGAGGCGCCATCCACGTTGAGGATCACGTTATCCTGTAGGTTCATTTCACAATGGTAATGAAAACATACGTAGTAGAGTACGTATCCATAAATCACAATCGACCTCTAGTAAACATAGCTCCAATGAATACATAAGGTCTAAGGATCCCAAATAGTATTGAGGAAGTAATACTTATGACTTATAGAACCATGGAGTATTACTTCTTTTTTCGGATCACGTATGAAACAATATATTCCAATATGTATCTACGATATGATTTGTATCCATTACACATGATCAGTAAAACATGACCAACAATCAAACATCATACTAGTTTTATTTCTTGTATATAACATTTCATAAAAGTACGGACATTAGAATAGTAATTATATAAGCTAATGAGTTTTACTATCAAATCACATATTTGATATTCAAAAGGAAAAATAACTATTCAAGTAACATGCTAAAAATATAAAAAACGTACAACATATGCTCATGGTTCTAGGTAGGGGTGAGCATCGATTTTGAAATCGGTAAATCGGTAGTTTGAAATCGGTTTTTTCGGTAATTTCATTTTAAAAAATACCGACCTATTTCGAACCGAATTCCGATTTACCGAATTCGAATTGAATTCGGTAAATTTACCGAATTACCGATTTGGGTAGAGCTAGTAATTAAAAAGCTGTATATGAAAATTTCATAAAAACAATGGCATGCAGTCAATGAAAACTGAAACAAAAAAATAAAAACAATTTTATAATCATTACCATCTTTCAAACTGAATATGTAAAGTTTCAATCTTTAACAATTAACATCTAATTACAGCAAATGAAAACTGAAACAAAAAAATGAAAGATGAATAAAAGATTAAAATATCAAAAATCCCTCCAAATTCAAACAACAACCCACAAAAATAAATCAACCAAGAATATATAAAGTTTCAATCTTTACGTAATTAACAGCTGGGAACCAAGAATAAATCAACCAACTTTACATAAATCTTCGACGGAGGCGGCGGTGGTGTTTTTCTTCAGATTTGGATAAGTGTGAGTTTTGACAGGGAGAGATCCGGAGAGGGAGAGGCCGAGAGAGACAGAGATACGGAGATGGAGAGGCAGGGAGAGGCCGAGAGAGAGAGAGCCGGAGATGAGAGGCTGAGAGAGAGAGAGAGCCGGTAGGGAGAGGGAGATTGTCGGTCGGTGGAGATTTTTCTGAGGGAGAAATGGAAAAAAGGGCCAAGAGGCTGAAGCGGCGCTTAGGTAGATGAAAATTAGGTTAGATATTAGGGTTAGGTCAAGTAAAAGACTATTCATAGTGTATTTATTAAAATATTTTTTTTGAATTCGAATTCAGTAATACCGATTTCACTAAAATCAAATACCGATTTCGAATCGAATTCGAAATTTTCGAATTCGATATTGTCCGAATTACCGAATTCGATTTACCAAATTCAAATCGAATTCGGTCGGTAAATCGATTTTTTTCGGATTTGCACACCCCTAGTTCTAGGGCACTACTAACAGTCTCCAACTTGCCCTAGGTCCAGTCATACATAAACCTTAATCACATTGACCTAATATGACTCTCATGTTTAGGTTGCGGAAATGGCTTGGTCAATAAATATGTAATGTTGCCGTCTGTATGAACTTTGCAAATTTTAACGTCTCTTGTTTCAATAATCTCTCTAATGAGATGGAAACGCCTGAGAATGTGTTTGGATCATTGGTGGGATCTAGATTCACTAGCTTGTGAAATGACACCAGTATTATCACAATAAAGGTCCACTGGGTTCACAAAGCTAGGGATGACACCTCATTCATCATCAAATTTCTTGATCCAAGCAACTTCTTTTGTTGCATCAGAAGCAGCCACATACTAAGCTTCAGTTGTAGAATCGGCCATGAAACACTTCCAGCTCACACCGCCTCTATTCAAACAAAGCACAAAACCAGATTGCGATCTAAAATCATTTACGTCGGTCTGGAAGCTTGTGTGTGTAACCATTTACAACTAGACCTCTTTCCCGACCTTCGTAAAAAAAGAACATATCTTTAGACCTTCTTAAGTACTTAAGAATGGTCTTGATGGCAGTCCAATGTGACTATCCTGGGTCAGATTTAAATCTGCTAGTCATACTCAATGCAAACGAGACATCGGGACGAGTGAATAACATGGCATACATAATAGACCCAATGGTTGATCTATATGGAGTCTTACTCATGCACTCTTGGTATTCCTTCGTGGAAGGTCCTTCACTTCTGCTGAGGTTCATGCTGTGTGATATGGGCAAGAATCCATTTTTGGAATCTTCCAAACTGAACCGTTTCACAAACAAACATAAGCATTTTACATTCGCTTCGCATCCCCAAATATTAAGAAATGACAAAGTAGGTCGATTCCCATTCCATATCTCATATGGCGTCTTCTGTGTAGAGATTCATAAGCAGAAACTCGTTCAAAAAACCCATGAATGACCCTGATAGGATCCGGTCATACTATGAGAATCGAAAGAAGAACCGAAAAGAACTAACAATTATTTCGGATTTGAGTTCTAATCTAGCAACGATGTTGTGCTATAACCACCTCAATTCTCCCCTAGCGGAATTGCTCTCTACCGGTATCCACGCGACGAAACAAGCAATAAGTGTTAGCTCTTTAGTTTTATGAGTTCTTGGAACACCATAGAGAAAGGGATGGCAGAAATATTTTTAGGGTTATTGGTTTTTGCAGCTCAAAAGTTATATCTAGGGATTCACCCAAGAGATCAATATATAGGGCGTGAGCGTTTGTCTCGGGAACAAAATCCCATGTCATTAATTCCGATCTCTTTTGGTAGTAGGAGTTTTTATCGAATAGTAATTCCCACGTAATCCCAGCGAAAAACTAAAACCGAAATTGCTCATCCTGTATCTCTTATTTGAATAATAAAAATTTTATTATTCTCGGAAAAATAAATGTCAGATACAATGAACCTAGACACATTCTAGATTCATTGAATTTGGACGTAAAGCTTGTTAAATCGTCTATGTGTGTGACCCTGTAGGTTCATAAGTCATAAGCGGTCCCTGGCAGGGCATTGTGACTGGCCAGTGTAAAGAAATGATCGGTGGAACGATTACCTAATCTCAATCCACTATTTAATCCCTTTATCTCGCGATTTCCTAATTAAGCATAAGGCATGGTAGTTGTCACCCTTATAAAGCTTAATTATATTTCTGCTCGATCTCCAGGTAGACTGTTCCAACAAAAAATATTTAATAACCACTTTATTAAATACATTTGAGAACAGACATGCATTTAAACAGTTTTCACTATCGAGGGGCCCACGGATATCTCTCTCCAATAAGAGAAGGACAAATCCCATACAACGCCTCTCGCATTCAAGCCATGATATGATACTACATACGATCATTAGTCGTATTAATTACTCGATTAAAAGTAACGCTAGACTGAGTCAAAACGTAGCTCCATTCATTCTGGAAACGATGAACACATAAGGTCTAAGGATCCCAAATAGTATTGAGGAAGTGATACTTATAACTAATAGAACCATGGAGCATTACTTCTCTTTCGGATCACGTCCGATACAATATATCCAAATATTTATCTATGATATGATTTGTATCCATTACACATGATCAGTAAAACATGATCATCAAGCAAACATCATACTAGTTTAATTTCTTGTGTAAAACATTTCATTAACATTGGGACAATCAGAATAATAATTATATAAGCTAATGAGTTTTACTATCAAATCACATATTTGATGTTCAAAAGAAAAATTTAATATTTAACATGCTCAAAATATAAAAACGTACAACATATGCTCATGGTTCTAGGAAATTACTAACATTCTAAAATGCTTTAGAATGAACTCTATGTAATATAAATGCAGCACTTTCTAGGGCAAAACTCAACAGGAAATTGGAAGATTAGTTTGACTCGTCATAGATCGAACCACATCTAGTAAGGTGTGATTTCTTCGTTCTGAGACACCATTCCATTGTGATGTGCCAAGAGGAGTTAATTGTGAAACAATCCCACAACCTCTAAGATGTTTGTCAAACTCTTGGTTAAGGTATTCACCACCTTGATCTGACCGAAGTATTTTAATACTTTTTTCAAGTTGATTTTGTACTTCAATTTGAAATTCTTTGAATCTTCCAAAAGATTCTAATTTATGTTTCATTAGATAGATGTAGCCATATCTACTGAAATCATTTGTAAATGTGATGAAGTACTGAAACCTCCCCTAGCATTAGTATTTATTGGTCCACATACATCACTATGTACGAGGCCCAGTAAATCGAAGCTCTCTCACTTTGTCCAGTAAAATGAGCTTGTCATTTTCCCTAACAAACAAGAATCACATGTTTCATAAGACTCTACGTCAAATGATGTCACAATCCCATCTTGATGGAGTTTTGATATGCATTCCTCGTTGATATGGCCCAAACGAAAATGCCAAAAGTAGATTTGATTTATGTCATTTGATTTAGACCTCTTTGTATTAATGTTATAGACATGCATGTTGATGGATTCATCGAGGTTAAGAATATAGAGTCCATTCATCAAAGAGGCATCTCCATAGAAGATATAGTTTTTGTGAAAGGTACAAATTTTATTCTTAATATTTAATTTAAAACCATCAATATCCAAACAAGAAACTGAAATAATATTCATACACAAAGTGGAAACAAAAAGACAATTATTCAGTTTAATAACAAGGCCACTTGGCAAAACTAAATTCAATGTCCTTGTAGCTACTGCAACAACTCTTGCTCCACTTGCTACTCGAAGGTCCACTTCTCCTTTTGCCAGTGATATACTTCTTTTGAACCCCTGCACATTTGCACAAATGTGAGATCTATAACTGATATCTAATACCCATGAAGTAGGAGCAGACATGTTAATCTCAATAACATAAATACCTGGAGAGACAGTCAAAATAGCTTTCTCCTTTTTCTCTTTTTTCTTGTCTTCCAAGTAGAGCTAACAATTCCTTTTCCAATGACCTGGCTCATTGATATGGATGCAAAATCCTGTATTTGGTGCCTTAGCCTTGGGTTTGGGATTCTCTTTGTCTTTGCCCTTCTTGGCCACAAACTTTCCCTTTCCTTTGTTCTTGTTGAAATTCCCCTTCTGAATTATTAAAACATCAGGAGTTTTCTCTCATGTATGGACTTCTTCATATTGTGCAAGTTAAAGTTCATGACAAACTGGTCGTACTCAGGTGGTAATGAGCCCAAGATCATATCATGTGGCCATGTCATGACTTACGAGAACCCCAACTTTCTCAAGGTGGTCAAGATAGCCCTTCATCTTCATAACATATGCACTCACAGAAGTGTCAGAGGCCATGACGAGGAACCATCCATTAAACTAAAAGAGGGCATTCACCCAAATGACCAAGTTCTTAACTCAAGCATCCAAGTCCAAATTCCCGAAGAAAGCCTAAGTTCAAAGTCCTTAAAGTATTTAATCTAAAGGTTCATGAGACAAAGAAACCTTCAAAGAATGCAAGACACAAAGATCAAATACATTTAATCTCGTTCGAAGGCAAGATACACGATTGGAAGGAAAATGGTTAAAGGGCATTTTAGGAACTTTGTAAATTAAAGTCTATTCTAGACTTTAATTAGTTTTTTAGCTTTATTATTATTATTATTATTATTATTATTATTATTATTATTATTTAAGTGTTTAGCCGCATTATGTTAGTGATACTAGAATAACGGACATGTTATCCATATGTTTAGATAGTGTTTCTTTTATAGTTAGTTTGTTATGCTAGATATTGAATAGCCCTAATTAGAATAGGACTCTTCCTTTGTTGGTCCATTGTAGCCGAAATTTCACTCTATTTAAGAGGGAATTCGGTAACTTTATTAATTAGACTTGATATATGATATTTGTTAAGGTTATTCCTTAGATACTTGTGAATTGAACTTCTACGTAGAACTTCATTCATTTTTGAGTTACTGTATAAACGAGCTAGTTTCACTTGTTGTGGTGTTTATTGTTAGTAGTGCCCTAGGACCATTAGCATATGTTGTACGCTTTATATATTTTTGAGCATATCATTTGAATAATTAATTTTGCTTTTGAACATCAAATATGTGATTTGATACTAAAACTCATTAGCTTATGCAATTACTCTTCTAATTGTCCCTAGTTTTATGTAATGTTCTATACAACGAAATAAAACTAGTATGATGTTTGATTGATGATTATGTTTTACTGATCATGTGTAAGGGATACAAATCATATCATAGATACAATATATCCCAATATATAGTATCGGACGTGATCCGTTAGAGAAGTAATACTTCATGCTTCTTTAGTCATAAGTATTACTTCCTCAATACTATTTGGAATCCTTAGACCTTATGTCTCCATCGTTTCCAGCATGAATGGAGCTACGTTTTGACTCAGTCAGACGTTACTTTTAATCGAGTAATTAATGCGACTGACGATCGGATGTAATATCCTATCATGGCTTGAATGTGAGAGGCATTGTAAGGGATTTGTTCCTCTCTTATTAGAGAGATTTCCATGGGCCCCTCGATAGGGAAGACTGTTTAAATGCATGGCCGTGCTCGAATGTATTTAGTAAAGAGGTTATTAAATTATATTTCTTGGAACAGTCTACCTGGAGATCGAGCATAAATACAATTAAGCTTTATAAGGGTGACAACTACCATGCCTTATGCTTAATTTAGATATCGCGAGACAAAGAGATTAAATAGTGGATTGATATTAGGTTCCACCGTACATTCATTCACTCTGGGTAGTCACAATGTCCTGCTAGGGACCGCTTGTGATTTATGAACACATACTACTACTAAGTGTATTTTCATTGTTATTGTGATATTAACCTAAAGGGTCACACACATAGACGATTTAACTAGATTCATGTGCAGATTTAATGAATCTAGAATGTTATTATTCGAATTAGAGATTAAGAAGGGGCATTTTTGGTATTTGTTCTTCGATGGGATTACGTGGGAGTTATTATGCGATAAACATTGCAACTACCAGAAGAGGTTGAAGGACGTGGGAGTTGGTTTTCGGAACAAACTCTCAAGCCTATATAATCTCTTTTGGATGAAACCATAGAAAAAGACTTCTGATAGCCGCAAAATAACCACACCCCGATATAAATATTTCTTCCTCCTTTCTCTCTAGAATTCCAAAACTCATAAAATAAAGAGCTAGCACTCGCTGCTTGTTTCGTCACGTGGATACCGATAGAGAGAAATTCCGCAAGGGAGGGCTTTGCTGGTCGCGGCACAGCATCCGAAGTCAGAATCTGATAACAAAAATTGTAAGTATTTTTCGTCTATTTTCGATTCCCATGGTATAAGCGGATCCTTTAGGGGAGGATTCATGGGTGTTTAGAACGAGTTTCTACCCATGAGTCCCTTCACTTGTGGACCACAAAGATATCATTCTACAACAAAAAGAAGCTACTGTTAGTAGTGCCCTAGGACCATTAGCATATGTTGTACGTTTTATATCTATTTGAGCATTTCATATGAATAGTTAATTTTGCTTATGAACATCAAATGCGTGATTTGATAGTGAAACTCATTTGCTTATGTAATTACTATTCTAGTTGTCCCTAGTTTTATGTAATGCTTATTTACAATGAAATAAAACTAGTAAGATGTATGATTGATGATAATGTTTTACGGGTCATGTGTAATGAATACAAATCATATCATAGATGCAATAGATAGGGATACATTGTATTGACGTGATCCGTTAGAGAAGTAATACTTCATGGTCCTTAGTCATAAGTATTACTTCCTCAATACTATTTTAGAATCCTTAGACCTTATGTCTCCATTTGATTCTAGCATGAATGGAGCCACGTTTTGACTTTCGGTCAGATGCGTTGCTTTTAATCGAGTAATCAATACGACTGATGATCGGATGTAGTGTCCTATCATGGCTTGAATGTGAGAGGCATTGTAAGGAATTTGTCCCTCTCTTACTAGAGAGCGATATCCATGGCCCCTTGATAGGGAAAGACTGTTCAAATGCATGGCCGTGCTCAAATGTATTTAATAAAGTGGTTATTAAATATTGTTTGTTGGAACAGTCTACCTAAGGATCGAGCATAAATACAATTAAGCTTAATAAGGGTGACGACTACCATGCCTTATGCTTAATTAGGATATCGCGAGACAAAGAGATTAAATAATGGATTGATATTAGGTTCCGTTGTATATTCATTCACTTTGGGTAGTTACAATGTCCTGCTAGTGACAGCTTGTGATTTATGAACTCACACTACTACTAAGTGTGTTTTCATTGCCATTGTGATATGAACCTACAGGGTCACATGCATAGACGAGCTAACGAGCTTCATGTCCATATTCAATGAATCTAGAATGTGTCTAGGTTCATTATATCTGACATTCACTTTTCTGGGAATAATAAAGCGTTATTATTCGAATTAGAGATAAAGCGTTAATATTCGAATTAGAGATAAGGGGCATTTTCGGTATAGCAGGGATTACGTGGGAGTTATTATCCGATAAGGACTCCCACTACCAGCAGAAGTCTAGGGGACGTGGGAGTTAAAGACTCCCATTGCCAGAAGAGGTGGAGCGGACGTGGGAGTTGTTTTGGAAACAACCTCTCACTCCTTATAAAAACCTCTCTTGGCCGAACCCTAGGGTTAGACAATTTCAGCCAAAATACCAAAACCCACAAGAAATCAGATTTCTTGTTCTGCCTCCCTTTCTCCCTAATTCCCGAAACTCAAAAATACTCAGAGCTAGCACTCGCTGCCCGTTTCGTCGCATGGATACCGGTAGGGAGTAATTCCGCAAGGGAGGACTCAAGGTGATCGTTGCTGAGAGGCCAAAGACGGGATTTTTCATTCAAGAATCAGATTCTTGAGCCAAGAAACGTAAGTCTTTTTCTTGTTTTTCCGATTCGTTTACGTATGAGCGGATCCTTCAGGGGAGGACTCATGGATGTTTGGAACGAGTTTCCGCCCATGAATCCCTTCAGTGGTATCAGAGCCTTGCTCATACGATTCGAATTCGATATTGTTAATCACAACATGTCACGTATCAATTTCAATTTGATATGTGTATGCGTGAAAACAGAAAAGATTGTTTCTTTGATTATGATAAATGTGATATATGCATAAACTGTTTTAGTGCGTTTAAAGATTGTTTCTTTAATCATGATATATGTGATATATTGCATAAACTGTTTATGTGAAATCTGTTAATGCATAAACTGCGTTTGTATGTTATTAATTAGATTAATACTGCATAAACTGTTTCTGTGAATTCGAGATTGCATAAACTGTTTCCGTGAATTCGATTATGCATAAACTGTTCTGTGAATCTGTAATTAATTGGATTAATTCGGTTATTACGGTTAAACTGATTGTATGTCTCTTGCCGTTAATTTGATTAACCAATGCATAATCCGATTATGTAAGTAAGGCAATTGAGGGGTAAATCGGAACCGCCGTCTGCGTTGCGCAGATTCATCGTTCCGCTGACTTAAGACTTAATAAATGTACTCGTTGTTAATTTCATTGTGCTTTATGTGATTTTAGCGTGGTGAATAGCATGGCCTACTATACCCCTTGTTCTACATATTTTTGTTGTAATTTTATAATACGGCCTACGAGCTGTTTTTCAATGTTGTAAAATTGTATTCGCTTTCTTAGATTAGCTTTATTGCTTTACATTGAAGGCTGGGTATGCCCATGCAACTATGTAACAAGGCTGGAGGCTGCTGGATTGAAGACTTTATCCATGAGATGGATATTGACTTAGATTGACCCTTGGCTCCCACAAGGCTCGTGGGAGTCATCATAGGATTAGGCCATGCTATCTCACGTTTAATTTTTTATGCTTTATATATTGCATGAGATGCTTGTATAAATGTATTATGCGTTTTAATGTCTTATTCAAACCGAACGTTTTAACTAAGTCTTAAAATGCCTACCATACTCTAAGCACTCAGTGAGCTTGGATCATCATTTTGTCTGCTTGCCAAAGCAACAGACAAGTGGTTATCTAAGCAAAAGGAGATGGGAAAATAGTGATTTCAATAACCTTAGACATGGTTCAACTTAGCTAGGCCATCAAAATAGTTTTGGGCCTAGGGCATAAAATGGGAAATAGCCGGGACATATAGATGTCATTTCCATTAGATGATTTTACTTTAATTATGGGTGTTAAGACAAAGCTTTCCTATAACTATTGTAAAATGTTTTTCCCCACTATTTATCAAGTGTTGAAATTGTGGAAAATATTTTTGCTCAAAAATTAATAACTTTGCAAATAATTTAATGTAGATAATGGCAACCAATACATCACACAATTCATTGCGATCCGTCCTTGAGAAGGAAAAACTAAGCGGGGACCAATTTCCTTGATTGGGCCAGCAACTTAAGGATTGTCCTTAAGCAGGAAAGAAAGCTGTACGTTCTTGATACGGACATTCCTGAACATCCTGCAAAGAACGCCCCTAGAGCTGAAAGAGATGCTTGGAAGAAGCATTTTGATGACTCTAACGATGTGACTTGTCTCATGTTAGTCACAATGAACACTGACCTTCAAAAACAGTTTGAAGGAGTTGAGGTTTTCCAGATGATGGGCCAGCTCAAGGAAATGTTCCAAGAGCAAGCTCATCATGAAATATTCCTCACTACTAAGGCGTTGAATAGTTGCAAAATGGCCCCTGGCACCTCTGTAAGTGCACATGTTCTTAAGATGAAGGGCTATTTTGACCAGCTTGAGAAGCTTGGGACTACCGTAGGTCATGATATGGCCACATATATGATCTTGGGCTCACTCCCACCGGAGTATGACCAATTTGTTATGAACTTCAACATGCATGCCATGGAGAAGACCATACACGAAATACACGGGATGCTCAAGCAGGCTGAACTGAGCATTAAGAAGATCCCTGAAGTCTTAATGGTTCAAAAAGGGAATTTCAAGAAGAAATGAAAGGGAAAGCCCATGGCCAAGAAGGGCAAAGGCAATAACAAGCCCAAACCCAAGGCCAAGGCACCAAAAGAAGGAGTTTGCTTCCATTGCAATGAACCATGTCATTGGAAACGGAACTGCAAGCTCTATTTGGAAGAGAAGAAAAAGGGAAAAGCCAGTTTGATTGTCTCTCCAGGTATTTATGTTATTGAAATTAACATGTCTGCTCCTATTTCATGGGTATTAGATACCGGTTGGGGATCTCACATTTGTGCAAATGTGCAGGGGTTCAAAAGGAGTAGATCACTGGCAAAAGGAGAAGTGGACCTAAGAGTAGCGAACGGAGCAAGAGTTGTTGATATAGCAACCGGGACATTTAATTTAGTTTTGCCAAGTGGCCTTATTATAGAACTGAATAATTGTCTTTATGTTCCAACTTTGAGTAGGAATATTATTTCAGTTTCTTGTTTGGATATTGAAGGTTTTGAATTAAATATTATGAATAAAATTTGTACCATTCATAAGGATCGTATCTTTTATGGAGATGCCTCTTTGATGAATGGGCTTTATGTTCTTAACCTCGATGATTCCATTAAAAGGCCCATCTATAACATTAATACTAAGAGGTTTAAATCAAATGACTTAAACCAGACCTACTTTTGGCACAGTCGTTTGGGCCACATAAATGAGAAACGCATATCAAAGCTCCATTCAGATGGAATTTTGACATCATTTGACTTAGAGTCTTATGAGACTTGTGATTCTTGCTTGTTAGGAAAAATGACTAAAGCTCCCTTTACTGGACAAAGTGAGAGAGCTTCTGATTTGTTGGGCCTCATACATACAGATGTTTGTGGACCAATAAACACAAGTGCTAGAGGAGGGTTCCAGTACTTTCATTACATTCACGGATGATTTCAGTAGATATGGCTACGTCTATCTAATGAAACATAAATCAGAATCTTTTGGAAGATTCAAAGAATTTCAAAATGAAGTACAAAATCAACTTGGTAAAAGTATTAAGACACTTCGATCAGATCGAGGTGGCGAATACCTTAACCAAGAGTTTGACGAACATCTTAGGGGTTGTGGAATTGTTTCGCAATTAACTCCTCCCCGGCACACCACAATGGAATGTGTGTCAGAACGGAGGAATCGCACCTTACTAGATATGGTTCGATCTATGATGAGTCAAACAAGTCTTCCAATTTCCTTTTGAGGGCTACGCCTAGAAACTGCTGCATTTATATTAAATAGAGTTCCTTCTAAAGCGGTTCAAAAAACTCCATATGAGATATGGACTGGGAAACGACCTTGTTTGTCATTTCTCAAAATTTGGAGATGCGAGGCGTATGTAAAACGCTTGTTATCTGATAAACTCACCCCTAAATCTGACAAGTGTTTGTTTGTGGATATCCTAAAGAAACTAAAGGATATTACTTCTATCTTCCATCAGAGAACAAAGTGTTTGTTGCTCGTAATGGTTTATTCCTCGAAAGGGAATTTATTTCCAAAGAGGGATAGTGGGAGTAAGATCCATCTTGAGGAAATTCAAGATCCCCAAACAACATCTGAACCAACTTTGGAAGTTCAAGCAAGCTCATGTGCAGATACTGAGCTTCAATCTTTGACACAAGGCCCAAGGAGGTCGATTCGGGTACATCAACAGCCTGAGAGATATGGATTTCTCGTGACTGATTATCAAGATGAACCCACTACCTACAAAGAGGCAATTCGTAGTTCTGAGTCCGATAAGTGGCTAGAAGCTATGCAGTCTGAGATGCAGTCCATGTACGATAACCAAGTGTGGACTTTGGTTAACCCACCCGAAGGGTGTAAGGTCATTGATAACAAATGGTGTTTCAAAAAGAAAACCGACATGGATGGTAATGTACACACTTTTAAATCTCGACTAGTAGTTAAAGGTTATAGACAAGTTCATGGTATTGACTATGACGAAACCTTTTCTCCTGTCGTTATAATAAAATCTATTAGGATTTTACTTGTCATAGCTGCATATTATGACTGTGAGATATGGCAAATGGATGTTAAGACTGCGTTTCTTAATGGAAACCTTCTCGAGGATGTGTATATGACACAACCTGAGGGGTTTGTTGATCCAACAAATCCTAGCAAAGTGTGTAAGCTTCAAAGGTCCATTTATGGATTGAAGCAAGCATCTCGAAGCTGGAATCGTTGCTTTGATGAACGTATTAAAGAATTCGGTTTCATCAAAAATCAAGAAGAGCCTTGTGTTTATAAGAAAGTAACTAATAATGCAGTAGTGTTCCTTGTGCTTTATGTGGATGCCATCTTACTGATTGGAAATGACATCCCCACATTACAAAGCGTAAAAGCTTGGTTGGGGAAGTGCTTTTCCATGAAAGACTTAGGCGAGGCTACGTACATTTTGGGGTATTAGAATCTATAGAGATAGATCTAACAAAATGATTGGCCTAAGCCGAGTGGATACATTGACAAGGTACTGAAAGCAGTTCGGTTTGCAAGACTCCAAAAAAGGGATTCTTGCCCATGTCACATGGCATTAAACTCAGCGAGAACTCGAGGACCTTCCACAAAGGAGGACCAAGAGAGCATGAGTAAGATCCCACATGCTTCGACCATTGGGTCTATTATGTACGCCATGATATGCACTCGCCTGGGATGTCTCATTTGCTTTAAGTATGACTAGCGAGATATCAATCTGACCCTAGAGAGTCACATTGGGTTGCAGTCAAGAGCATTCTTAAGTACTTGAGAAGGACTAAAGATATGTCCTTAGTTTACTGAGGTCAAGAAGGAAGTCCGGTTGTAAATGGTTACACTGGACGCAAGCTTCCGCACCAACGTAGACGATTATAGATCGCTAATCTGGTTTTGTGTTTTGTTTGAATGGAGGTGCTATGAGCTGGAAGAGCTCAAAGCAAGAAACCGTGGCCGACTCTACAACAGAAGCAGAGTATCTAGCTGCCTTTGAAGCATCTAAAGAAGCTGTTTGGATCAGGAAGTTTGTTGATGAGTTAGGTGTCGTCCCTAGCATTGTGAACCCAGTGGACCTCTATTGTGATAGTACTGGTGCCATTTCACAAGCTTAGGATCCTAGATCTCATCAACGATCCAAACACATTCTCAGGCGTTTCCATCTGATTAGAGAAATCATCGACAGAGGAGACGTTAGTATTTGCAAAGTTCATACAGACGACAACATTGCAGATCCATTGACCAAGCCACTCCCACAGCCTAAACATGAGAGTCATACTAGGTCAATGGGATTGAGGATCATGTATGATTGGACCTAGGGCAAGTGGGAGATTGTTAGTAGTGCCCTAGGACCATTAGCATATGTTGTACGTTTTATATCTATTTGAGCATTTCATATGAATAGTTAATTTTGCTTATGAACATCAAATGCGTGATTTGATAGTGAAACTCATTTGCTTATGTAATTACTATTCTAGTTGTCCCTAGTTTTATGTAATGCTTATTTACAATGAAATAAAACTAGTAAGATGTATGATTGATGATAATGTTTTACGGGTCATGTGTAATGAATACAAATCATATCATAGATGCAATAGATAGGGATACATTGTATTGGACGTGATCCGTTAGAGAAGTAATACTTCATGGTCCTTAGTCATAAGTATTACTTCCTCAATACTATTTTAGAATCCTTAGACCTTATGTCTCCATTTGATTCTAGCATGAATGGAGCCACGTTTTGACTCGGTCGTACGTTGCTTTTAATCGAGTAATCAATACGACTAATGATCGGATGTAGTGTCCTATCATGGCTTGAATGTGAGAGGCATTGTAAGGAATTTGTCCCTCTCTTACTAGAGAGCGATATCCATGGCCCCTTGATAGGGAAAGACTGTTCAAATGCATGGCCGTGCTCAAATGTATTTAATAAAGTGGTTATTAAATATTGTTTGTTGGAACAGTCTACCTAAGGATCGAGCATAAATACAATTAAGCTTAATAAGGGTGACGACTACCATGCCTTATGCTTAATTAGGATATCGCGAGACAAAGAGATTAAATAGTGGATTGATATTAGGTTCCGTTGTATATTCATTCACTTTGGGTAGTTACAATGTCCTGCTAGGGACCGCTTGTGATTTATGAACTCACACTAGTACTAAGTGTATTTTCATTGCCATTGTGATATGAACCTACAGGGTCACACGCATAGACGAGCTAACGAGCTTCATGTCCAGATTCAATGAATCTAGAATGTGTCTAGGTTCATTGTATCTGACATTCATTTTTCTGAGAATAATAAAGCGTTATTATTCGAATTAGAGACAAGGGGCATTTTCGGTATAGCTGGGATTACGTGGGAGTTATTAACCGATAAGGACTCCCACTACCAGCCGAAGTCTAGGGGACGTGGGAGTTAAAGACTCCCATTGCAGAAGAGGTGGAGCGGACGTGGGAGTTGTTCTGGAAACAACCTCTCACTCCTTATAAAAACCTCTCTTGGCCGAAACCCTAGGGTTAGACAATTTCAGCCAAAATACCAAAACCCACAAGAAATCAGATTTCTTGTTCTGCCTCCCTTTCTCCCTAATTCCCGAAACTCAGAAAAACTCAGAGCTAGCACTCGCTGCCCGTTTCGTCGCGTGGATACCGTTAAGGAGTAATTCCGCAAGGGAGGACTCAAGGTGATCGTTGCTGAGAGGCCAAAGACAGGATCTTTCATTCAAGAATCAGATTCTTGAGCCAAGAAACGTAAGTCTTTTTCTTGTTTTTCTGATTCGTTTACGTATGAGCGGATCCTTCAGGGGAGGACTCATGGGTGTTTGGAACGAGTTTCCGCCCATGAATCCCTTCAGCTATACATTACAAGACTCCATGACACAAGCTTGAAGTACATCTATAAGCCTTCGAAGTTTGTGTAATGTCAAGAAGAAGGAAGATAAAGTTAAGAGTCACTCAATCTCAAAGTGAAGTACATCTTGAAGTGAACTTTTAACCTTGAAGTGTTGAAGTCCATGAAGCTACATTCTAGAAGATTGCACATAGGACGTCTTGACATTGAAGAGGTTGATAAAGGTCTCAAGCCAAGCTCAAAGAAGAATTCGTCTTGAATACTTGAAGACCTAGAAGATTAGTCATATGCTTTATAGGTATGTCCTTGTGACTTAACTTACTTTCAGAATACTAGTTTAGAGTATGTTAAACTTAAGCTCTTGCATGTCTATAAAACCATCATATTTAATTTGATTCAATCTTCAAAAATGGTTTTTGCAAATATATCTTAATGTTGGTTAATGCCTACAGTCTTAAACGTATTTTAAAAGAATTTGAAAAACACTTAGATATGAGTTTGAGAACATTAAAAATGTGACCAAGTGGAAAAACAACTTTTGGACTGAAGTTTGATCGACCAAGGCTTGGCCTCGGACAACCTAATGAAGTATGTTTGATTGACATGTGTTGTCTGGTCGACCGATGTTATTTTTTGTATTTAGTCAATTTTGAATGTTCCAAGACTCCAACGGCTATAATCTCCGGACGACCATGCTTTTGGACGGTCAACCGAGCCAATGCTCCGGACGATGTTACCACTCTATGCGGTCGACCAAGATCTGTCCAGTAGCCTTGTTAAACAAATTTTGAAGCACCTCGGTCAAGGAAAAAATATAACCGTTGTCACTCGAATTGCTTGTGATTTTTTGCCCTTGATTTTTCATACATAACCAAGCCATAAGAAGGCCTTTGATATACACTTTGAAGGGATTCATGGGCGGAAACTCGTTCCAAACACCCATGGATCCTCCCCTGAAGGATCCGCTCATATGAAACAATTCGAAAACAGCAATAAAGAACTTACGTTTCTTGGATTCAAGAAGCTACTTCTTGAATGGAGGATGACGTTTCTTGGATTCAATCTGCCACCAATTGATCTCCCTTGCGGAAAGTCCCTCTACCGGTATCCACGCGACGAAACGGGCAGCGATTGCTAGCTCTTCGTCTTTTCTGATTTTCGGGAATTAGAGAGAAAAGGGAGAGTTGAAGCGAAATCTAATTTCGGAGACTTGGTAATATTTCAGCTGAAAAAACAATGCCTAGGGTTTCGGCCAAGAGATCATTATATAGGGTGTGAGAGTTTGTTCCCATAACCAACTCTCACATCCTCAACTCCTCTCGGCAGTGGGAGTCTCTAACTCCCACGTCCCCTAGACTTCTGCTGGTAGTGGGAGTCCTTATCGGATAATAACTCCCACGTAATCCCAGCTATAGTAAAATACCAAAATTGCCCCTATCTCTAATTCGAATAATAAACACTTTATTATTTTTAGAAAGACAAATGTCAGATACAATGAACCTAGACACATTGTAGATTCATTGAATCTGGACATGAAGCTCGTTAGCTCGTCTATGCGTGTGACCCTGTAGGTTCATCTCACAATGGCAATGAAAACACACTTAGTAGTAGTATGTGTTCATAAATCACAAGCGGTCCCTAGCAGGACATTGTGACTACCCAAAGTGAATGAATATACAACGGAACCTAATATCAATCCACTATTTAATCCCTTTGTCTCGCGATATCCTAATTAAGCATAAGGCATGGTGGTCGTCACCCCTTATTAAGCTTAATTGTATTTATGCTCGATCTCCGGGTAGATCTGTTTCGACAAATAGCATTTGATAACCACTTTATCAAATACATTTGAGCACTGACCATGCATTTAAACAGTCTTTCCCTATCGAGGGGCCCCATGGATATCTCTCTCAATAATAGAGAGGGACAAATTCCTTACAATGTCTCTCACATTCAAGCTATGATAGGACACTACATCCGATCATCGGTCGTATTGATTACCCCTGTTACAAGTAACGTCTGATCGAGTCAAAACGTGGCTCCATTCATACTAGAATCAATGAAGACATAAGGTCTAAGGATTCTAAAATAGTATTGAGAAGTAATACTTATGACTTAAGACCATGAAGTATTACTTGTCCGACTGGATCACGTCCCAATACAATGTATCCCTATATATTGCATCTATGATGTGATTTGTATCCATTACACATGATCGGTAAAACAAGATCATCAATCAACAATCATACTAGTTTTATTTCATAGTAATTAAGCATTACATAAAACTAGGGACTTCTAGAATAGTAATTACATAAGCTAATGAGTTTTACTATCAAATCACACATTTGATAATCAAAAGCATAATTAACTATTCAATTACATGCTCAAAAGATAACAGAACGCACAACATGTGCTAATGGTCCTAGGGCACTACTAACACACTTTCTAAACAAGCAATCAAACAATTTCAAGAGCTTTAAATCTTCAGCTTTATCAAAATACATCATTTTGAGTAAGACCTTAACATATACATACTCTTCTTTTTCTCAAACTTGATTAGAGCTATCATTTGTATATCCAATCCATTGAGGGATTCTTTGTAGTGAGCTTAAAATTGTAAAGTCTCATTTGTTGAGGCTATTTCCCTTTCTCTATGTGAGACTAGCTCTTTGTGAGTTAGGATAGCTCTCAGTGAGCTTTACTCTTTGTGAGTTTTTGTCCTCTTTGTGAGGTTGACTCTTTGTGAGCTTAGTTCTTAGTGAGCGGGGTCCTCTTTGTGAGGCAAGTTAGGTCCTTTGTGGGATAAACGCTTTGTGAGAAAGAGAAATGGTTCAACTGGAACCCTTTTTGAGTTGTCCACTTATGTAAAAGGTTCATCCCACCTTCCATTTGCTGTGAAGGGAAATCATAGTGAAGTTGCCAAAATCCTTAGGTGTGTACTAAGATAGTGGACGTATATCTATCTGATCGAACCACTCTAAATCCTCGTGTTTGTTTCTGTAACTCTACCTCTTTACTTTCAAGTTCTTATATTACTCATTGTACCTATATTCCTCATGAACTTGATTCTATGAGCTATATATGTTTATCTTGAGTTAGATGTTTTGTTTGGCTTATATATGCATGTCTTGGTCATATTACTTATAGTGTTTACTCTTACAAGTTTTGCATATAGGACGCTTGACTTAGTCTATCCTTGGTGACATTCATTGTCTTGAGTTCCTATGTGTTGCATTTAACACTTAAGTCATCTAGGTTGCTAAATCTTTAACTCGCCTTATATGCTTAATCAACATACTTGTTGTTAAGGTGATCACTTAAGTAAAGAAGTTTAAGAAAAGAGAAAAAGTTTTAAAACCTAATTCACCCCCTCTTAGGTTTAACCCTATCGGGTATTTCATTTATGTTTTCCATAAATTTCATACTATGAGAATGGTTTAAATATTTATTTATATACTATTTCTAACATTGTAGACTAGTAGGTCATTCCATTTTAATAATTACATTAATTTAGGTTTTAAACAGGACATATTTAGTGCACAACTTCAATAACTAGAGTTATATCTAGTTTACTAAGTTGCTTTTGAAGAAACAATTTGACAAATTCCAAAAATGCATAAAATTTAAAGAAGGATGCCCTAATGAGGACCAGGATATCAATGTTAAAATCAGTTCAATCGTGCAATGAGATAAGTTAACAATCCAAAATGTATTAATTAAAATGTTCAAAAGTAAAATAGAGGTCCATGCCTGAGTCCCTTATCTTCTTTTTCCTTCTTTAGCCTCTCAATATTTTGTGGAGCGATAAAATAGCTTCAGTCTACCTAGAGAACATAGTCAATCAAGAAAGGGGCTGCAGAAGTTGATAGCCACACACAAAGAGGGATAGAGGGGATTTAAAAGGTGTTGACGGTAGAATTAAAAAATAAGGCGCGAGAGGCAAAGTGACCACAAGTTTCAAGGCAGTCAAACTCAAGTTTCTACTTAGGATCGGAAGGGTGTAGAAGGATCGTAGAATCGTAACTCGGATCGTAGATCTTAAAAAATATTAATTAATTCAGTACTCTCCTAATTCTTCTAGATGAAATCTGAAATTTTCCAAAATCTTATGATATTTTCTAATATTAAACAAATATTCATCACATGAAAGAGTTATAGAAAAATAATATTATGTTCAGTGTCTCAGAATTATGATACTTACTTTCTACTATAAAAAATTTAACCGGAAAACAATAGGAAAAAATACTCAGACCTCGGCCAATTGGAGCAATCTAAATTCAATAACATGGATCCTAACATTGATTCTTTGACTAAATAACTTAATTTATTAAATTAGAGTTTAGGGTTTTGAATTACCTTTTCGTTGTTCTAGGCGATGGCATATGAAGAGCTCGGAAAAAAAAATATAGGCAAAAAAGGGAATTGGCATCCATGAAGGAAGAGAACAAATTTGTCGACAGTTGAAGATTGAAGAGGCTTGAGAAGATTGAATAAGCCACGGAGTTGAACATAAATTTTTTTTATCTAAAATGATTTTTTTTTTAAAACATTCGGGTCAGATTGAGCTAAAACCCGACCGGAAGAGAAAATAGCTAACTCGAGTTTACTAGTAGGATCATACCATCCTACGTTCCCGAGTCCGATCTCACGAGTCTACCACGATCCTACTTAATTACCGATCTTACGTAGGATCTAACACGTAAGGTCCCTTAAAACTCGTAGTATCGTACGATCATACGAGTCAACTCACGAATTTTATTGCCTTGACAAGTTTGTCATTGATTTAAAAGATTTTTTTTTCCGAGAGTTTTGTCACGAAAATATTAAATAATTGTGACAAAATCTTAGAAGTCCTCACAATATCTTCAGTGAGGAAGATATTAGTGACGGTATGTGACGACCTCAAAATGTAGTCAGAACCAATAGTAACTCAAATTGGCCCTTTTTTTTGACGACTTTTGCTATCACTAAAAGCAAAATTTCTTTTATTGAGCAATCTTTGTAATCGATATCTCTGTAATTGTTGGAATTGGCTGTTTATTGGCTTTGGGAAACATGTTCCACCAATATTTGTCTCACCAATTAATATGGAAAAAGCCACCACCTATTTTTTTTACCGTCTTCGCGGACGTACATCCAGACCCGATATCAGGTTTCTGACCTTTAATTAGTCCTCAATTACTCCCAACATTTCTTTTTATTTGAATGATTATTGGTTAATTGTTCTGAACTGTAAATCTGTTAGTATTTTGATAAAGATTGAAGTTCTTTATTTGCTCTTTTGAGTTTGTTTTAAAAAAAAAAACAGAAAAAAAAAGTTTGAGATGATACGCCCGAAGGCGATTGCCCCCGAGGGGAAGAGCGGAGAGTACCCTAGATCAGGGAGATTGTAGCATGCCCCATGCCTGGGGAGGGAGCTTAGCCTCATAAAGAGGAGAATATTATTGCCCCATTATGCGGGGAGAAGGTGTCGAACTTCGGACCTTTCGGTCCCAAGCCAAAGGCTTACCCACTGGGTCAAACCTTTTGTTGACGTTTGAGATGATTAATGCTTGGGATGTTAATGTTTCTTTTAAAAGTAAATGGATTCTCCTGCGTTTTAAGACTATTTCGGGTGACCGACTGCGCGGTCGCCCGAGGATGTTTTGTTAAGGCAACAATATAACCGTTTTGCTTGCAATTTTTGGACCCTATATAAATCCTTTAAGGCTGAAATTTGTTCTCTGCTCAAGCCATTAGAGGGGCCTTAGTTTAGATGTTTTAGACAAGCAAATCAAACTTTCATGAGCTTAATTCTTCCAATCATTCATCAAAACATTTCTATTTGAGAAAGAGTTTCATCTATTTATTCTTTCATTCTCAAATATAAATTAGAGCTTCAATTGTAATTTCCAATCTTTAGAGGGATTTATCATTCTTGAGCTTAAATGTGAAATCTCATTTGTTGAGATTATCTTTTCTTGTAATGGGTTGAGTGGCAAGGATTGTTTGTGAGAGTGGTGGTTTTGGGGCCTCCATTAGTCTGAGTGTTTCTTTCTTGTAATAATAGGAACTAGAGTGAGTGGTGAACCCGAAATAGAAGTACGAGTTGAATGTGTTCCTAAAACCTCCTCACTTGGTAGACTAGGTTAGAGAAAGAGTTCCCATGAGTAGAGGGTTGCATGTGTACATAAAAGGACCATTAGTTAGCCTTTCCCTTGGAAGGTTACATGAGTGTGTAAAAGACCATTTGTTGGTTTGTCTTTCCTTGTAAGCTCTCTCAAGACAAGCTAGTGAAATTTGCCAAAATCCTTGGTTGTGTCCCAAGGTAGTGGATGTAGATCTTTGTTATCGAACCACTGTACATCCTTGTGTTTGATCTTCTAAGTCTATCTCTTTGCTTTCAAGTTCTTACGTTATACTTGTGCTTATATTCACATGAACTTTTTTGTTTGAGCTTTATTTGTTTATATGGAGTTAGATTAATTGCTTGTTTTATCTTCAGTTGGCTTGGACATAGGAATTGCATTTAGAGATCTTTATAGCTTTATATATATCTAGCTAAATGCTATTCCTCGTGACTTGTGTTTTTGTTCTTACAAGCTTTGCATATATGAATCTTGACCTAGACAATCCTTGATCATATTCATTGTCTTGTATTCCTATGTGTTGCATCTTACACACATAAGTCATCTAAGTAGTTATCCTTTAATTCACCTTATATGCTTAATGAACATAATTGTTATTAAGGTGATCACTTAGGAAAAGAATTTGGTAGAAAAGTTAAAAAGTTTGAGAACCTTATTCACACCCCTCCCCCTCTAAGGTTCTTCCATTCGAGTATTGCAAATGCTCTATGGGTATTTCAGTTTCCCCAACCCATAAAACGATTTTTTGACACCAAAATAAAGTAACAAATATGACCAAAGCAATAATAAACACATAGGCAACAAATTAGCCAATTAACCATCATCTTCACATCACACACGACACTTCGGAATGTGCAGCGAGGACCATTCTTCCATCGAATGGCACAACGGAAGTACACAAATTGTAACCCTACGAGAAATGGCTAACTCTAACATACGCGCGCACACACACGCAGACACTTCTCACATTAAGAGCTCAATACTTATTCCAGACTCTACAACAATGACTGTAACGACTCTAACCTTGGCCAAGTTAGGAACGCTCAAGTATTTCAAGCACATGGATTCAGTATGACCCCCCGAATGAACGAGTCCAAGCTTTAAAGATCCATTCTACATTGCATCATCGCCCATCACCATGGACTCCACAAAACTGTTATAGTTCTAATGATTACCTCATCAGAATAAGGCCCAAGTAATTCAACACAATTCACGAGACCTCGCGGGATCTATTTAGTTCACGTTTCACGGATTAGTTTGAATGAATCCTGCCATCTAGTCCATTCTAAGTACGAGCTCAAAATGGGCGACGACTCGGTCGACAAAAACCAATTAAGACGACACGGCACAACCAAGTATTGATGACTCCAAATGACTCGATTATGTAAAGCAAAAACAAATTAATTCAAGTAGGCAAATAGGGCAACAAGTAATCCAATTAACATCTCCTATTCACATTCTAATTCACAATGGTTCCACAATTCACAATTCACACAATTAATTACCGATACGCGATTCAATTGATATACAAGAATATAATAAGACAGTTTGTGCTTCAATAATGACAATAAGGAAAGAAGAAATATACGTTCCAACATCGAGATACAAGAGAGCATGATACATACATTAGAATAAGTAAAACAAGCAAAAATCACCAAAATAGAAGTGTAGAAAATCCCAGAAAACAGCCACATTCCCGATGTGATATCTCCTCACTCCGAACTCCGATCGCGAATCCGTTTCAGCTCACTCGAAGCTTATCTCGCTGCGTTTTGATACAAGGGCATCAAAATCTGACAAGGATTGCTCACTCAAAAGTTCTCTCAAAGTTTCATATTTTCATCTCTTTTCTTTCTTCTTCATTCGATTTCTTTTTCTATTTTGGTAACTCCCAAAAGTGTAGGAGAAATCAGCCATAACTCCCTCTACATTCAATTTTAATAGCATTTTAGGTCCCTCGCATTTCACACAAAGTACACTCATGTCCTCACACAACCTCAAACAACATATCAACACATATAACACATAAACAAGTTACGTGGCACATAACAATTAGCAATTAATTCATGCTTAACATTTTATAAAGCTTTAAAACATGCAATCAACGTAATTAAACACATAATCATATGGTCAAAAAGGTCTCGGGTATTACACAACCTCAGGCAATGGGGTTACAAAAAGTTTGGGGATTTAAGGAAACAAATGGTTGATAAACAAGGGGAAATTGCGGCTCTTTGGAGTTAATCTTCGTTCACCGTTGAGGAAGATTGTAAGTTGCAGTCCAGAGTCCGAACTAAAAGTCTTGTTTTCACATGATGATGAATTCTGGAAGCAACGGAGTAGAGCTGTTTGGCTACTCCATGGAGATATACATACGACTTACTTAAACCATAAGGCATCTTCGAGGCGGAGGCGAAACTTTATTAAGCGATTACAGCGCCCTTTGGGCGAGATTGTCGACCAAGAGCAAGACATTAGTGCACTTGCAAAGGAGTGTTTTGATGATATCTATTCTATTTCGGCCTCGACTCCTTCATCCCTTGGTGATTTGCCAATCTGCATGCTTCCGGATCAGCAGGTATGCATTCTTGATCCGCCGTATATCGCGGCCTTGAAGCAGCTTCCTGGGAAGAAGGCCCCCGGCCCGGCGTATGCAAGTTATTTTCTTAAGAAATTTTGGAATATTTTTTAGTCGGAAGTATCCTCTTTCATTCTCGGCTTTCTCAATAATGTACGAGATATTGCTGGCCTTAATACTACTTTCATTGTCTTAATTCCTAAAGTCAATAATCCCCTAAATATAATTGAGTTTCACTCCATCAGCTTATGTAACTCCATCTATATACTGAAGGGATTCATGGGCGGAAACTCGTTCCAAACACCCATGAGTCCTCCCCTGAAGGATCCGCTCATACGTAAACGAATCGAAAAACAGCGGAAAAACTTACGTTTCTTGGATTCAAGAAGCTACTTCTTGAATGGAGGATGATGTTTCTTGGATGTGTTGTCTGCCACCAAACGGAATTCCCTCTGCGGAATATCCCTCTACCGGTATCCACGCGACGAAAGCAGGCAGCGAGTGCTAGCTCTTCGTCTTTCGATTTTCGAAATTAGAGAGAAAAAAGGGAGACCAAAAGCTGAAATCAGATTTCGAGAGAATGGCAAAGGTTGCATGCTGGAAAAAAAATCCTTACACTAGGGTTTCGGCCAAGAGATAATTATATAGGGTGTGAGAGTTTGTTCCCATAACCAACTCTCACATCCCCAACTCTCTCGGCGGTGGGAGTCTCTAACTCCCACGTTCCCTAGACTTCTGCTGGTAGTGGGAGTCTTTATCGGATAATGACTCCCACGTAATCCCAGCTATACCGAAAATGCCCCTTATCTCTAATTCGAATGATAACGCTTTATCATTCTCATAAAGGTGAATGTCAGATACAATGAACCTAGACACATTCTAGATTCATTGAATCTGGACATGAAGCTCGTTAGCTCGTCTATGCGTGTGACCCTGTAGGTTCATCTCACAGTGGCAATGAAAACACACTTAGTAGTAGTGTGAGTTCATAAATCACAAGCGGTCCCTAGCAGGACATTGTGACTACCCAAAGTGAATGAATTTACAACGGAACCTAATATCAATCTACTATTTAATCCCTTTGTCTCGCGATATCCTAATTAAGCATAAGGCATGGTGGTCGTCACCCTTATTAAGCTTAATTGTATTTATGCTCAATCTCCGGGGTAGATTGTTTCGATAAATAGCATTTGATAACCACTTTATCAAATACATTTGAGCACGACCATGCATTTAAATGGTCTTTCCCTATCGAGGGGCCCATGGATATCTCTTTCTAATAATAGAGAGGGACAAATTCCTTGCAATGTCTCTCACACTCAAGCTATGATAGGACACTACATCCGATCATCGGTCGTATTGATTACTCAGTTACAAGTAACGTCCGATCGAGTCAAAAGCGTGGCTCCATTCATACTAGAATCAATGAAGACATAAGGTCTAAGGATTCTAAAATAGTATTGAGGAAGTAATACTTATGACTTAAGACCATGAAGTATTACTTCTCACGACGGATCACGTCTAATACAATGTATCCCTATATATTGCATCTATGATGTGATTTGTATCCATTACACATGATCGGTAAAACAAGATCATCAATCAACAATCAAACTAGTTTTATTTCATAGTAATTAAGCATTACATAAAACTAGGGTACTTCTAGAATAGTAATTATATAAGCTAATGAGTTTTACTATCAAATCACACATTTGATAATCAAAAGCAAAAATTAACTATTCAATTACATGCTCAAAAAGATAACAAAACGCACAACATGTGCTAATGGTCCTAGAGGCACTACTAACAATCTCCCACTTGCCCTAGGTTCAATCATACATGATCCTCAATCCCATTGACCTAGTATGACTCTCATGTTTAGAGCTGTGGGAGTGGCTTGGTCAATGGATCTGCAATGTTGTCGTCTGTATGAACTTTGCAAATACTAACATCTCATCCGTCGATGATCTCTCTAACCGGATGGAAAGCGCTTTGAGAATGTGTTTGGATCGTTGGTGAGATCTAGGTTCCTTAGCTTGTGAAATGGCACCGATACTCTCACAATAGAGGTCCAGCTGGGTTCACAATGCTTAGGGGACGACACCTAGTTCATCAACATACTTCCCGATCCAAACGAGCTTCTTTAGCTACTTCGAGAGCGACTAGATACTCGACTCACAGTTGTAGAGTCGGCCACGGTTTCTTGCTTTGAGCTCTTCCGACTCACGAGCACCTCCATTCAAACAAAACACAAAACCCAGATTGCGATCTATAATCGTCTACGTCGGTCCGGAAGCTTGCGTCTGTGTAACCATTTACAACCGGACTTCCTTCCCGACCTCCGTAAACTAAGAACATATCTTTAGTCCTTCTCAAGTACTTAAGAATGCTCTTGACTGCAGATCCAATGTGACTCACCGAGGGTCGATTGATATCACGCTAGTCATACTTAAAGCAAATGAGACATCCAGGCGAGTGCATATCATGGCGTACATAATAGACTCAATGGCTGAAGCATATGGGATCTTACTCATGCGCTCTTGGTCCTCCCTTGTGGAAGGTCCTTGAGTTCTGCTGAGTTTAATGCCATGTGACATGGGCAAGAATCCTTTTTTGGAGTCTTGCAAAGCCCGAACCGTTTGAGCACCTTGTCAATTTATCCACTCAGCTCAGAGCCCGATCATTTTGTTAGATCTATCTCTATAGATTCTTATACCCAAAATGTATGTGGCCTCGCCTAAGTCTTTCATGGAAAAGCACTTTCCCCAAACCAAGCTTTTACGCTTTGTAATGTGGGGATGTCATTTCCAATCGGTAAGATGTCGTCCACATAAAGCACAATGAACACTCTTTGCATTATTAGTTACTTTCTTATAAACACAGAGGCTCGTCTTCGTTTTTGATGAAACCGAATTCTTTAATACGTTCATCAAAGCGACGATTCCGACTTTCGAGATGCTTGCTTCAATCCATAAATGGACCTTTGAAGCTTACACACTTTGCTAGGATTTGTTGGATCAACAAATCCCTCGAGGTTGTGTCATATACACATCCTCGAGAAGGTTTCCATTAAGAAACGCAGTCTTAACATCCATTTGCCATATCTCATAGTCATAATATGCGACTATGGCAAGTAAAATCCTAATTGACTTTATCATCACGACGGGGAAAAGGTTTCGTCATAGTCAATACCATGAACTTGTCTATAACCTTTAACTACTAGTCGTGATTTAAAAGTGTGTACATTACCATCCATGTCGGTCTTTTTTTATAACACCATTTGTTATCAATGACCTTGCACCCTTCGGGTGGGTCAACCCAAAGTCCATACTTGGTTGTCGTACATGGATTGCATCTCGGACTTCATAGCTTCTAGCCACTTATCCGACTCGGAACTATGAATTGCTTCTTTGTAGGTAGAGGGTTCATCTTGATCAATCGGTTCAACTCGATGATCATCGATCACGAGAAATCCATATCTCTCAGTCGTTGATGTACCCGACTCGACCTCCTTGGGCCTTGTGTCAAAGATTGAAGCTCGATGTCGGCACGTGAGCTTGCTTGAACTTCTAAAGTTGGTTCGGATGTTGTTTGGGGATCTTGAATTTCCTCAAGATGGATCTTACTCCCACTGTCCCTTTTTGGAAATAAATTCCCTTTCAAGGAATAAACCATTACGAGCAACAAACACTTTGTTCTCTCGATGGAAGATAGAAGTAATAACCTTTAGTTTCTTTAGGATATCCCACAAACAAACACTTGTCGGATTTAGGGGCGAGTTTATCGGATAACAAGCGTTTTACGTACGCCTCGCATCCCCAAATTTTAAGAAATGACAAACTAGGTCGTTTCCCGGTCCCATATCTCATATGGAGTTTTTCGAACCGCTTTAGAAGGAACTCTATTTAATATAAATGCAGCAGTTTCTAGGGGCATAGCCCCAAAAGGAAATGGAAGACTTGTTTGACTCATCATAGATCGAACCATATCTAATAAGGTGCGATTCCTCCGTTCGACACGCCATTCCATTGTGGTGTGCCAGGGAGGAGTTAATTGTGAAACAATTCCACAACCACTAAGATGTTCGTCAAACTCTTGGTTAAGGTATTCGCCACCTCGATCCCGATCGAAGTATCTTAATACTTTTACCAAGTTGATTATGTACTTCATTTTGAAATTCTTTGAATCTTCCAAAAGATTCGATTTATGTTTCATTAGATAGACGTAGCCATATCTACCGAAATCATCTCGTGAACGTGATGAAATGCTGAAACCCTCCTCTAGCACTAGTGTTTATTGGTCCACAAACATCTGTATGTATGAGGCCCAATAAATCGGAAGCCTTCTCACTTTGTCCAGTAAAGGGAGCTTTAGTCATTTTTCCCAATAAGCAAGAATCATAAGTCTCATAAGACTCTAGGTCAAATGATGTCAAAATTCCATCTGAATGGAGCTTTGATATGCGTTTCTCGTTTATGTGGCCCAAACGACAGTGCCAAAAGTAGGTCTGGTTTAATTCATTTGATTTAAACCTCTTAGTATTAATGTTATAGATGGGCCTTTTATTGGAATCATCGAGGTTAAGAACATAAAGCCCATACATCAAAGAGGCATCTCCGTAGAAGATACGATCTTTATGAACGGTGCAAATTTTATTCATAATATTAATTTCAAAACCATCAATATCCAAACAGGAAACTGAAATAATATTCCTACTCAAAGTTGGAACATACAAACAATTATCCAGTTCTATAATAAGGCCACTTGGCAAAACTAAATTAAATGTCCCAGTAGCTACAACAACAACTCTTGCTCCGTTGGCTACTCTAAGGTCCACTTCTCCTTTTGCCAGTGATCTACTCTTTTTAAACCCCTGCACATTTGCACAAATGTGAGATCCACAACCGGTATCTAATACCCATGAAGTAGGAGCAGACATGTTAATTTCTATAACATAAATACCTGGAGAGACATTCAAACTGGCCTTTCCCTTTTTCTTCTCTTCCAAATAGAGCTTGCAGTTCCGTTTCCAATGACCTGGTTCATTGCAATGGAAGCAAACTCCCTCTTTTGGTGCCTTAGCTTTGGGCTGGGGCTTGGGCTTGTCATTGCCTTTGCCTTTGCCTCTCTTAGCCATGGGCTTTCCCTTGCCTTTCTTCTTGAAATTCCCTTTTTGAACCATTAAGACTTCAGGGGTCTTCTTAATGTTCAATTCAGCCTGCTTGAGCATTTCGTGTATTTCATGTATGGTCTTCCTCATGGCATGCATGTTGAAGTTCATAACGAACTGGTCATACTCCGGTGGGAGTAAGCCTAAGATCATATATGTGGCCATGTCATGACCTACGGTAGCTCCAAGCTTCTCAAGTTGGTCAAAATAGCCCTTCATCTTAAGAACATGTGCACTGACAGAGGTTCCTGGGGCCATTTTGCAACTATTTAACGCCTTAGTTGTGAGGAATCTTTCATGACGAGCTTGCTCTTGGAACATTTCCTTGAGCTGGCCCATCATCTGGAAAGCCTCAACTCCTTCAAACTGTTTTTGAAGGTCATTGTTCATCGTGACTAACATTAGACAAGTCACATCGTTAGAGTCATCGAAATGCTTCTTCCAAGCATCTCTTTCGGCTCTAGGGGCGTTGTTTGCAGGCTGTTCAGGAATGTTCGTTTCAAGAACGTACAACTTTCTTCCCTGCTTAAGGACAATCCTTAAGTTGCGGGCCCAATCAAGGAAATTGGTCCCGCTTAGTTTTTCCTTCTCAAGGACCGATCGCAATGAATTGTGTGATGTATTGGTTGCCATTATCTACATTAAGTTAATTGCAAAGTTATTAGTTTTTGAGCAAAAACATTTTCCACAATTTCAACACTTGATAATAGTGGGGAAAAACATTTTACAATAGTTATAGGAAAGCTTTGGCTTAACACCCACAATTAAAGTAAAATCACCTAATGGGAATGACATCTATATGTCCCGGCTTTTTTCCCATTTTATGCCCTAGGCCCAAAACTATTTTGATGGCCTAGCTAAGTTGAACCATGTCTAAGCTTGTGGAAATCACTATTTTCCCATCTCCTTTCACTTAGATAACCACTTATCCGTTGCTTTGGCAAGCAGACATAATGATGATCCAAGCTCATGGAGTGCTTAGGATATGGTAGGCATTTTTAAGACTTAGTTAAAGCGTTCGGTTTGAATAAGACTTTAAATGTGTAATACAATTATACAAGCATCTCATGCAATATATAAAGCATGATAAATAAACGTGAGATAGCATGGCCTAATCCTATGATGACTCCCACGAGCCTTGTGGGAGCCAAGGGTCAATCTAAGTCATTATTCATCTTATGAATAAGGTCTTCGATCCAGTGTCCTCCAATCTTGTTACATAATTGCATGGGCATTCCCAGCCTTCAATTGTAAAGCAGTATAACTAATCTAAGAAAGCTAGTACAATTTTACAATTTTAAAAACGACTCGCAGGTCGTATTATAAAATTACAACCCAATTAAATGTAAACAAGAGGGGTATAGTAGGCCATGCTATTCACCATGCTAAAATCACATAAAGCACAATGAAATAAATAACGAGTATATACACAAAGTCTTAATTCGGGGGGAACGACGAATCGGGGCGACGCAGACGGCGGTCCCGTTAACCGGTTAGCGGGCGGGGGGTCAAGAGGGCAGCGGCCCCTTGCGGGGTTTTCCAGGGGCAGCGCCCCTGGAAGGAAAATCTAATTCTACATTAGCTCATCGAATGAGTTTTTCCTCCCGGATTTACCCTTCAATTGCCTTACATACATAATCAGATTATGTATTAGTTAATCGGATTAACAGAGACAACGGTCGACCGAAATTTTAATGATGAACCAAACCATCAACCGTAGTATCTACTGGAATGGCTTCGGATGAATGCTTCGGTCGACCTATCATTCAACGGTCGACCGAAGTTTTTCCGGTGAACCGGACTATCGACCGATGAAGCCACTGAATGACTTCGGATCATGCCTCGGTCGACCTCTCAAGAAACGGTCGACCGAAGTGGTCGGGTTACAGGCTTATATTCAGGATTAAACTGAGAGCAATTTATGCATATATCACATATATTCATCAAAAATACATTCTATAAATGTGGTTAAACAGTTTATGCATTTATCATGATCAAAGAAACGATTTTTTTTCTGTTTTCAAACATACACATATCAAATCGGAATTGATAGTGTTATTGTCTGATGGACAATATCGAATACGAATCGTATAAGCAAGGCTCTGATACCACTGAAGGGATTCATGGGCGGAAACTCGTTCCAAACACCCATGAGTCCTCCCCTGAAGGATCCGTTCATACGTAAACGAATCGAAAAACTGCGGAAAAACTTACGTTTCTTGGATTCAAGAAGCTACTTCTTGAATGGAGGATGATGTTTCTTGGATGTGTTGCTGCCACCAAACGGAATTCCCTTTGCGGAATATCCCTCTACCGGTATCCATGCGACGAAACGGGCGGCGAGTGCTAGCTCTTCGTCTTTCTGATTTTCGGAAATTAGAGAGAAAAAAGGGAGACCAAAACTGAAATCAGATTTCAGAGAATGGCAAAGGTTGCGGCTGGAAAAAAAAATCCTTACACTAGGGTTTCGGCCAAGAGATAATTATATAGGGTGTGAGAGTTTGTTCCCATAACCAACTCTCACATCCCCAACTCCTCTCGGCAGTGGGAGTCTCTAACTCCCACGTTCCCTAGAATTCTGCTGGTAGTGGGAGTCTTTATCGGATAATGACTCCCACGTAATCCCAGCTATACCGAAAATGCCCCTTATCTCTAATTCGAATGATAACGCTTTATCATTCTCATAAAGGTGAATGTCAGATACAATGAACCTAGACACATTCTAGATTCATTGAATCGGACATGAAGCTCGTTAGCTCGTCTATGCGTGTGACCACGTAGGTTCATCTCACGAGTGGCAATGAAAACACACTTAGTAGTAGTGTGAGTTCATAAATCACAAGCGGCCCCTAGCAGGACATTGTGACTACCCAAAGTGAATGAATTTACAACGTAACCTAATATCAATCTACTATTTAATCCCTTTGTCTCGCGATATCCTAATTAAGCATAAGGCATGGTGGTCGTCACCCTTATTAAGCTTAATTGTATTTATGCTCGATCTCCCGGTAGACAGTTTCGACAAATAGCATTTGATAACCACTTTATCAAATACATTTGAGCACGCCATGCATTTAAACAGTCTTTGCCTACCGAGGGGCCCATGGATATCTCTTTCTAATAATAGAGAGGGACAAATTCCTTACAATGTCTCTCACATTCAAGCTATGATAGGACACTACATCCGATCATCGGTCGTATTGATTACTCGTTACAAGTAACGTCCGACCGAGTCAAAAGCGTGGCTCCATTCATACTAGAATCAATGAAGACATAAGGTCTAAGGATTCTAAAATAGTATTGAGGAAGTAATACTTATGACTTAAGACCATGAAGTATTACTTGTCCGACTGGATCACGTCCCAATACAATGTATCCCTATATATTGCATCTATGATGTGATTTGTATCCATTACACATGATCGAGTAAAACAAGATCATCAATCAACAATCATACTAGTTTTTATTTCATAGTAATTAAGCATTACATAAAACTAGGGACTTCTAGAATAGTAATTACATAAGCTAATGAGTTTTACTATCAAATCACACATTTGATAATCAAAAGCAAAATTAACTATTCAATTATATGCTCAAAAGATAACAAAACGCGCAACATGTGCTAATGGTCCTAGGGCACTACTAACAAATATTACTTTCATTGTCTTAATTCCTAAAGTCAATAATCCCCTACATATAATTAAGTTTCACTCCATCAGCTTATGTAACTCCATCTATAAATTGATTTCTCGCATTTTGGTTAGCCGCCAAAAGTTGGCACTTCCGCATGTTATTGACCCTTCCCAAAACGCCTTTCTTCGAGGTCCCCTCATTACGGACAATTCCATAGTAGCCTTCGAGGCGTTCTATAGTATGCAGTTGGGTTTGATGGGATGTCATAAGAAATGTGCTTTAAAGCTTCATATGAGGAAAGCATTTGATAGTGTAGAATGACGCTATCTTGTACTTATGCTTGAAACAATGAGCTTCCCATCTCGGTTGGTGGCCTCATCATTTCTTGTGTTCGCTTCTGTTACGTATCGGGTTCTTGTTAACGGCAAGCCATCAGCTATCATTCGCCCGTCTCGCGGAATTCACCTAGGGGACCCATTGTCGCCCTTCCTATTTATACTCTGTGTCAAAAGTTTTTTGGCAATGCTTCATAAGGCTCAAGCTTCGTCCGTGATCCGTGGATTAAATTTTGGCCGAGCAGGGCCTTGTCTCTCGCATCTATTCGCGGATGACTCTCTACTTTTCTTAGAGGCGAATCCGGCGAGCTTTTTGGCTATTAAGGGAATCTTAGCCAATTACGAATTGTTCTCGGGCCAGTCTATCAATTTTGTGAAACCATCTATCTTGTTTGGTAAAGGTTTTGATGCCTAGTTAGTTGATGATCTTTGCTCAACCCTTGGAGTGCGACTCGGATGTGGCAATAGTAAATATTTGGGGCTGCCTTATTTTATCGGGCATAATAAGCGTGAAGTCATTGCTTATGTCAACGACCGAGTTTGGAAAAATTGCAAGGTTGGAAGGAGAATTACTTATCCCCAGCAAGTAAGGCGATTCTCATTAAGTCGGTGATTCAAGCGATGCCTACGTATATTATGCAAACATTCTATCTTACTAGCTCGCTTTTGAATGAGATCATGGTTATGATACGTAGGTTCTGGTGGAGTAAGTCGGGTGGTAGTGATGGTATTCATTGGATTTCATAGAACAAGCTATGTTTACTTAAGGCATGAGATGGATTAGGTCTTCGTAACATGGAAGCGTTCAATCTCTTACTTTTGGCGAAGCAGGGCTGGCGTATCATCCAAAATCTGAAGGCGCAGCTTGCATGGATACTTAAAGCCAAGTACTATTCGCAAGGAAGTTACCTCGTTGCTACATGTGGGTTGAGAGTGTCGTGCGTATGGAGAAGTCTTATTAAAGGGCGTAACGTCTTTGAGCTTGGCCTCCGTTGGCCTATTGGCAATGGCGGGGCTGTGAACATTTGGAGTGATCCATGAATTCCCTTGCCACGCTCATTCCGCATAGCAGGTCCGAGGTCGAGCCTTCAGCTTTTGGCTCCAGTAAAAGTCAGTGAGCTAATTTCATCTTCGCCAATGGGATGGAATTTGAATGTTCTTGAATCCTTCTTTTGATATCTCAATGTAAGAGCCTATACGGGTTTCAAAAATAAAATAAAAAGCTAAAGAGGCCTTGGAAATATTTATAAAAAACAGAAGATAGATTAGCTGATTAGGGGTCGGTTTTCTTTTTCGATCCAAACATTAAACATTAGTTTAGTATTTCTTTAATCAAAGCTCCGTTAAACTGCATCATTTGTTCTTCAATACTACTTAAATTCTTAAATATAAGACTTTCATTAAATGTTACGAAAAGTGAGGTAGGAAAAATTAAGATATTTTTTTAATCAAAATATTAATATTACTCTCTTAAATAGAATTAGTGGTATACAAGTCATATTTAAGAGTGTAATATTGATATTTTAATTATAAAAACATCTTAATTTTTTGTTTCTTTAATTTTTCGAGATATGTATTGAATGTCTTATATTTAGGAGTGGAGGGAGTACAATTTACATAAACGACTTTTTTTACAAAAGCATGAAAGCAATTTTTTTAATATACAAATGCTGCATCTCTTGAAAATGACATGCTTGATTCCATTTTTCATATAAAAATACCATCTTTATTCATAGAGTGAATGACTTATTTTGGAACTAAACTATTTTTGCTTTTCGGATTTTAGACTCAAACTTTGTTTTCGACTCTACCTAGACTTCAACAATTTCCGGGTAACCCGATATAGAAAATATCAAAATTCCGACCAAAATTGATCATGTGACTGGCATGTGCCGATCAGATTAGGGGCAATTTCGTCCATACAAGAAAATAAACAAATTTTACCCGACCCACTCGTTTACAACCCGACCATACAATCACCGCCATCATGTCCATCTCCCCCTCCCCATCATTTCCACCATAACCAATACCACCACCATCATGTCCATCTTCCCTCCCCATCATTTCTTCCATAACCACCACACACCCCTCCCTCCACTCCAGACTCCCCGCACCGCGATCTTATAGCATTAATATTGTAAAGGATAACTGGAGATAACCAGAAATCAATGGTTGTCCAAAATTTGGGGATTAATTTTAGCAAGCATAACCATAAATCATGGCAGGATAAGTGGAGAATATCAAACTTATGCATTAATATTGTAAATGAGTGAATTCCCGTGTATGTACTGGGACTTGTATTTTATGAAACTGTTATGTTCCCGGAATATGGTGGAAATAGTGGACTCGTTCAAGAACAACTTTTTTTTTTATCAATCAAGAATGATTTTTATCCATTCAGAAACCCACTTGTATAGAGGAAATTATTACATAATTAAGACCCTAAATTAGAGGATCTAAATCAGCTAAGATCCCCTAAATATTTATTAAAGGAAACAAGATAATATTGTATTCAATCAAGCTAAAGCATAATGTATCCTATCAAAAAGCTAACCCATATCTTTTGAAATTGACTTCCCTTTTTCACAAACTTCTTTTACCTTCTAAACTTGATTGGATTTGTACCAATCCTTTATCCTCTTATCCAGTATTTAATCCTTATTGTATTTACCAAAAATCCAAAAATAGTGTCGGTGTCCGTTTAACACAAGTCTTCGGTAAGAGCTCAATCTCTACTTCTGCAAAAGACTTTTGCTAAGCATCTCATTTCTCTACCCAAGAAAAGTATGTCACACTACAAATCCCTGAAGAATTCCTAATGACATGGCTTAAACAATGTTACACCCATATCCACTTCGGAGCTATCAAAATAGCCCTTACCCTCCATGCCAAAAAAGTGTCTTCCGATGGTTTCCCGCATTGCACTAGCTTGATTCTCGGTTCTGAAAATACAAACATACTGTTATCGGAACAGTACAAACTACACTCAATGCCGGAACAATTTTTGTGACCCTGTTCCCAAATTTCACCATGCTTTTGGATGATCCAGCCTGTGAAACCCGTAACTTTTGCATACGTGATATTTGACGTGTAATTTAAATTTTTGCGTGACTAACTGCGTAGGAGTAATTTATTTCGTAGGGTTATGTGACTACGTGTCCTTTATTTTTAAAATATGTTACGTGTTATGTTTCGTATACGTTTTTATTGAGGGACGTTACGCACACGTATGGAGGTTTAAGGATTTAATTGTGATTCACCTAAATGAGTAATTTAATTATATGATTTGCAATTGGAATTGAAATGGGAATTTAATTGGTGATTAAGAAATTAATATAATATGTAAAGATATAATAAAATAAAGTATATATATAGATGGAATCGGGGTCACTGGGATTGGTTAATAGAAAAAGAAAAAAGAAATTAAAAGAGGCAGAAATCGGGGATTTGAGGGTTACGGCATTGGGAGTCGTGCACAATCAAAACAAACAGAAAGAAAATATCGGCAGTAGCCGCGAGGGAACAAAAAGGATTTTGGGATTTAATATTTTGTGCAACTTCGATAAGACTTTTGAGTGGGCAATTCTCATCGGTTTTCGACGATCCTTATATGTAAATCGATCACAGCGAGATAATCTACGAGTGAGCGCAGACGGGAATTTATTTGGAGTTCAGAGCGGAAAGATAATTCACCGGGAGCGGGGCTGATCTCTGAGTTTCGTTTTCTGTACAGTTTCGGTAGAATCGTCGTACAGGTAACATACGAACTCCAATCGGAGTAATTCTTTTTTATTTAGAAACTAGACTGATAGAGCTATAATCTAACCGGAGGGATCAAGATTTTAACCGTTAGATTTTCCGTAATGTATGTCAGAAGTAGAGGGAAGAACCAGAATTTTCCAGCACTTGTACGTTTAACGCTTTTCTAAGGATTCGAGGTAGGGACCCCTACGTTATTTAATTTTCGCATTTATTTATGCACAGTAAAAGTGAATAAACTATTCTATTTACAAAATAGTTGCACGAATTATGTTTATTGCTTTGGATATTGCATAAACTGTTTTGGGCATGATTTAAATTCATTATAATTTGATTTGAAAATTTATTATTGCGCTCTTGTTATTGCCTTATGTAAATTGTTATAATTAACTGATAATTGTGAATTTTGGATTAATTGGGTTTATATTGAACTTGCATAAATGTTACCGCTTTCGTCGTCATATTTTGGAGTCATTGATTTTAGTCATATTTGGTTTGGTCGACCGAGTCGTCGACCGAGTCGTCGCCCTCTATTGAGCTGCGTCTAGGAACGAATAGTTAGCAGGATCTGTCCGCCTTCTGTTCTGATCTGCTCTGCCACCCAAGAGGTCTTCTGCTCTGCGACCCAAGAGGTCTTCTGTTCTTTACTGTCCAGGGTCCGCATCTGATTGGGCAAATCATCAGATACGGTAGTGGTTTTGTGGAGTCTCTGGATGGGGATGATGATACAATGTAATGGATGGATCCTTAAACCCGGGTCCTTTCGTTCGGGAGAAAATCCGAACTCACGTGTTGATACTGAACCTTCCTAGTTTGGTTGATAACTGGGACCACTCATCATTATTCGTCGAGTATGAGTGACTAGACGAGTAAGCTCATGTGGTGGGATTGTGTGTCATATAGCCTTAGCGATGTTCTAAGTATTTAAGACGAGTATGTGATTGGGTGTACCGGATGGGCAACGCGTGGTACTTGTCGTACACTCGGTTATGGAATCGTTTAGGTGCGAAGAATGTTGTTAATTGCTTAATTGTTGCATAATATGTGTTCGTCCTTGTTTGTTTTATACTCGATTGTCTGACATAACTATTGGTTTGTAGTGCATGAGTAGTATGGGATGCTCATGTCATGAATTCCGATCTGGGATGTCAGATTTGATAAGTATAGTCGAACATTTGTTTTGGGTCTTTAATTGTTGTTTGCTTGGAATCTATTTAGTCGCATATGAGTTGGGATGATTGGGTATTGTTTAGTGCACTTTTGCACAAGTTTGCATCTCATTTTTCTGGAAACCGTAGTGGTGCGAGTCCCACTCTTCACATTACGAACCATACATTGCATTCGGATCTGTACTGTACTACACTGTACTTCCCGGCACTGAGTTCTGAGTCTTGTGAGACTCGGATTGAGTCGTGTGCATATACTTCCATAGTGGTATTTTAGGGGAAACGGGCATCTGCATTATCTGTATCTGATTCTGTTTTGTCTATATATATTGTTGTTGTTATTATTGTTTTTGGGTCCCTACTGAGCACCAGAGCTCAGTCCATCCGCTTTTTACTGTGCAGGTGATGTAGATGTTGAACTTGTTCATAATGATGATACCTGGGAGGGGCCATTTGAGGAGTGATCCTAATCTACGTAGCTGCTAGACTTTATTTCCTTTTCAGTTATTTCTTTTAGAACGCTTAGACTTATTCCAATAATGTAATAGGTAGATTCATTTTCAGTTATGTATTTAGATTTCTTCTGTTAAACATTTACTTTGGATTTAATGCATAATGAATTGCCTTTTTAGTAACTCTGTATTGTAGGCTTGGGTGTCTCATCGACCAATGAGACACTGCCATGTCATCGCCCTGGTTACGGGGTGTGACACAGCCATTTATACTATTTTTCGTATTCAGATCCAAATCGCTGGTTCATAATTGAAAAACACTTATATGGAAACCCTTCAACTCTTCGTCATCCCTCAATATCCCAGTTGTAAAGATAATAACCATTATTTTTTAACAAAATAAAATCTTTTTCTAAGTACTGGGCCTCGCACTCAATTCTAATGGAGGTTGAAACACCACAACTAGGGAACTAACTTGTTGATATATTAACAATGAAGAAAGATCTAAAAAGAAATTCAATCACAAAGTAACAAAGGAATAAACCTCACAATATTATATAAGTCTCAGAATAAAAGTGGCTGAAATCTCTCTTAAATAGAGAAGAAGAGATTTCGGCTAAGTCCTACAGAAGAGTCCTAATTGTACTAGAACTAAGCAATGTGATCAGTGCATTTGTCTCCTCATTGACAGTTTTCTTCAATACATTAGTAGCTTAATTAGTTGTTAATTAAGTCCTTGTATGGAGCCAAACATTTGATGTATAATTCAATTGATTCAAAACTTAATTCCTTACATTATAAAGGAAAAGTGGGTTAAAAAAATACAATACAATTACAAATTACATTTTTTTTCAAAATATATATCTTTATCAATTAAAAATTAATTCCAAGATGCCTCATTGTTTGGAAAATAAAGAATATAACAATTTAATTGTAGTGTTTAGGAAATTTGGGTAAAATTTTGGAAAATTTGGTTGGGAGAAGAAGCTCTCCTTCTCTTGCTTTTTTATTTTTTGGACCTCACCAGATGAGGAGCCCATGTAGGGCGGATAGAACCCCGGCTGAGTGGGAGCCCCATGAGGGGGAGTAGAAGTGCCTCACAAAGGAGGAGAAGTAGAAGCACGGCTAACGGGTGCCCCATTAAGGGGAGTAGAAGACCCACACAAGGGAACCCAAGAAATGCCAATTAAAGCATTCCCCTTGTGTGAGGGGTATCGAACCCAAGCCCAGGCCATAGCCCCACTGGGCTATGAACCTTATGATTCTCCTTCTCTTGCTTGAAGAGGACTAAGAAGGAATATGTATATATTGTGATTTCGCATCAGTTGACAATTTTGCCCTTCGAATTTCGCATGTGCGGCCCGCACATGTGCTACGCCACCACTTCTCGCAAGTCTCTGCTATTTTTGGGCATAAATGGCAATCCGTAAATTGTTGGGGAATTTATAGCACCATATATTCATGAGGGGTAACATTTACTTTTGAAACAACATGAGAGGCATAAATAGTGATTATCTTTTTTAAAATAAAATAGTTTATGACCCATTACAGTAATTTCCTCAAAAAAAGAAAGAAAAACATTTCGGCATAGCACTTTTTTTTTTTTTGGAAGTCTGGATTAAGGGGAGAAGAGAACACCTCACAAAAGGAGAAGAAAGTCCTAGAAAAAGAGACAGTTAAAGTTTGTCCCATTTATGGGGAGGGTATCGAACCCACAATCTTTTAATCGTGACCAAATCCTTGCCCCACTGGATTAAGAGACATTTGATGGAAATTTGGAATAACACTTTAATACGCTTCTACTTTATCTTTAATTTTTTCCATTCATCTTTTCCAATCTTCGCCGGAATCTTCTTCCCTAATTCCCCATCTCCGGCGACCTTCTCCATCCAGAAATGGACAACGGAAGCATATTGGAATCAATCGGATCGGAAATAATCGGAGTAATGTCCCCAGTTTCAATTTGCATGTTCTTAGTAGCCCTACTAGTCTACTCCACCACTTCTTCCTCTACTTCCTCCGCCTCCTCCGCCATCCGCACCGCCGCCAATCTTGTCTATCTCGAATCCTCAACCGACTCCGCAACTCAAAAACTCGAAGGTTCTCTCTTGAATGCTCTGGTTTTCGTTATTCTAATTGCCCTTGTTACTTTCCTTTTAGTCCTCCTCTATTATTACAACTGTACCAATTTTCTCAAACACTATACTAGGTTTTCCACCTTCTTTGTGCTTTCTTTCATGGGGGGTCCGATTTTTCTTACGATTATTCAGCATTTTAGTATCCCAGTTGACTCGATTACTTGTGTCTTGTTGCTTTTTAATTTTACTGTTCTTGGGGTTTTCTCGATTTTCTCAAATGGGGTTCCGATTTTGATAAGGCAATCTTATATGGTTGCCTTGGGGATTACTGTGGCTGCTTGGTTTACTAGGTTGCCTGAATGGACTACTTGGGCTTTGCTTGTGGCTTTGGCTTTGTATGATTTGGTTGCTGTTTTGGCCCCCGGTGGGCCGTTGAAGATTTTGGTTGAGTTGGCATCGAGCCGGGAAGAGGACCTTCCAGCTTTGGTTTATGAGGCTAGGCCATCTACTGTTTCGGGGACTCGAGGCCTGAGTTTGGGAGGGATTTTGGTTGCTGGGGTTCCTACGAATAATGGAAATGGTAATGGTGGCGAATCATGTACTGGAGTTGAGCTGCAAGCAATGTCTTCATCCAACTGGGTTAATGGTGAAGAGATTGGGAATGAGAGGGGGCATTCTGCCATTGATATCAAAGATGAAGATTCGGAGGAGGATGAGAATGAGATTGAAGTTGTAAGGGATGATCCAGGGGAGACATCGCCTTTGATGGCTGATAATCTGAGGCGCTCTCCATTGACTCGGCATGGTGCTGAAATTAGGGAGAATGATACTAGGCACTCTGATGACGTTTCTCTTGTGGATATAATTGGTGGGAGGGGTAGACAGGACAGGGCCAGGGCCAGGGATGATGATGAGATGGAGGCATTGAATGGTAGAGGAATTAAGCTAGGATTAGGTGACTTTGTTTTTTACAGCGTGTTGGTAGGACGGGCAGCAATGTATGATTTGATGACAGTATATGCTTGTTATCTTGCAATTATATCAGGACTTGGTTGCACATTGATACTGTTGGCTGTTTGTAAACATGCTTTGCCAGCTCTTCCCATTTCCATTGCCCTTGGGATCATGTTTTACTTCCTAACTCGGCTGTTGATGGAACCATTTGTTGTTGGGGTTTCAACAAACTTGATGATGTTCTGAGACCCTTGTTTATAGACTGCTTGCTTACCAGGAAAGTATTAGAGTAGCAGATCCTCATTAATGTTTCGGCAACAGATTAATTGCTCTTGGAGAACCTGCTTTTCAATTGCAGTGATCGACGTCTACCCAATATGTTTCAAGGTTTCAATTGTTAATACAGCGGTAGAATTTTGCATTGTACTCTTGTAAATTGACCAACTTTTCAGGTTTGATCTGTAATTGTTTCTGAAACTAACTCTATTTTGCTGAGATGCGATATGGTATGCCTATTGAACATATAATTGAAACTAATACACTGGAAATTGCAGTTTTCCGCTTCAACTTGTTCCTTCATTTTGCTGTTGTGGATTTTGGCATTTCCATGGAAAGGCTATGGAAATATGTTTTGAATTAAATTGAGTTTGCTCCTTCTATTGTGAATCTAGATAAAACGTTTTCTTTAATTATATGAGCAGTTACATGGTAGTTGATGTGAAGGAGGCTTCAGTCACAAAAGATTTTGTTTGTTTAGGATTCAAAGTAATTCAAAATGAATAGTCTTAAAATTATTTATTACATTGAAATGAAGTATGAGTTCAGTTCATTATATATCTTAGGTGGGGAAACGGCACGAAAGATAAAACACTTGAATTTCTCATTTAGGAAACTAAAAGGAAAAGGCGATAAAAATGAACTTGGACAAAACATTCTTTCCATGTCAAATATTCCATTTAGGGTATTCTTTTTTTTCCTTCCCTTTTTCTTAACTTCTTTTATTTGCAATCTCTATGACAAATATATAAGTTTTGGATTTGAATCTTTTTGGTTGTGTTCTAGGAGCATGAAATAATGGATGCTTTCTCGGTTGTTATAATGGTATTATGCTCCATCTGATTTCAGGTATGCAATAAAAGTATTTGATGCCTAGAAGTTCAGCATTTTAGAGTCAAGAACTCACATGTGATTTCCCAATTATTTCATGATTGTTTATCCTGTATTCGTCACTTTTTGCTACCTTTCCTAATAGACTAACTTGTTATGGTTTTGTTATGCACCCATTTTTTTTATGTTACTTCTTGGATAGTTTATTTATGATACATAACTTGTTTAGTAAATCAGAAGTATATCAGAGAGTGACGCTAAAAAGTTAAAGTAGACACCATTCTGTTTGAAAATGAGACAGTGAATTCAAGTTATTATCAAAGTGTTAAGGAATTATGGTTTCCTTAAAGTTAGCAAAACTCGTGGAAATAACCATGGGTGATTGAAAACTTCATCTTGTTTTAAGATGAATTTGAATTACAACGTATGTTTCTTCTAAACAATATTAGCTTCTTAGAATGAAAAGTTTGGTATAAAGAGTTGTTTAAGCTTATCATGAATGTTTCTGAAATTTTTGAGAAAGTAATTTCTATTCCCTCTTATATATTCTTTATAATTCACCTACATATTTAAGTCGTTTGCTTTTCGTTTGAACAACAGTAACATTGGAGCACTTTGTCATGTCTGTTAGTGTGGTAGGAGTAGAATTAGAATTGTTGCTTCTTTACGATCTTGTCCTTTGTTCATTTCTTCGTATGTTGTTTTAAGCTGAATTTGCAGTGCAACATATGTTTCTTCTAAAATATATTAACTTCTTAGAATGAAAAAGTTTGGTATAAAGAATTGATTAGTCTTATCATGAATGTATTTGAAATTTTTAAGAAAGTAATTTCTATTCCCTCTTATATATTCTTTATAATTCACCTACATATTTAAGTCGTTTGCTTTTCGTTTGAACAACAGTAGGATATGGAGCACTTTGTCGTGTCTGGTAGTGTGGTAGGAGTAGAAGTAGAATTAGAATTGTTGCTTCTTTACAATCTTGTCCTTTGTTCATTTCTTTTTATGTAGAATGTATGATCATATATGGACATTGTCATTGTTGTTTTGTCTGAAACTTCTAAATACGAAACATAGTAAAGAACATGACTTTAGGTTTGGAAAAAACAGAGCATATATGTTTATATTGCATGAAGTCTTCATACAACTGAAACCCAAAGCAATGTACAACTTTATCTTGGATGTTAAAGTTGTACTTTATCTTTCTGTTTGTATTACTCCCTCTGTTTCAAAGTAAGACATTTTGTTCATTTTTCCCCTTCTCAAATATTTGGTAATCAATATTAAGGATTATGTGTCTCAAGTTACCCTCACTTATAAATATAATTTCCTCGTTGTCTATTATATTAGTGTGATAGTGTGATCTGTTAAGAATATAATAGGAAAATTACCATCTATTTTCTTCTTTCTTAACATATGCTGAAATGGCTAAAATTCCTTATATTTTGAAATTTGAAATTTGAAATGGAGGGAGTTATGTTTCCGTTAATAGAACATATATCATTTCGGGTCGGCGGGGGGGGGGGAGAAATGGTCACAAGTGCCGATTGATTTTGTTTTTGCTTAAGCTTCCTGGTTTTGCTACATATGGGAAGTCAATTTCGTAGTACTATGTTATCGATATGGCTGATGTCTTGTTAAGGTTTGATACCAGATGCTGAAAGGCAGGATTTGGATTGAACAAATACATTGCTAACTGCTCCCCATTTCCTCAGCCCCCAAGAAAATTAGAAAACAAGGGTAAAGAATAAGAAAAGTATTACCTCCATTACATAATATAAGTAGTTTAGAACACATAATAAAAATTAAGGTACTTTTTTAGTTAAAATATCAATATTACTTTTTAAAATAGAATTAGTGGTATACAAGTCATATTTAACGGAGTAATATTGACATTTTGACTGATTAAGTACCTTTTTGATTCCTTAATTTTCACTAAATGTCATAAACGACTTATATTATGGAATGGAGGGAGTGGATAACTAGGGATGTGATTTTTTGTTGATACTACAAGAGGACGTAGAATATATTATGTCTCAGTTTGACTTGATATGAAAATACTTGTTTTGGGGACATGTTAGTATGGATTAAGTTACTTTATATGGTACTATAAGTTTCCTATTCTTCTAGAGTTTTTCCATTTATGATAGGATTCTATTCTATTTTATTTGAATTAATGTGTTATGGGAACACGCGTTAGACAAACCTTATGAAAAATAAATGGGAGTATCCCATTTTTAATGAAGTTATTCTCTTAGTCTTATTAATTATGAAAATCAGTAGTCAAATTGTGACCTGACTCTGAAGTCTAAATATGTTAATTCTAATTATTATATTATTTTATATATGTTTTCATATTTTGATAAGGCATGTCATGAATATTGTTTCAAAATAAAAATTTATATAAAATACCAACTTTAAAATACTTCATCAATTTGTTTTTTTATTTACAATAGCTCTCATCAATTAAGTGCCCATTTGTGGTAGATTATTTTTTGTCCCAAAACTTTTTTTTTGGTAATAAGGAAAATATATTAAAAACCAGAAGAAGTACATAGTGCAGAAAACAAAGATACAAGGCAGGTTACAACTAATCAAAATAAAACATCATAAGTCCGAAATTTTTAAAACCCTAATCCTAGGGTAAGTCTTCCCAGCTTTGTCATTTTGCCATGTCTGATGATCAAATTCTGGTGCAAGCGCGAAAATTTGGCTTCCATGAAAAGCTTGGGATTTTCCAAATTTTGATAACAAGTCAGCCACTTGATTGGCTTCCCCCGCATGGTGTGGCTGATTTTGTGGGCGTGGAGGTGTGCTAGAAGGAATCTGCAATAAAAATGATGTTAGTATATTTTGTAAAAGAATTACATTCTATCACTTCCAGGTCGATTTTTGAGTCACAATTAATGTCAATTGTTTTGTATAGCTAGTTGCAATCCGAGTCCTAATGCCAAGAGCTCAGTTTCATTGTTTGTGGCACACGAACATGGGCACTGTATCCAAGGATCCAATCGCCTTTATAATTGCGGAAGACACCTCCAAGCCCTCCTGTCCTTGTGGCGGGATTACAAGCTCCGTCTGTATTAAGTTTCAAGAAGGGGATTCCATTTAATATGAATTATTTTGGATATCTTGGGGCTGAACAGATGATTATTAGCATAGCTGAATTCGGTGCTTCTAGACAAGATGTCGCTTATTTTAATAATGCTAGTGTTGTTTTTACGATTTGTTTTTTCATTTCTGGATAACTGGAGGTCTCAGCAGCCATATGTGAATGTTGTTGTCCTGGGTGTGATTTAATTGATAATGTTTGAAGTGCAATTAATTTTAATCCAATCATAAAGACTCGATGTTGTATTAATGAGTTTGGAAATGCTAGAATTTTGCAAAAGCGAAATCTCAGACCAAAACATTTTACTAAGGATGTGGTCAGTGTTTTCACTAGTCAGATGAAGAATTGGATTTTTGGAAGACTGGGAACTTTCCAGATCCAGTTGTTACAAGGATTATGATGTTTATTTTCTTTATCCTCGACGAGGGCATTATAAGTGGGGTAAGAGACCAAGTTGGAGTGTCATCCGGGTTAGAGCATAAGGGAGTTGGTGTTGAGCAGATGATATTGTGAAGTTTTTCTGGTAAAAAGAAGCTGATGACTTTGAGATTTATATGATTGTTTATGAGAACATCTTTGACCCTAAGGTTGATATCAATTATATTAAGGGGCCTTGGATGATGGCTGGGTGATTCCAATTTGCATGCCAAAAAGTCCATTTTATGTGTTTGTAGCAGATTTTCAATCTGAGAGAGATATTTTTCCAGATAGGGGAGGGGGCGTAGTGAGGCCTAAGAGCATGTAGTGGTTGGTTTTTCATATATTTGGAAAACAAATATATATTTTAGACTAAAGGGAGTCTTTATTCGAAATGAGGCAACGCCAAGCTAGATTCGCAAGTAGTGATTCATTATGTGTTTTAGATTTACGTATGTTTAACCGTCGTTGAGAATGTGGGCGGCAAATTTGGTCCCAGGAGATCAAATGGAGTTTACGCTTATCAGTAGTTGTCCCCCAAAGGAAGTTCCTACCTATAGAGTCGATAGTATTGGTAATTTTGATCGGGAGAGAATAGAGTTGCATAATATGGGTTAGCATTGCAGCTAGGGAAGATTTGATGAGTGTACATTTGCCCGGATATGTCAGAAAATTTGTTTTCCAATTTGTTAGCTTATTGGACAATAAACGGGAAAATTCTGTTGTGTACCTGGGCTATTTGTGGACCATTTGTTTCACATTAAGCCACATCACCCCTTTTATTAAAAATAAAATAAAAATACCCCTCTTTACTTGCACTAATGAATCCAAAATGGGGAGCATTTTATTTTAGTTTAATAAAAGAGTGATGTGGCTGAATGTGGATCAAGTGGTCCATGACCCCACAAGTGGTCCAAGTCCACAACAGAATTATTCAAGTAAACGTAGTTTTAGTGATTGTTTTGAAACCAAAATCATGATTACGTTTAGGGTAAATTTGTGCTACAAGTCCACAAACTATTTTCATTTGGTGGACTAGGTACAAAAATTATTTTTTAGACATATCTATCCTTAAAGAATTTAGTTATGGTACACTTGCCCCTTTAATCCCATTTTCGGTAAGTCAACTGTTAATTTGAATTTAGATGTTGATCAACCCCAAAAATATCAATTGTATTTTTTATATTTTATCTTAAACACCCTTACCTCCCCTGCCCCATCACTTTTGAACCACCCCAGCCATCACCTGTTGCCCAACACCATCATCGACCACTACCACCACCCAACACCACCTACTAATACCGTTGACGATGATGGTGCTCGGTGATGGTTGTGATGGTGGTCGCTGTCTCAACTCACTTTCTAATGCTTATTATAGCGACAATTCCACCAAAGTCCACCTAACATATCTATATTGATCACTTTTAGAATCAGAATGAAAAGAATTTCTAGATGATTTGAATAAAAAATTGGACCTGTCGCGAAAAATTCTGGATTTTGTTGATAGATTTAAGTTTGGTTTTGGAGAAAAACTAGTGTTTTATAGGACATTGAATGTGGGTCTTCAAGCCCATCTATGATCGCGAGTTTGCCTTTGTTGTGGAAGATGATTTTGAGGTTTCTCCTTTCTATTTTATGTTCTTGAAGGGTTTGATTCTCAAGTAATGTGAATTGGGCTTTGAATTTTGATGAAATTGGATGACATGATAGTCTATTTATTGGGTTATTGATGAAGAATTTTGGGATGGTGGTGGTGGTCGGTTATGGTGGCCGAAAAGGGATGGGGAGTAGGGATGGCAATTTAACCCGTGACTCGTCAACCCGCCCTGCCCTGTCGTCTTTTGGGGCAGTCCCGCCCCGCCTAGCCCATATATTAATATTATTATTGTTTGGTATTATTAGGCCCGAGTACTAGAAGCCTACTTAGACCTAGCCCAATTAAAAAAAAAGTCCCTAATTCCCTCATATCATACTACCCTCGGCCCCAGCCCGTCCTTTTTCTTCTCCTACCTTTTCTTCCCTCGTTCTCTCGTTCTCTCAGATTTTGACGGGATGGGGTTTGGAAGGGTTGGCTGCGGCTGAGCTGGCTGAGCTGTATCCTTTTGATGATGGGGTAAGTGTTTCCATAATCTCTAATGTCGTTGACTCCCTCCTCCTCACAATTGAGTTTCTTCGTATCTTCTCCGGCTCGGAAATTGAGTTGTTGTTGTAGGAGATGAAGATGATGCCATTGTTGATAGAAGTGTAGTAGATATGTTCTTGGTTCCAAGATTTGGTTTCTGAAGATAAAGAGCAGAGCCTTTCTTGTCTCCTCTTCTCAGAAAGAAGAATATGGTTGGACTTTTTCTTCCATCTCAAGAACAACAATCCACCTTCAAAATCCAATCTTTGAGAATGATGTTCTTTACTGTCAAGAAGAGAATTTCGATGATGAAGAAGATGATTTTGGAGGTGGGTTTGGTTTTTTTAGAAGAAATTAAGAACAGGGATGTTGAAATTACTCATAATAATATTAATAATAAAAAGAACTTTCCTTTATTAGAAAATGACCTCTTTTCTTGGGAAGATCAGGAGCTTGTATCTCTTTTATGTAAAGAAAAGGAGAACCATTTTGAGTTTGGGAATCTTGTCTCAGATGGGTCTTTGTTGGTTGCTAGAAAAGAGGGTGTTCAATGGATGTTAAGGGTCATTGCTCATTATGGTTAATTTTGCAAGTAGATTTCAGGAGGGGCAGGTAAATCAGATAAAAAAAATTCTCTAATTTCAGGAACTTTCTTCTTCTCAATAATAACCATAGCATTCCTCAAAAAAAAAAAAAAATAAAAAAAAAAAAAATAATAATAATAACCATAGCAGGCAACAGCAGTAGTAATGTTATTATTTAAAAAAAAAAATAGGATGGGGCGGGGCGCGGCGCGGCGCGGGGCGTAATTTTTTGATCTGGGGCAGGGCTGGTATTTGAGATACCCGTCCCGATCTGCCCCATTGCCATCCTAATAGGGAGGGGTAGTACTGTCAAACGGATCGAAAATCCGTGGACAGTCTATAACCCGCACGAAATGGACTGGATAGTGGATATCGAAGATAAAAATTTGTTTAAATGCGGGTATTTTGTGCCCGTATCCTTTTGGACTTGGACTTCGCGGACCGGACCCGGATTATTCCGTGGATTAGTCCGCGAAATTAAAATATAAAAATAAACCCGGACTTTACGAACCAAAATCGGACTTATCTGCGATTCAATCCGCAATTTAAATATATATATATATATTGTTTTATATTTGTTTTATATATATAAGAGTTTGAGTCTTTGATATTTATTAGTACTGTGACTACTGTCAAAGTCTCAAAGATTTTAGATTTCCAACCCTAATCTATATAACATTCAAATCCTCTTTCCTCCTTACTCCCTTCCATGTCTCTTGACTTTGCACCTCTCTCCCTCTCTCCCTCTATCCAAATCCAAATTCGTTTTTTTTTAGTAGAGGATGATATATATATATATATATATATATATATATATATATATATATATATATTAGTATTTGCATGGTTTGTCTTGTTAAATTTATCATAACATAAACTGTTTATGTTATGATTCATTAATCTTAAGTTTATTTTTATTTTATTTTTATTTTTTTTATTTTTTATATTTCCTTTTAAAATTGTCAAAAAAGGATAAAGTATGCGTACCGGTCCGTAGTCCATGAACTATAAGCGCACTGGGTACGGACTTACCATTTTGAAGTCCGCAAAAAAATGGACTAAGTCCGATCCGGTCCGTTTAAAGTGAGTCCGTTGCGGACTTGGACCGGACGGGTCCGTTTGACAGTACTAGGGAGGGGGAACTGTAGACGAAGGAAGGGTGTTTAAAACAAAATACAAAACATACCTTTGATAGTTTTTGGGTTGACTAGCACTTAAATTCAAATTAACGGTTGATTAACTGAAAATTGGACGGAGTGACCAAGTGCACCAAAACTAAATTGTTTAGGGATAGATAAGTCTAAAAAGATATTTTTTGACCTAGCCCACCAAATGGAAAATGTCCAGGGACCTGTAGCATGAATTTACATTGCATTTAGCTTTTTCAACTGTGATATTTTCACGATTTGGAAAAAGTGAGCTACTAACTCAAGATTTTTCTCAATCGCGATTTGACATTTTAAATTTTCAATGTTAGACATCATTTTTTACTAAAATTTCAAATTTATCCTATATTTTTAGGTAAATTGGTTATTATTGTCCCTAAACAATTTATAACTTGCACGCAAGGTTCCAAAATAATAATTATGAACGTTTTTGTCCCAAAAAAAATACCAATTTGTATATAAAGTTCTTTCGACCAAAAAACTATCAGTCGCTAAGTCAAAATTTTGACTAAGTCAATGAAAAAAATTGTTTAGAGGCATTTTAGAAACTCTACATTTAAAATAACATTCCCACCCACCCTACCCTGGAACACCACCCCCTCCACCCCCCCCTTCATCTCTCTCAATGCATATCCATCTCCATCTTTATCAAACACATTCAAAAAAATGAAATAACTTCATACAAAGGGAGTATACAAATTGTACAATTCCAGAAAACTTCAAGGGAGTACAATGCAATTTTAACCCATATCGAATGAGTCCACTGAAATCATCATCCTCCGTCTCCGTCTCCGTCTCCGTCTCCGTCTCCGATCACCAACAACCATCACCATCTTGTCAGCCACAATTTGCTTGAACCACTAAAAATGAAATCTCTTCATGGGGTTTTTACTATACTAAAAAAAATCGTCAAATTTCTAAAATTTAATTGTATATCAATTCAAAATCACAAAAATACAACAAAACAATATCCCCTCAAAAGAAATAAATAAATAAAAATCTAACAACCCAGAAAATTAACAAGAATCCAGAAACGAACGATTACATGCCATAAACAAAAACCCAAAAAAATTGAAAAAAGATATAAACTTTTTCCGAGAAATATAAACAGGGAAAGTCAAATGGACTAAAAACTTCTAATGCAGAAATCATTCTAGGATGGATTTAACTAAAAAAAAACCCCCAAAAAATTGAAAATATAATTCTTGTTTATCAACTTCTAACTATTCCATGAGCTTAGAAAATAGACGTTTCATAAGAAATTAGAAAGAAACACAACTGAGAATTAAAAGGGGTTGTTACACCACGTAACTAGGAGGTGATCTGCAGTGGCGGAGCTAAACATTACCAACAGGAGCACAATTAACATTGCTCATAGAATGATACTTGGATGTTCCGTCTATTTTCAAGAATACAATTTTATTACTTAAAGATCGGATTATTTATTACCTAGGATACCTTTCATTTCTCAAGTTTTAGATTTTGATTTGTCAGTAATTTAAAAACCAAACAGGACATTTGTAATTGGGAATGTGCTATTTTGCCATAACTGCATTTTATCTTAGTTATTATTTTAGAAACTCAAATCCTTTTTATAGTTATTTTAATCTGTCCAGTCCGAACTTAGTAGAAATGTGCTTACTCTACGAAGTCTATTTGAGTTTATACGTGAAATGAGAGGATGGATCGTTTATACCAAAAACTGTGTGTTTATATACACTTCTTCCTCCACCCCAACAAATTTGACTCTATACAATATTTTAACGTCTTCAAATACAAAGGCCGCACATGAAACCAAAAATGAAGAAACTTCTTATTTTTTGGAGTAATTGAACAATTTTCCCTCATTGCAACTGACTGGGATGGAGAGTATCATAGTTTGACATGTATTAGAAACAATACAAAATTAAAAAACAAGAACTGATGTAGAACACGAAGAAAAGGGGCCTCGTGGGGTAGGGTGGGGGAGGGCTAGGAGCTTAAGTTCAAGAACAATTTCACCTTTTATTTCTGAACTTTAGATTTTTGAGATTAAATCATCCCTATATACTCTATGGAGGGTCTCATATACCACTTTCTCCAAAAAAAATGAGATATAGTTAGAGAGAAGTAAAAGATGGCTACCTATCTATAATTGTAGAAGCAATATTTTCCATGGTACACAAAGGAGTTTTCGTCTCTTACGTCCTCTGATGGAGTTATCACAGACAATAGTATAATCCACCAACTTCATCAAGAAATTCCTTAATTTTGATAGAGAGATCAGTCATTCTCTCTATTGTCGCATAAGAAATCCCGCCTTCCTAATTTAACTGTACTATGTATCATTTCTTGTTACTTAGATTGTTTAGATTAAGGCTTTTAGTTGCATACCTAAAGCAAGATGGGAGTAGATATCCGGAACAAAGAGAGAGAGATCGAAGCAGAAGAGAGAGGGAGGGAGAATCCCGGATTAAGTGTGTAATCAGGGCAAATTGTTATTCCAGCATTTGACTTTATCTGAGGTTATTGAACCTCGTTGTCTCCCCGAGACCTAGATTTTGATTTTCACCTTTCCCTTGAAAGGAGTTTAATTTTTGTTATTATATTTATTCACTTCACTGTAATTAAGCATACCCTGCCATAGTCATATTTCTATAAATTTTCTCCGGTCGCCTGTTGACCCCATGATATTGGAGGCTTTTAGCAGCAAGTAAGAAAAATAAGAGATAGACCGCTGGAGGAAAAGATTGATTTGAGATGGAGATATATTAGACAAACAACCTAAACCAGGGAAATATCGTATTGTATTTCTTGTTAAATTCCCACCTTCTTCTCACATGATTTTTGGTTACTTGATTTTAAGGGACTACCTAAGTAAGAATACCTCACCAATGTTCGTTACTTGATTATGTTCCTGAGCCATCCAATCAATGTAAAGGGAGGCTAGCGCAATTGGGGCAACACTTTCGACTCAGAGCAATAGGTTCGGGTTCGACACCCCTCTCCCCCGATATTAGGGAAAAAATGTTAAATCCTGAAGACCGCGTCTTATACTTCCTGCAGAAGTGTCTTGACAATTCTTTCATTCTACTTTACATTTTTGTTTTAGTCTTGGTTTCATTTAGAACATCATATCACTATTTTTTTGGGTTTCATTTAGTACGTATTACTAAATTCATAAGATGATTATGAACGTACTGTTATTTCTTTACCGACATTTCACATATAGGAGCATCAACAAAAACAACTCGAACTCGTTCTTGCAATCGGAACAAGTGGGAAAATGTGAGATAACAAACGAGAACAGAATCACAATGACAATGTTGTTGATGCTTCTAATTCACCAGTGGACCGTGTTTCCCAAGTTGGTCCAAACCAAATCTAAGCATTTGCTATTAAAAAAGAAGCCAGTAGCAATTGAGCGCGGTGGTTATGAAAAAGCCAAAGCGCGACTATGCTTATCTTGCTACTCGATGAAATCGAGTTTTTTGTCTTGTTTTTTTGAAGCAATTGGAAATTGCTATTGTCATCCATCTTTCGAATGATTCGTTATCCATGAGCAAGATGACTTATACAGGAAGGTGAAATTGAAACTCCAGAGTTTGGTCCTTTTTTTCTTGGTGGATTAACTCCATAGACGGTTGGTTAAGTTTCCTGCATTGTATAAACAAAAATAATTTATATGTAATTTTAGATAAGCGTCTCTATTAAAGTTTTGGAGGATTTTTCAGTGTGTTGTGTATTAGTTCATGAGTTATTGCACAAGTTATTAAGTTCAATGTGAAAATAACTTAATTATTGCAGTTATTATCACCGTCTTTAGTTCTTGTGTCAAGTCAAATAAGGTCACGATTCTAAAAAAACGTGACCCAAAAAAGTTGTGATTTATTAATGTGAAGATTTAATTCATAACTCTTATAACATAGTGCCACAAACAACCATAAACGAGAATAGATGGTAAAATTTATGTAAAACAAACGAGCAAAATAACATAACATGTTTGAACACCTTTAAAAATGAAAAAGTCGAAAGCACTATTTCATTCCTTAACAATTCTACTTCATATAAAACAACATAACATGTGTGGAACAAACGAGTTATTCTTCACTTTTTATTTATTTATATTTTAAGGCTATGCCATCTAAGAAAATTTCCAGTTCTAAAAATATAATTTATTCTTATGTACTTCACCTAAAAAAAAGAAGAACTTAGCTTTTGCAGAAATACAGTAGGGACCTTATACTGCAAAAACGATCAATTGAGACACTTATATATCGATAGTAAATTGTTAATAGGCCAAATGAAAAAGAAAATACGTGTAAAAGTAAAATAATATAAAATTTGGAAGGGTTAATCGATAATTTCTAAATCTTTGAAGGGCTAATCTAATGATAACTATTGTGGAAACCTTCGAAGAACATAAACATAGAAACAGTCGAACAGAAGAACAGAGAGTAGTAGCCGACGGTGACGAGGGCAGACTGAAAAAAAATAAGAAAATAAGAAAATGGAAGGGCTAATGAAGTTGGAGAAAGTTCAGAAGATTATAGAGCTAATGCAATCCCATGGAATCATAGAAGATTCTCCCCTTCTTAATTCTCAATCCCATATTTTCCTTGCAAATTTCACCCTTTTTCTGGTATTTCTTCTTCTCTATTCTTTAATTTCCTATATTTTCATTTGGGATATTTAATTTATTAATCACTTCACAACTTAATTTAGGGTGGCTTTCTTCTTGTGTGTGTGGGTTCTCATAGCATTTTGTCAAAATTCTGATTAAAAAATTTCACAATGTTACTCCCTCCATTCCATGATATAAGTCGTTATGACATGTAACGAAATTTAAGGTAATATTGATATTTTGACGAATAGAGTACCTTGTTTTTTCCTTATTCAATTTTCGTTACATGTCCTAAACGGTTTATATTATGGAATGGATGGACGGAGGTAGTGCTATTTTTATTCTAGAATGGTTTTTTTTTTTTTAATTCCTTAATTTGTATGTTTTAAGAATATTGTTTTACAATAGTATGTTCAAAATACAGGTCCTTTATTCCTGAAGTTAAAAGAATCAAAAGAGAAAAAGAAAGGAAGATTGTACATTTAGTTTAACTGGCCATAATTTTCTCTTTTCGAAGTAACTTAGCTCCAATATATTGGAAGTCACCAGAAATTAGTGATGATTTGCTGCGAAATGGTGGAAAATAAATGAGCAAAACTAGGTGCTCGGGCCAGAATGGTCTTTGAGAATGGAGAATGCCATTTAGTATGATACGGACCTGTCGGGTATCTATGAGAAAAGAGTAATTTTCTAGAGCTTGTTTATATATCATTGAAAACTGACGAAGAAGGCCCGAAGACAAGTTGAATTATGTAGATTCTCTGGGGTCTAAGGATTGCCGGACTACACCATGTATATCTGTTATAAATAACCATGATACTGAACGCGAAAGTTCTACTATTGGCCACAAGAATTGATATGTATTTAAGGAATGAGCCAAAGGGAACTTTAAGGGTTTTTTTTGTGCTATAAAAGGTTTTAAAACGAGAAGGTGGCTAGCGGAGCAAAATTTTGTCACCCCACCCCCCTTTTTGGGCTTTAAAGGTCCCCTTTGTTCCCCTTCTAATTTTCTTGTGATTTCATGTAGATACAACCGTGCGATGAGCTTGACGTTGATGCAAAATGCCGATTGATTTCTGATCATGCGTTGAAGGTTAGTTCGGAGCATGTTGTTTGACATCTTTATACTATCTCCTTGATTGTTGCAGGATGTAATAATTCCATTTGTGCTACTTTTTTCACAGATTTCAGCTTCATTTCTTGAGGAAGCACTGCAATCAGTTGTTGAAGAAGGTATTTACGCGTTTTGGCCATTACCATAACTTCCATTGTAGTAGGTTTTGTATTTTGATGGATATTGTTTGTTGGCCATATCTTGACTGGCGATTTTCTTAATCCAAAGTTTTCAGTACATTTGAATTTAATATATTGGATTAAGAGCTTCGCTGACGAGAGATATCGTCAATGTGTTTCTGCTAGATACTTTTAGTTGTTCGAAATTTAGCGGACAGTGCAATTGCTGCAGTCTTAGAGACTTGGAAACTGGATGCTGCCTTACCCTTGTAAAAAGAAACTGGTCTTCCATATACCGAATCTGTTACCATAACGCCAAAGGCATATGCACATAATATGGGAAATTCTTTAGTAGTGGATTTATTACTTTTTTGCTCGTCAACTTTGTATCCATCTTAGACCTTGTAACTTGGGTTGCTTGTAGGTAATCAAAATATGAGAAATGATATTCCACCTGATGATATCATAGATATTGATCCATCACCAAATGATTTTCAAGATGCTGCTCTTGTTGGGCTCGATTCCATGCTACGAGCAAATTCTACCTTGGAAGATTTTGTAAGTAATGCCCAAGTCCTTTGGTGGGTCTAGATCCCGCGAATAACGCCTGTCAGTTTCATCTCTTCTTTTTTTAACCTAGAATGTTTGATAAAATAAAATAAAACTGGAACTCTTTGGCAGCTATTTACAAGAATGTAAGTATCGTATTATTTTACCGGTACCCTGGTACCAGGCTCAAAGGGTGTCAGTTTGTGGATTCGGCTCTTATATTGTTTTCTTTCGTAGTTTTTTTTAAAAAGAAATTTGTTATCCTAGTTATATCAAACTCTTTTATGTAGAGATATTCATAATACCTCTGTAACGATGGTATTTGATCAACAGTTTAGGTCGTACTTAATGTTTCATCAGATGGATGTTCACCAGCCGCAGTCAATATTTAGATACCTTCCAATACTTTCATTTACGGAAAGCTATATTTATCAGGTAATAGACCAACTTCTCATCTTTCGTTGTATTTTACTTTTGAAAATTGGAAGAAAACGGAGTTCAGGTTTAAGACAGATGCCATCCATATGATATTCACTCATACATACATGTTGACAAATTTAAGTGAAAGATGATTGTTAGTTCATTCTTGCTAGTAATAAACTTCATTGATCGTAACAATTTATTATATGGCATTCTTTTTAAGATTTTGCTGAAGAGCCTTCTTTATGTCAAGAGTGGAATATACCATTCAAAAACATTGTGTGTGGCTTATCGTTTATTCCTTTAATCTTTATTTATTTGAAAGTACTGGATGAGAGAACCCAATATTTTGAAGTGCATTTACATGTTTAAAGTCAATACAACATAGTGGTACAGTATTTTTCCTCCTCCTGCCCCACAACTATAATTGTACATATATAACATAAATTCGTGTCAAAGAAGGCTAGTCCATGCTCCTATTATATATATATATATATATATATATATATATATATATATATATATATATATATATATATATAAGAATCACAACATAAGTTTATATATGTCTTTGTATGTGTGTATCTCGTTCTCAACTCTTCTACATGTTAGGCGACCTAAACATTTGACTTGGATAGATAGCAATTTTATTTTCTGACATTGGAGTTATATGATATTATTGTGGTGAATTACAAGTTTCTTGGTATGTTAAGGTTCGCACCAATTGTGCCTTTTCAAATTAAATTCTGGTTACTTAGATACGGATACTGATAATATGGAACTTGTTTCTTGGTTATTCTGTTTTTTCTTGTTTCCTAATCGACTTAAGGGTTTGTTCATGCAGTTGGATGATTTAAATGAGAAGCTATTGCAGTTACCAACTTATGGACTTCCCGTTCAGGAAACACAATCTATTAGGGTAATCTCTAAATTTAGAAGAATTTAGTGCTCAACTATGTTAAGTTGGTAATCAGGGCTTGATTGTCACTGTCATTTTGGTTCAGATGTCTAAAGCAGAACAAAGACGGGAAGCTAAATCTTTGGAAATGTTAAACAAGGACCCTTTTGGACCACTTGTTCTTCTACTCAAGCATCATGGCCTTCTGACAGAGAGGTCTGAAATACCTTTCTTTTTCTTTTCTTTTTTTGGGCCATTTCCTTCCACTTTTTCCTTTTTCTTTCATTCTTTCACTTTATTTGCTCAGTTTTCTCAAAGAAGAATTTGTGACTCGCATTAAATTAAGTTTTTTTTTTTTTTTTGCTAAGTAAAACGCATTAAATTAAGTTGCCCTTACTGTCTTTAGGATAAAAGAAGAGCTTAAATCTGGAGTAGAGTATTGGGCTCTTGAAAGAAAGTTATGCTCTTTGTTGAGAAAAGATGAGGTAATTTTTGAAATTGAAACACTAAACCTTCTGAAATCAACCATGAATTTGCTTTCATTGAATCTGTGTAAGTGTCTGATCAAAGTTAAATTCTTTGCTCAATATTTATTATCTCAAGCCTTATGTTGGGAAGAGTATCCTGGTGGGGATGCAGTGAGGGTCATTTTGGGCTAATTCAACTTATACATGCCAATAAAAGTAGCCTCCTGTATCTGCCGTGGTAGGAAAGGTTTTGTTATCTGAATGATTATGGGACGGAGGGAGTATCAAAGTGGATGTATAGCATATTCATTGATGATTTTAGTTTGGCTAATTTTTATAACATACATTCAGCACTGGCAGATAACAATTGGAGATGTGATGAGAGCAGTCCATCTAAAGTCCTTTGACTACCGGGTGCTGAATCTTCTTTTATACGAACTACGACGAGAAAAGGTATATCCTGTTGCAAATGGTAGTTACCTTCTACTTCTGTTTGTAAAGGAGATGCTCGACTTTGAGATTTATTCTCAAGATAATAGACATATTAATGTCTTTCCATTAAATATATTTATAGAATTGATCTTCTTATGATATTAATCATAATATGTGCTCATCCATTTATATGACTGTCCGTCACTTTACTAGTATACTTCGTTACCTTACCTTATTACATTTCAGATTCTTCAGTCTTGTTCTTTCATATATATGATATTTTAAAAGAAAAATTAAGGTACCAAGAATGAAACGCAACACGGTCTTATGAAAAAGGCTAATACCAGCTAGTTAAAGTTTGCATGAATTATTTTTCTTCCAAAGATGTTATTAATTAGTGTGTTGGTCAAAAATTTTGGACAAGAAATGAAAAAGAAGTTTTCAAATTTAACTAGTTCTCCTTTGAATAATATGATGTTATTATTACCTCTTGGTGTGTTTCACTCTTTATTTCTTTGAAGCTGTTTTGAAGGTAAATGAATTGCATATGGAGTTTCTATCAGTATCAGAATTCCTTGTTGAGGTGGCTGATGATCTGTAAGTACTTTTTTCTTCGTGGGTTTGGTAAAAGTTGGAATCTTTGATGAGTTCTTCTTGTCAGTTTCTCAATTGATTTTCGAATACATCTTCCTATACTTATACATGACTTTTTGATTATAATATATATATATATATATATATATATATATATATATATATATATATATATATATATATATATATATATAATGGATTTTTTTCCTATTTCCCATTATGTGCAAGAATCATGTTATGGATGTTATTGCTAAACTGGATGAGAACATGATGCGATAGGTTTGACTACGAGGTAAGTCATTTTTATTTTGACTAGTTTTTCCTTCCATTATTTACCATCTCCAAAAATAACCATAGCGGTTCTACTTTGTAGGATGATGTTCTTGAGAACAATTTCAATGTTTTACGCATGTTTGTTAAAATATATGGAGCTTCTGCAGCACCATATAAGCTGGTGAGTACTATAAGGCTTTTAGCCATTTTATCTCTTCTAAAAGTGTTTGGCCTTATACAAATTTTAGGGATTATTTTTCTAAAGTTACCCTCATTTGTATATACAATTATCTCATTTTCTATTATGTTAGTGTATTAGTAATGGGTATAGTAGTAAAATACCACTTATTCTCCTCTTCCTTCATATTGTGGAACGGAGGGAGTACAAGTTGATTATCTGCATTTGGTATCTTTGTCTTCATCCACGGTACACTCATTTTTTTACTGAATTTGTGGTAGTATTATGTAATTATGTATTCCAAAGAACGAGAAACTGTACAAGTCGTCGTACTTTATTTTGGCTCACTTTTTCCACATGCTTTTTTGAGTTTGATATTAAATAACTAATAAGTTGCAGATATGGCGATCTCTCACTAAAACATTCTAGCTGCTATGACATCCTTTTGGGGGGAAACCTGAACATTATTCCACCATGCAACTTGTGAGAACATTCGCATCTAATTTTGTTTAGAGAAACCCTTCATATATATTCTTGTTCTCTTGTGTAAGTTTTGTTGGACTGTATACTGCTTCGATTAATTTGGTTGACGGATCAATTTACTGTGCTTTTTCCTTAGGCAAAATGTATTACTGAAGCCGAGGAGAAGTATGAAACTCTGTTGAAATTGCTAGATTCTGAACTGTCAATGAATTATCAGAGAAGATGTGAAGAAGCTACTAAAGAAGGTATATTTTTCGAGCAAACGAAACTTGTTTTGTGTTTGCAGTACTACGACCACTGCTGCCGTTGCTAATAATAATAATAATGTTGAAGCGCGTTTTCATGTATACTTCCGTTTTAGGTGGGAAGATATCAGGTCCTTCTCTTGGGACATGGAATATCCCAACCATAATTGAAGACGAGGATACGTATAGGCTGCGAGATTTTTACTGCTAACCCAAACTTACCCTCAAGCAGAAGTTAAGCTGGTAGTAATTCCAAACCTCAGGCAGAATGGTACTTTCACAGCCCTGAGAGCTTCTTTATATATTGACTTATATTATGGGCAAATATAGTTCTTGCATCCCATATTTTCTCTATATCTTTATTTTGATTAATCATTTAAATTTAATTTCTTGCATGAAAAAAAGTGAAAACAAAGGGATTAGTGAATGATAATAGTTGAATTTTGTTTTTTTTAATACTAGTTTCCAGGTATTTTTTACCCGACTAATAATTGACATTTGTTGTTTATGTGTGAAGATTTACGATTTCTATTTGGTGCCCATAATTTCTGCCTTCAGTCTGTTATATTGTTCATTGCTTCATGAGCTGTATTATGAATAATACTATGGATCTATCCAAAAGGCATCTTTCAGAGTCAGAAATGGTCAGGAGAAGACCAAATGCATCTGTAAAACACAAGGGGGGGTGAATTGGGTTTTAACTAAACTTGCTAACTTTTTCGAATCTTTGCAAAGCTATTGGAAGTTTGATCAAGAAGAATAAAAGCAATGTAAAACCCAATCAACAAGACAAAGGATTTAGAGTGGTTCGATTCACTTAGAATCTACATCCACTACCTTGAGCCGCACCCAAGGATTTCAAACAACTTCACTAAGAAGAATGTTTACAAATGTGGCTAACTCACTAAGAGTTTTACAACACAACCACAATACAAAAGCTCACTAAGAACTTGCCCACACAAAGTAGGACTTTACAAATTGCCCACACAAAGTAGGACTTTTACAAGAATTACCCAATCACTTAGAAAGGGAATTGAATGTTTAAAGAACAAAGATTGATCACTCTTATAAGTGAGAATGTATACCTTTGAAGCACAAACAATTATAGCTCTTTGAACATATGAAAGTCCACTCTTTGTCTTGCTTTTTGAAAGAACACCTTAGAATGATTTAGATCATGGAGATCAAGTGTTTTTGCTTTGAAGGTGTTTAGACTTGATAAGAAATCAATGTCAAATGTATTTCAAGTCTTAGAGTCATTCTCTAGCTTTGGAGTATTTATACATTTCAAAATAGGCTGAAAAACGACTCTTTAACGGTCAAAAAACGGCTAGTTTTTCGCAGAGTTCGGTTGACCGAAATCACACCTCGGATGACCCTTCGGATGATAGTTCGGATGAGGGTTCGGATGACCCTTCGGATGAGGGTTCGGATGACCGAACACAGCCTAGGTCGACCGAAGCCACTTTTTACACCTCTCAGTTTCTCTTCGGTTGATCCGAGCTTGAGCTCGGTTGACCGAACTTCTAAGCTTATTTTTCACACGTTTTGAAATCTTTTGAAGTCTTTAGAAGTCTAAAAGGTTTTCCTAAAAGGTAACAAGTAAGAACACTTGGAAAACCATTTTAAAGGACTTAGACTTTGAAAACAAAGGCTTTTGAGATATGAACACATTTAAGAATCCTTTTAAAACTTAGCCTTTTAAAAACGTGTTTGTGTGCAAGCAAGACTAGAGTGATGTGTACTTATGTTCATGAGAGCTTTGGTTAGAGCTTTATAAGATAACTACTTATTACAACAAAGCTAAACTAACCAAACCTAAGTCTTCAATCTTCAATCTTGATAGATGAGCCTTGCATATCTTTGAATCTTGATATCAATGGCTTTCAATGGCTTGATTGAAGTACTTAGAGCTTCCACAATGAGTTCCGATATTCTATCACAAATATTAAGATCATTAGACATAACATTAAAAGTTTGTCCAATATCAAAAACTGAGTTTGTTCGCCCTTAGGGCTTACAATCTCCCCCTTTTTGATTATGACAAACTTTTATGTAATAAGATAGAATATGGACAAAATTAAGAACAAGGAAGCATGAGGAAGCATGGCAAAAAGATCTTATAACAAATAGGAGCAAAGACTAGTGCTTTCAAGATAAAACTAATGAAGACTAAAGCACTAGCATGATAACCTTCTTTTTGCCAAATACATCTAGGGACTCTTAGAAGAGCCCTATTTCCCAACCAACCTCCTTTCCTCCTTCCTTCCATTAAATAGCATTCTTGTGTGTAATATACATACCTTAGTTTACACAAGAAGCTAACTTACCATTTTCATCAATGTCGATGTGAGTGCTAAGGATCCTATTACAAAGAACATGCTCACACAAAAATTAGAACTAACAATGGTTTGTTATCATCAAAACAACATAGAATATTTTGCCCTTCGGGCTAACAGCATCAAACCATATTTTGTTGTAAAGGCTTTTTAATTGTCTTCTGCTGTAATGAGTTTCGAGATTGGAATCTTTTTTGAAAAATTGGCCAATATGAGGACCCAATTTCCTTATCTTATTAATTTAAGGGACACAGGTTTTCAGTAACAATAAAAAAATGAAATGTTAAAATAAAACATTAGGTATTTTGTCACAAGTTTCTAACTTATAATTTGAAACATATACTCGAGACTCAGTGTTAAAACAATTTTCCCATTGTTAGGTAGAGAAAATCATCAGATTTTGTGATCTACTGCCGAACTATATTACGATTTCAAGTCCTGTATATTACGATAAGAATAATCCAAGCTTTTCTGAAGTAGCATCCTTGACAAATTTGACAAGACTACAAATTGAGATACCAAGGCTAGATAGCATAATTTTCCCTCGAGACACTCTAAATTTGGCAAAACTGGAAAGTTATCACATTGTAATAGGGAACGTGAGATTTAGGGTGAAATTTAAGAAACCAATTGGAATGCCGTGGCGGAAATTTAAGAAGGATCTTCCTCTTCCTCTTCCTCATAATAGATGTATCTTGCTCGAAATTGAGGAACCGATTCCATTGAGCGATTCAGTTCGACTACTTATAGACAAAGCACAAGTTATTGAATTAAGAGGAAAGTATTCGGGTGAGATCATTGCAGATACGGTATCAGAAGGTGGATTTCAGAATGTGAAAATATTGGACATTGGAAGATTTGAAAATCTTGAGGTCCTTTTCGATGTAAGCAGCTCTACTACTAGACCTAGTACTGCTTTTCTGCCTCGTGCCAAGAAGTTGAAAATCTATGATACGAATGAGGCCTTTAAAGATGTTTGCCGCGGACAACCACCACCTTATGGATCCTTTTCTAATCTTGGAGAAATACATATATCTCGTTGTCATGGTTTGATAAACTTGTTTACTTTCTCAATTGCCGCAATGTTGTCTAACCTTGAAATCGTCTTCTTGGAGCAAAATGGAGATCAAATCAGTAATAACAAGATAGCATTTCCGAAACTGTCAGAGATCCAACTTTGGGAACTACCAAGGCTTGCTGCATTCTGCAAGGCAAATCATGACCGCGTTTCCTTTGAGTTTCCGAAACTCAATCGAGTTAAGCTGTTCAACTGTCAAAGCCAAAAAAGCTTCTGCACCCACCGAGAATCCCAACAACAATTTCTCTTCGACCAAAAGGTATATTTCCTATTTATTTTGTTAGAAAAACGCAATTAATTACTACCTCAATTCCTAAATTATAAGATTTTCATTACATGTTACGAAAATTAAGGATGTAAAAACTAAAATGTTTTTTATAATCAAAATATCAATATTACTCTCTTAAATAGAATTAGTGGTATACAAGCCATATCTAAGAAAAGTCTTATAATTTAGGATTTGGGGAGTATAATACTATTAATTATTACCTCTATTCCTAAATATAAGGCCTTTAGGACAAGTAGAAAAAAATAATATGTTTTTTAAAACAAAATATCAATATTACTCTGTTGAATAGAATTAGTGGCATACAAGTTCTATTTAAGATAATAATATTAGAATTTTGATTAACAAAATACCTTGAATTTTACTTTATTAATTTTCGATACATATCGTTAAAGTCTTATATTAAGGAATAGAGTGAGTACCTTTCTTTGACCTTTTAGACTTAAAATAAGATAATGCCCATATAATTATACAGTCTAGCTTTTAATACAAGTTCCTCTTTTAACGATCGATAATGATCATTATAATCACATCATATAATGTAACATAATAACTAAAGGCATTTAAGTCACCCCCCCAGAAAAGAAAAGGCATTTAAAATTATTATCTTTTTACCATAATGGTTGTGACTTGCAAGATTCAGTAACCTTTGCCTCCTTTGTGAATTGGGTTGTTAGTCTAGAACGGAATGGGGTGACTTCTATTTGATTTGTTTCTTTGAGGGTAGGACTCATTTTTTCCAGCTTTTGTTGTTGTTTATGGTGTATTTCTTTATGGTTTGCAATATACGGGTAAGGGTTTTATGTCTGACCTTACGGCTTTGGTGGCTTTTCTTATTATGAATGAAAAAAAAATATAAATCGTGCACCGTAATTAGGCCTGCAAATCAGGGACGAAACCAGAAATTTGGCGTTGGGGGGCGAAAACTGCAAAAGTATGCCCAACTACATATAAAATTTACTATATCTAGTATATATGATTATGTATTTTTATTTAAATTTTAAACTTTGAATAGTATTATGATTATGCATTGTATTCTACTTCGTAGAATAATTTGTGGATTGTAGTATAATTGGGGTGAAGTAGCATATGTTACATAAGATTGTTAGATTAAACATGTATGTTTTTAATCAACCAAAATAGAAAATCAAAAAAGATGATGATAAGACTTTTTAAACGGGTTTTACTATATCCGTATGGACAGATCTGGAAACACATTATGTATTCGTTCGGATAAAGATTCGGATTCGGTAGGAAAATTAAAAACAGATATGAATACGGTATCCATTTGTATCCGTTTGCAGGCATAACTGTGACCCTCTTGTACTTCTATAATAAGGTATTTTTTCAATCAAAATATTAATATTACTCTTTTAAATAGAAGTGGTGGTATACAAGTCCTATTTGATAGAGAAATATTGATATTTTGACTAACAAAATATCGTATTCTTTTACTTTTTTAATTTTCGCTAAATGTTATAAACGACTTATATTATGGAATGTAGATAGTAATAAACATATAAATAGACATATAGCAGATCGTTCTTGCTAACAAATCACTCAATAACTTTAGTGTATTAATTATTTGTATACGTACGGAAGCAAAAATCACACAGCAACAAGCTGCGGCGGAAAAGCTTTGATCAAAGCTACTGTGATCAATATATATTCAATAAAGCAACTAAAGCAATGGACCTATATATCAGGTCAATAACCGACAAAGAAAAATAACCTACTTGACTCCTAAACTTTAGGCTTGGCCCACTAACCAATAACTTTGCTAATAATTCAAAACACCACAAAATATTAATTAATATAATTATTAAATAATTAAATCCTACAAGCAAGAATGCTAGGAAGTGTCTATACTGTGGGGTATGTTCCTTTGAAATGGTACAAGGATGAAGAGCACATTGGATATGACATCACGGGAAAGAAGATCAAGAAAAAAGAGAGAACACAAACTTAATTATTTTCTTGCCAGTGTTGATGACCCAGAGAATTGGTGTATTTTTAATCTCTTATTGTCACGACCCGTAACGAGGGTAGATGACATGACAGTGTCTCATTGGTTAATGATACACCAAAGCCGACAAACAGAGTTACTAACAATAAATTCAATTATGAAATAATCCAAAATAATATTTCAACAGTGAAAACTATTTATTACAAATGAAATTATTCAAGTTTACTACTCCCTCCATTCCTAAATATAAGACTCTTTAGACAATTTGGGAAAATTAAGGAAATTATCATTTTCACCTAAACTTCCAATATTACCCCACCTTCCCCCTCTCTCACTAATACATCATAAAGAAAAGAAAGGAAAATGTTGAGGGTATAATTGAAATAAATTGTTGACAACTAATAAAAGAACCTTAAACGACAATTAATTTGGATACCTAGATATCTCCTAAACGACAATTAATAGGAAATGGAGGGAGTAATAATGAAATAAAATAAATTATTAAATTGAAACCGGTTATGAATCACTCTTCATAATCACCATCCCAGATGCCATCATCTTCGTAGTGTTGTTCGTCACCTAAATCATCTGCACAGTAAAAGCGGTTGGACTGAGCTCTGTTGCTTAGTAGGGACCAATAAAAAGAACGAACAAGTAAGAAACAAATAAGCTAAGTAGCCATATTCGTCATATCTAAACGCTTACATAACCGAGTGCACAACAAGCACCAAGCATTTCTCATACACTACACTCGATTACAACACCGTTTAAACACTAAGAACATCACTACCGCTATGACACACAATCCCACCACATGAGCTGACTCATCTATTCACTCCCAATCAACAATAACGGTAATGGCCCTAGCTATTATCCGAGCTAGGACGACTCAGAAAATGCAGGCGCGGGTTTGGTACGGTCCCCCAAATGACGGGCCCAGGGTTTAAGGATCCCATTCTTTTATTGTGTCATCACCCACCACAGTGGACACAACAAAGTCATTACCGTCCCAATGATTACCTCATCGGGTGAGGGTTCAGAGACACGTATATCAGATGACCTCTCAGGTCACAGTATCAGTATCAGAATGCAGTAGCGAACGAATCCTACTAATTAGTCGTTCCTAGACAAGAGCTCAGTAGGGGCGACGACTCGGTCGACCAAACCACATATGACTAAAATCAATGACTCCCAATATGACAACCAAAGCGGTAACATTTATGCAAGTTCAATATAAGCCCAATTAATCCAAGATTTACATTTATCAGATAATTATGACAATTTACATAAAGCAATAAGAGCGCAGTAATCAATTAACGAATCAGATTAAATCATGCCCAAAACAGTTTATACAATATCGTGAGCAATAAACACAATTCGTGCAACTATTTCGTAAATTAATTAGTTTAACCTCTTTTATTGTGAAATATATGCAATAATTAAATGACGTAGGGGTCCCTACCTCTTACGAAGACAATTGATAATAGAAAAATCCGAGACAGCACTGTCCAGTCCTACTCGCGGAGCTTTCTGCTCAGAACTTGGAATGGCGTTCCGTCTGCGCTCACTCAAACCTTATTCGATTATCTTCGAATCAATATATTATAGGCTGAAAACAGACAAATAATGCTCCCTCAGTGATCTTTCAAATTTCTAGACAGAAATCTAAAACTCATAAAATCTTCCCCTCTTCCTGGTGCGATATCTTCCAACTCCGAATTCGAAATGTGAATCCCTTCCACGCCTTTGCAGCTTGTTTCTCCGTGATCAATTTACGTATAAGGTTCGTCGAAATCCGATAAGAATTACTCACTCAAAAATTCACTCGAAATTGCTGGATATATTACACTCAAACAAAAAAATCCTTTTCCTTTCCTATTCCTAGCCTAACGAAGTACCATACATATATATCTACTGTTTTCTTTTTCTTCCCAAAGTTCACGAAATAACCTGTACATATATACTATTTTCTAATGAAGGCGGCAAGGGCCGACGAAGGGGGAAAACTCCATTAGCCTTTCCTTTAACTTCAAGTCATTAACTCATACCCTATTAAATTCTTTTTACTTGAATTCTATAACCCCATGTTCCTTACGTTATATATAAACCTTATCTTTCCTATTCCTTTTATATAATGCAGTTGCCCCTCTTTTAATTCTAAAGAAAATATACCCGAATACCAAGAGACTAGCCAACGTTTCTTTTATGCCTTAGTTTTGTTTAGGTGATTTACTATTATGTCCCTCAACAAAACGTTTCAAAAATGTAACACGTAACATGTTGTAACAATTAATAAATTACACTTAAAATAAATGTAGGCAAAAAGTTACGGGTATCACACTTATGGGTTTCATATCCAAGATAATTTTCTTCTTAATACCTTCAGAAGCTATGAGAAAAGAAGCAAATTGAAAATTTCATCTTCTTGAATTGCTACCCGTTTGGAAGAATGTATTCTCAAGCACACTTATATTTTTATCAATTTACAATTTTTAAACTAAATGTAAGTGCTTAACATTGGAGATTTTTGAGTTGTCCAATAATTTGTCGATTCTGAGATGTGCATACCTGGGTGGTGAGAATGTCGTATTGTTGTTCTTTGATTTGAATAAGACGTTTTTTAGGCGTAAAATTTAAGATTTTTTTTTATCTTATCAGTGTAAAAAATAACGAATTTACGTACTGCATCGAAGTAAATATAATTTTCGACAGATTGTGCCATTGCAAAAAATAATGAATATATATTTATTTCAATATTTGTGATCGTGAAAAAGTATTTTTGACCGATTGTACCGATGTTTTCTCATACTTGCGCAAGAAACAAATGAGTGTTGCCAGGCTCTTCTTTTGTCCATTACTAAAAATGATAATGTCATTAGCAAAAGCGAGGTGAGACACAACTACTGGCGGCTTAGGAATGTAGTAAGGCACAACAGCCCCCCTAAACATTGGTTATTAAGTCCTCTTGAGAAGGATTCTGCAGCAATGGTAAACATTAAAGGCGGCAAAGGATTCCCTTCCTTAACTCCCCTTGTTGCATTACAGTAAACATAAGACACACCGTTAATCAGAACAGAAAACCAATTAGATTGTAAAATATGCCGAATCAAACCAACAAAGTGCATACCAAACCCAAAGTGAGACAGGACTTCGAACAAAAAAGGGTGGGAAACTCGATCAAAGGCCTTCATCATATCAACCTTTAAGATCAAGTCTCCTCTCCTTACTCTATGATTGATAGAATTAACCAGCTCCATCGCCAACAAGATGTTATCAGATATAGAACGACCCTTAACAAAACCAGTTTGATTAGGACAAATGATGTTTACCTTAGTAAAAAGGCAAGGCGGGAAGCAAGTACATAATTAGTAACAACCTTGCTAGCGAAGTTACGTAATGAGATAAGCCGAAACTCCCCAAACTGCGAAGGGCTCAATTTTTTTGGTATCAACACAATCAACGTGCTTTCCATAGCTTTCGGAATGGGTAATCCAGACAAGAAGTCTCTTATTGATTGAAAAACATTCATACCCACAACATCCCAACCGTCATTAAAGAAACCCGATAAACCGTTCGGCCCCGCAACACTATTCCTATCCATAGAAAAAATGGCCTCTCGAACTTCCATCAAAGTCGGAAAAGCCGAGAGGGATCTGTTGGTGGTTGCATCAATCAAACGGGGGATTACATCAAGGATATCCGTCGCCATGTTCTGTGGGCCCGCTGCCGTGTACAAGCTACGGTAGAGATTTTCAGCCTCCGCCCCTATCAGACTCTCCTTAGATAACAAATTCCTCGCTTTATCTTGTATTCTAGAGATCATCATTCGCTTCCTTGTATGAGTACACAGAATATGGAAATATTTCGTGTTCTCCTTCCCATTCTTGTAACCATTTTACCCTTAACTTTTGACGCCAATATGTTGCTTCAGCATCAAGATAGAATTTGTAAGATTTTTTTTCCTCGTTCCATTGCTGCAGCCAATCATCAGTGGGTTGAGTATCATTGTAACAACCCGTCTTTCAAACTCCTCATGGGTACAAAAATTTCAAAATATGGATTAGAACTGCATGACTGCTATAAAAAGCAACAAATTTCAATGAAGATTTGACTTGCATACATGCTTAAGGGAAAGCAATAAACTCAAGAGCTTTTTGACTTGCAATTGCTAAAGGAAGCAATGCTCAGCGAGCTTTTTGATTTGCAGCTACTTGAACTGCTCAGCAGCTTTTGACTTGCAGCTGCTTAAGGGAAGCATCTTTTGATTTGCAGCTACTTAAACTGCGCAACAACTTAATTTAAGTAGCTGCTCATCAGCTTCCATTTTTCTATAAATAGTTCATATTTCCTGATTTCATTTTAATTCAAAATTCTCTCATCCTCTTCATTTCCTTCTTTATACCATATGATTTTGTATTCTCAACATTGAGCCAAATTCTAACATTGTTTATTGGAGGGTTTGATATTTTATTATGGTGAATTTCTGTTTTAGGATATATTTGGGATTTGAAGAAAGTCAACTAATCAAGTGAGTGGTCCTAACCCTTTTTACAAAATTAAATATACGTAACGTGTGCTCTTTAATTGTTCATTGCACTCATGGTCTGGATCCACTCATGACATGCACTGATTACATTTATTTGTCATCATGAAATAGTTTTCTAAAATTGGGGCCTTATTGTTAATGTTTTTGGAAATGAACTGTTTTACTGAACTTTGAATGAGATCTGTCCTGAGATTATTGACATGGCATTACGAGTCTGCGAATATATTGAGTCGGGCCTAAATGAAAGGAATCGAAGGAACTGCGTGCTACACCAAAGGGTGGGAGCCACCTCCAGAATCCTGTCGAAAAATGTCTAGATTGGGGACCGTATGAAATGTGATTTAATGTTATTGAAATACCATTGTCAATCTGATCTCGACAGTCTTGAACAATTGTTCTAGAATCAGGCCCGTTATTATAAGAGTATATATATGATTTTCTCATTGTGCGAGCTATTTTTGATATAAAAGTATTTTCCAAAGAAAATGATTTTTTACAGACACTGGCACCACTAGCACGACCTTCACTGAGCTTCGGCTCACGTTTTCCAAAATATTTTCCCCCTCTACAAGTATCAAAAGTTGGTGCAAGATTTTGGTATCAGAGTGCGCAGCGAAAGCTTGGGATTAGAAATCTGTATATAGGGATTTTATTCTTGTATTGTATTGTATTTCATTGTACTTCCTTTTGTATTGTAAAAGATAGAACCCAGTGCCGAGAGGCATGCGGGATTCCATAGTCTAAGGTTCTTACTCGTGAAAGATCCTATTAGAGGCGGGTCGTTTTATTTCCGCTGCATAACCTGTTTTAGACCCGATTATTCCTCTTACAGTGGTATCAGAGCCACTCACGAGTACCCTATAGACTTAATGTGCTATAGTATTTTAATATGGATTATGAATCTATATTTTGCATGCCTTAGGATTGCTAGAAATGATGTATATGATGTATGACATGTTTTTGCATCATTTTTTATGTATGAGAGTCGAGAATTTCGGTCAACCGAAATGCCAACCGAGTACTCTCAGTACTCTGTTCGGTCGACCACAATGTATGTTCGGTCAACTGAGTACTCTCAGTACTTTGTTCGGACGACTGAGCGAGGTGGCCGGTCCACCGAACTGAAACATAATATGAAATGTTAATTTTGCTGGTTGCTCATTTTTCATAAATTGTTATGTTAGTTGAGCATGATGCATAGTAATCGCCTTTACCCCGTTGGTTTATTTTATAAATACGATCTGCGTATCATGCCTATCTCTTTTTATCAAAAGTTGTAATTCTCTTCTCATTAAATCCCCTCGAATGTAACTCGAGGTTTCCTTAGAATTATGTAATTCTAGATTAGGAGAAGGTACAGATGTGATGATGATTTGGAGACAACCACCTGAAGGTCAAGACGGTGTAAAATAGAATTTTTCTTTTCACACCCTTAGATTGACTTCACAGTTTTTTCATTGGCTTGGAAAAATCGAATAGGATATGGCGATTACTATTGCATTTTTACTCTTTATGTATTGGATGCATATGTATATAAGCATAAACTGTTTTATTTATGTTTTTCTGGTGAGATTGTTAAAAACAAAACCCCTCAATTAAATATTAATTAGTGCCTTCCTAAGTTTGACCCTCGTCAAGGCCTAGATCGACATTAGCATGGGACATGCCAAAGCTGTACATACGTGTCTATCCGGGTGAGGCGCGAAGGATAATTTGTGATATCCGCCGGCAAAAACTTAGGGTCCTAGTTAACTGGATTATCTCAATAAATGGATTGAGGATCTAGAGGCAAAAAGAGTTGAGAAAAGTATATAATGATACGCTTGAATAAATGTTATTCACTCAACTAACCAAGAATTACATAATTTGATGTAATTGGCAAACGTTGCCTACCTAAATAACTAAGTTTTGGGCGATCAGCCAAAGCTGACTCAGAACGAGGTGAAATATGGATCTTGGCCCGCTAGAAAGTTAACGAACTTTACGAGTTGATAATGAGGGTTATTCACTCGAAGAAAATAGTGGGAGAAATCTTTAAAAAGATAAAAGATCTAATAATGATTTTTTTATCGGTACTTACTTTGCATATGTATTTTGTTGTAGAAAAATGGCAAATTCAAACCAAACACTATCACTGCATTATGTCCTTGAGAAGGACAAATTAGAGGGAGTTAACTTCCTCGACTGGTTCAGGAACTTGAGAATCGTTCTCAAGCATGAAAGAAAGCTGTATGTTCTAGAACAGCCTATTCCTGATACACTAGAGGCTTGCGCTTCGACCGCTGAAAGAAGTGCTTATCAGAAGCATTGTAGTGATGCTTTAGATGTGTCTAGCCTCATGCTTGTCACCATGAACTCTGAGCTTCAGAAGCAACATGAGGACATGGGGGCTTATGAGATGCTGGCTCACCTGAAGCAACTATATCAGGGACAAGCACGACAGAGAGATTCGACGTATCGAAATCTCTTTTTCAATGCAAAATGTCTGAAGGAATGCCAGTAGGAACTCACGTTCTTAAGATGATAGGTTATGTTCAGAACCTTGAAAAACTGGGATTTCTTTTAGGGCAAGAGCTGTCGACTGATTTGATCTTGCAATCGTTGCTTGAGTCATTCAGTCAGTTCATTCTAAATTATCACATTAATGAAATCGACAAGCCATTGACTGAGTTGTTGAACATGCTGAGGACTGCCGAGAAAAAAATAGGCAAATCCAAGCCCAACACCATACTGATGGTGCAAAAGGGCAAAGGCAAAGGTTTTGTAAAACCCAAAGGTAAACCGAAAGGTAAGCCCAAGGGCAAGCAAACCACTTTCAACAATGCACTGAAATCTAAAGGTGGTGTAGCCAAGGACTCTATCTGTCATCACTGTGGTGAAAAGGGTCACTGGAAAAGGAACTGCAAAAGCTATGTTGCAGGAAAAAGGCTGGAAAAGGAGAAAGCAAATGTTGCTTTGGGCTCAGGTATTTATGTTGTTGATATTAATGTGATTGATATCAATTTAAATACAACTACTTCTTGGGTACTTGATACCGGATGTGGTTCTCACATTTGTACTAATGTGCAGGAACTGCAAAGGAGTAGAGAGTTGGCAAAGGGTGAAGTGGAACTACGAGTTGGCAACGGAGCACGTGTTGCAGTCCTAACTGTAGGGACTTGTACTTTTACTTTGCCTTCAGGGCTTGTTTTGGGTTTAGAAAACTGTTTCTATGTACCAAGTTTAACTAAGAATATTATTTCAGTTTCTTGTTTGGACAAGAAAGGTTTTGAGATTTCAATCAAAAACCAACGATTGTCGTTATTTTTGGATAATATTTTTTATGCAAGCGCCTCTTTGATTAATGGTCTATATATTTTAGACTTTGATATGCCAATTTTAAATATAAATACAAAAAGGATTAAGACTAATGATTCTAATCCGACATACCTCTGGCATTGTCGCTTAGGCCACATAAACGAAGACCGCATATCCAAGCTCCATAAAGATGGGCTGTTGGAATCATTTGACTTCATGTCTTATGATCGATGTGAATCTTGTTTATTGGGTAAGATGACAACATCACCTTTCACTAAGCTAGGTGAGAGAGCCGATGCTTTATTAGAACTAATACATAGTGATGTATGTGGCCCTTTTAATATACATGCAAGGGGTGGTTACCTCTACTTCATTACCTTTACTGATGACTTCAGTAGGTATGGATATGTGTTCTTGATGAAACACAAATCCGAAGCATTTGCTAAGTTTAAAGAGTTTAAACTAGAAGTAGAAAACCAACTTGGCAAGAATATTAAGGTTCTTCGATCTGATCGAGGAGGAGAATACTTGAGTCTAGAATTCTGTGACTATCTAAAGGATTGTGGAATCGTTTCACAACTTTCTCCTCCAGCTACTCCACAATGGAATGGTGTATCTGAAAGGAGGAACATAACCTTATTAGATATGGTTCGTTCTATGATGAGTCACACGAGCCTGCCCAATTCTTTTTTGGGGGACACGCACTAGAGACAACAGCTTTAACACTTAACCGCGTTCCATCTAAATCAGTTGCAAAGACGCCATACGAGTTATGGACTGGGAAGCGTCCTAGTTTGTCTTTCCTCAAGATTTGGGGCTGTTAAGCTTTTGTAAAACGCTCAGCTTCTAATAAGCTGGCTCCAAAATCTGAAAAGTGCATATTTGTAGGTTATCCTAAGGAAACTAAAGGATACTACTTTTATATCACTAACGAAAACAAAGTGTTTGTTGCTCGCACGAGAGTCTTTCTAGAAAAAGAATTTGTTTCTAGAAACACGAGTGGGAGTAGTGTAGAACTTACTGAAGTTCCAGACTCTCAAACTAGCACTAATGATAAGATGGAAATTGAACAGACTCCACAAGTTGTTGTGCAAACGAGTGCCACAAACAGTTAGTGCAACCAAAGACCAATTCAAGAAACACAAGAATTGCGTGAGTCCGGTAGAGTTCGTCGTCCACCTCCGGAAAAAATTTGGTTTTTTCATAACGAACATGGTGATGTTATGTTTGTGGATCACGATGAACCTTCAACCTACAAACGAGCAATTAATAACCCGTATTCGAGAAATGGCTTGAGGCCATGAGATCTGAAATGGAGTCCATGTACACAAACCAAGTCTGGATCTTGGTTGATCCACCTGAAGGGGTAACTCCCATAGGGTGCAAATGGGTTTTTAAGATTAAAATCGACATGGAAGGGAATGTACAAACGTACAAGGGGCGACTGGTCGCGAAAGGTTTCAAACAAGTTCATGGTATAGACTATGACGAGACATTTTCCACTATAGTTATGTTCAAGTCCATTAGGATTTTGCTATTTCAACTTACTATGACTATGAAATCTGGTAAATGGATGTCAAAACCGTTTTCCTTAATGGAAAACTTGAAGAGGATGTGTATATGACACAGCCCGAAGGTTTTGTCACTCCGAGAATGCTCGGAAAAAATATGTAAGCTTCAGAGATCCATTTATGGACTCAAGCGAAAGCTTCTCAAAGTCGAACATCCGCTTTTAATGATGCCGTCCCGTGAGTTTGGCTTCATTATAAATGAGGATGAGCCTTGTGTTTACAAGAAGGTTAGTGGGAACTCAATCGTATTCCTGGTTTTGTATGAGATGACATACTACTCATTGGAAACGACATACCAACCTTAAAGTCTGTCAAGGCTTGGTTGAGTACGTGTTTCTCTATGAAAGACTTAGGCGATGCCAGCTATATTCGGGAGTCAAGATCTATAGAGATAGATCCAGAGACTCATTGGCCTAAGTCGAGTACATATATAGACATGGTGCTAAAGCGGTTTAGCATGCAAGAGTCTAAGAAGGGCCTTTGTCCTATGGCACATGGTACTGCTTTCGTCGAACAAACAAGTGTTCTAAAACGCCCTGCCGAATTAGAACGCATGAAAGAGATCCCTTATGCTTCGCCATAGGATCCATCATGTACGCCATGTTATGTACTCGCCTGCGATGTCTCGCTTTGCCTTAAGCCTTACGAGCGGATACCAGCCTAAATACGGTGAACGTCATCTGGATCTCGACCAAGAATATCTTCAAGTACTTACGAAGGACTAAGGATACATTCTTGATTTATGGAGGGGCGGATGAGCTCGTTGTAAGTGGTTACACCGATGCTAGTTTTCAAACCGATAGAGATGATTTCCGATCGCAATCGGGATATGTGTTTAACTTGAATGGAGGTGCTGTGAGCTGGCGCAGTTCAAAGAAATCGACCATCGCAGATTCTACGACAGAGGCCGAGTACATAGTAGCTTGTGAAGCAGCTAAGGAGGCAGTTTGGATAAGGAAATTTATTTCCGACCTCGATGTGGTTCCTAGTATTGCGAACCCGATAGACCTCTATTGTGACAACAATGGGGCTATTTCACAATCTAGGGAACCTAGATCTCACCAGAGGTCCAAACATGTACTACGGCGTTTTCACCTAATCCGCGAGATTATAGAAAGAGGTGATGTGCATATATGTAGAGTAGATTCGGCAGACAATGTCGCCGATCCACTGACGAAGCCACTGTCGCAGCAGCAGCATGATCGTCACACTAGCTCCATGGGTATCCGATATCTGGAGGGCTGATCTTTAGAGACAGTCATTAGTATGCCCTTAAAGACCAATCATTAGATGATTTTGGGTCTTTAGTGTAAGTGGGAGATTATTGTATCGTATTTATGTAATTTTCATTTTGATGAATAAAAAGGCATAAAATATTCCAGTATTATTTTTGTGTTTCTACGTTCTTAAAAACATAATGAAATAATATGTCCTTAGAATAGTATTCATAATTGTTATGATTTTGAAATGTCCCTAGTCGAACATTATTATGGAATCTTCGTCGAGGACAATAATAATGCGTAAGACTAGTATGTGCAGTGATTGATATAAGATATCGGATCGTCGCATGGGTATATATGATTAGAGAATCATTATACTGGACAGACCCGACATGAGAAACACACCATGGGTTGTTATATAATAGTCAACGGTGTTTTTCAATTTTTGACTGGGTTGTATATGAGAATCCTTCGACTTGAGGTCTCACAAGAGTTTTTGCATGGCTAGTGTTATGCTTTGATAATGTTAAACGCTATCCGTAACAGGGTGAGCAATAAAGGCATTTATTGGGTATATCACGAATCTTGTTCAGGATGAATGGGATGCAGAAATGATTTGTCCCTCCTATATAGCAGGAGCGATATCGTGGGCCCCTTTGATGGAGTCTGACTAATTCATGGCCATGAACAAATGAATCAGTATATGATATTGATGTCATTTGATTATTCTACTCGCGAATCAAGAAACTAAAAGATTGGACAATACAAGTGTGACTTTTTCCATGACTTGTGTTCAATCTAGATATCAAGGACAAAAGGATTTAAATACAAATGTCAAATGATGTGATTATGATAGTCACCAGATATTTATGAATTGGGGGTAATGATGCGTTGCTAGATACCTCTCATTACCTGTGACATATGATGTCACGGCCAACATCATAGATACCTCCTGGGTCGCACTCATAGATCAATTGGATTGGGCTTGTTGGAGTACATTTAATCTAAGGTGCGCCAATTCGATTGGGCCGGGCCGGGATTGGATTGGCCCTTAATCGGGTTGGGCCGACCAATATGTTTGGGCCGACCAACCCATTTGGACCGACCTTATGGCTGGAAAATTGGATATATTTTCAGCTATTATCTCTTAGAAGGAGGTTGAAGTGGTGGAGAATGTGGAGGAGTAGTTTCCTCCATGATCTCCCACTTTCCCCTTTCTCTCTCCCCACTTTCCCTTGAATGACTAAGAAAAATGCTGATTTTTCCTAGCATTCTATGTGATTATTCTCCAGCTTTTGAAAGCTTAGAATAGAGAGAAAAAGAGAGAGCATTCAAGAGAGCTTGAATAGAAAGAAAAGACAGCTTTTATATATACTTGTTTTCTAGCTTTGGCTAATAGAAAAGAAGTAAGAAAACTGTTTCTTGTTCTTCGAAAGGTCCTATATCCACCATATATATATACTCCATCTTGAAGAGTGTCTTCAAGACTTCTACGAAGCGTTGGCTAGCACCAAGCGGTAGAGGACCATCCCCGGAAGATCGAGTAGATATTGGGAGAGGCGGAGCCTGCGTTGGTGGTGTTCCGTTCGTGACAACTGAAACCGTTTCAGACGATTTCCGCACTTCGAAAGGTATAATACTATCCCATAGTCTAAGGTTCTTACTCGTGAAAGATTCTATTAGAGGCGGGTCGTTTTATTTCAGCTGCATAACCTGTTTTAGACCCGATTATTCCTCTTACACTTCTAACTCTACCTCTTTACTTTCAAGTTCTTACTTTATTAATTGTGCTTATATTGCATAAGAACTTGTTTGTATGAACTTTATTTGTCTATCTTTAGTTAGATTGTTTGCTTGTTATATCTTGCCTTGGCTTGGCCATTTGACTTGCACTAAGTACTATTACAAGTTTTATATATATCTTGCTTAGTGTTGGTTCTATGAATTGTATTGTTTGATCTTACAAGATTTTCATATAGGACTCTTGACGGTGGCTAAGGAGAGCTAAGTTCTCCTTGATACCTAACTAAATAAATTAGCTCGGGAAAGAGTCAGAGGATTTGGCCTAGCTATCAAGGAAGGGGAAGAGCTCGGGATGGAGTCCGAGATTGAATCTGAGCTGAAGAATGAATACCTGATAAGACCAGCAAAGTCAGAGAGGGTGAGGGAAGACCTCAACATCACTCTGATGCTTAAGTTAGTTCAGATTCTAGAGAGAAATAACTTAGCACAATAATTGAGATCTAGTGCAACATGGATGAAAGAAGTTAAATGAACATTATTTATATAGGGAAATCCCCAAAGGATATTTTAATACCTTGCCATCGTATTTTTGTGGACTATGTATTGAATTCAGTACGGACGAGTGGCTTCCACACGCTTGATCTAGGCCGTTCTAGTAAGCTTGTATGTCATAGGTCATTCGAAGAACTCAACTTAAGGCTTGACTTTGGTTCGAGCCCATTACACAACATAACTATTTCGTCATTTCATTAGGTAATTGGGAAAGAATCCTAGAAATCAGAATTTAATGCAACAAAAATGAGCGATGGCCGAGATTAATGTTTGGGGCCGAAATATAATAAGCTCTTTGACTTGGTTAGAATGAAAGTGAAAATAAAATGTAGGGACGTCAATTACCATTTGCTAATAAACCATTCTAATTAATGTGAGGGCCTATGAATAGGTTTGCCCCCGCTAAGCATTGAAGCATATTTATGATTAAAGGTGTACTTTAAAAAAGTAAATTTTAAAATTCGTAAAAATTCTAACATGTGGTAACCAAAATGAAATTTGTATTATATTTTAAAGAGAAGGAGTATACGACCCTAGTAATTGGTAAACTTATGAAATGATCGAGGTTGCAGTATGAAAACGGAAATAAAAATTAACTTATTTGCAACACCTTCTAGATCCGCAAGGTCCCTTGAGGCAGCAACCAATAATAACAAGGCTTTTTCCGTATTGCCCATGCCCTTTAACGAAATCCACCGTGTTTGTCTCCTTCACTTGATCAACTATTGAACCAAGAAATTTAGAAATCAAAGTTTGTCTTAACTAGGGTATATTCTCAATTGCTTAAAAACACCTTTTTATAACTTATGGTTTAAAATAAGTTGTTGTTGGTGAGGGAATACCTCAACCACACCCCAATGCTTAAGTTAGTTCAGATTCTTTAGAGAAAATCATTTGCACAATAATGGAGAATTAGTAGAAAATGAAGAAAAATGAACAATATTTATAAAGGGCAATGCCCAAAGAATATTTCAATACCTTTTACGGTCTGAGGTGTGGCAACACTGCTTTTATTGTCACCACATTTTTATAAATTGTTCATTGAGTTCGGTACGACTGAGTGGCTTCCAAGCGCTTGATCTCGATCCTCTGAGTATGCTTTTATGCCCAAGGGCTGGCTTTGCTCCGAGTCTAATACCCAACATAGCTATTGCATGGACCTAACTCATGTACTTCCTTTTTGGGCCTATATCATTCATCAAAAACTATTGTCATTTGCTTTATACTATCAACCTACGAAAGGTAAACATGAATATCAACATTGAGCTAGGTTTAATGCTTTTATTTTTATCTTTTGAAAAGTTTCAAGCATAGTCTATTAACTTCATGAAGTAAAAACATCGTAGCATCAAGATTATATTCAATGATTATCTTGAAAGAAGAAATATAAAGGATTATCCATTAATGATGGTTTTTTTTTTCCTATTACAATTATTTATTGGACCTCACCAGAGGAGGAGTAGTAGAAGCCCGGCTGAGCGGGTGCCCCGTGAGGGGAGTAGTAGAAGTCCCGTTGAGCGGGTGCCCCATGAGGGGGAGTATAAGACCCACACAAGGGAACCCAAAGAAATGACAATTAAATCTTTGTGTGAGGTGGGTATCGAACCCACAACCTCAAGGTTGTGGGCAGGCCCTTACCCCACTGGGCTAAGGAACCTTAGATATCCATTAATGATGGTTAATTCTTCTTTTCCAGCTTAATTTTACGTTGAATTATCTATAAATAAATATAATTTCCGTATTTTATTTGGTCCTGAATTACATAAACAAAATCTTGCAAATGTGTAGTTGGGTCTGTGATTCTGACTTCGAAAAATATTGGATTATGAGTTCGAACACCACTATAATGGACAAAACAACCCAATGCGAATAACATATAACTTGTATATATATATATACACACACATTTATATATTTTGATGAAGAGACTTCATACATCTATAATACTATGGAATCCATGTACTTAAAACAACCTGGGCATCTAACCCTAGAGCTAAAGTAGGAGTCCAAAATTCAGCATTTTTATTCTTACTTTTCTTTCACTCCATGTGTATTATTTATATATCAACGAATATTTGGTACATGGAGGCTTAGTAATATTCTACTAAAGTACTGGAACTCTAATTTAGGGTTTTGCTCCGGCAACTTGGGCCTGATTTATATCATCTCCGGCAGCCTGATTTGTACCTTCAGTCTCATGTGCTGCATAAAATTTAAAAATAGTTTGTGAAATCCATATTTTACTAATCATATTTTATTAATTTTTTTATCCGCATCAAGCTCCTACCAAAGTGCGTGCACGCCATGGAAAAAGTTTAATCGTTTATATACTAAAGAGATGGTCAAACCCTTGATTTTGAATATACTGCAAGTTCATAGATTACCATTTGGGCAACAAAGTATGCATCCAACACGTCCCCGCCAACTACAACATTTGGTTCCAGGTCCACAATGGACTTCTCCCTGCATAGGCTCTTTGACCTCATCTGGCTCCTTTGTCTCTTTCACTTCCTCACCTGAAGAATCTCCGTCTTTAGAAGCTCAATATAAAAGAGTAGAATGACAGTGAAATCTCCATTTCGTTATCCCTCAATTCCTATTTTTCTCTTAGAATCCCCCACGCCTAAACAATGTTCATTCTCAAGCATTTTCACATGTTGAGGACATAAGTAAATTATGATTAAGTTGAAAAGAACTATATAAATTAGTTCTGAAAATGGATGTCCATGTCCTATATTATGGGGTCAAAGTAAAGCATATGAAATATGTAATTATTTATGTAATAGTTTAACAGTCGAGTGTTTGATCCACATGTTAAGATATCATAGGTGACACACTAAAAACTTAAATAAATAAAAAGAAAATTAAGCTGCATATTTACTAAGACTTAGGGTGATAATTATTTAGATAATAGTTTAGCAGTAAAATGACTGGCTTATAGGCAATGAGATAAGGTGGGACTAGACAACTTAAGAAAGAAAAAATAAGCCTAAAGCATCATTATCTTCAAAGACATCCTAGAACGGCTATAACATATTGATGCAAATAATTATCAAACAAGTTTGACATATAAAACAAATATTGCAATTTTTTACACTATCATCGGTACATAAAACAAATATTGAATGTTATTTGTGATTGTTTTATTTATTGTAAGCACATGTAGGGATGAGAATTAGAAACTATAAAAATAATTAGAATAATAGTGAAATGTAATACTAACTCTTTTTTTCATCTTTTGCTATCTCGGCAATTACGGTTGAGGAGATGAGAATAGCAAAGAGAAGGCCAAGGGAAATGAAAATATTGAACTTCATTTTTCTTGAAATTCTTAGCTCTAAGTCAAAGTTTCTTGAAAGATGAATATAATGCTTCATCCCGTGGCTCTATTTATAGCCTGAGAAATATGAAATATTCGAAGGAAATTATAATATATGCACTAGACATGAATTGATATATCTAGAGTGTTGTTGTCTTGGAGAGGCAAGTTTTGGATGCTTTCATGAAATACAAAATCTTATCTATCTATCTATTTATAGTAAATTTACGTTTGATGTTTGAATCTTTTATCAATTTAAATGAACTATGAAAGTAGAAATCTGATACTTGTTAGTAGAACAATTTAATTTGCTAAATATGGGAACTTAATTCATGCGTAATGTTCAAACTTATCGCCAGGATCGGTTGCACGTAGCAAATTCAGTAACAGTTGTCAAATTTTGATGCTAAAAATGTTACCAAATTTGTGATGTCTAGTTAGGACAAGAAGCTGAAGGGGACTTGCATGGTTAGATGAGATGATAAAAATGATGTTATGAAACAAAGTTTCAAAATCTTAAAAAATTATTATATTTGGAGGGGGTAGGGTGGATTAGTAGTCTGGGTGTTGTGGCACTGGTGTCGAACTCAGGACATCTCGGTCGTGAGCGAAGGGGAGCCCCACTGGGCTACGGCCTTCTTGACCTTAAAAAAAAAAATATTGGAAACCACTCCTCCACTTTCTCTACCATTTCAACCACCTTTCTAAGAGATAAAAGGGCTGGAAAATATATCCAAATGTCCAGCCATAAGGTCGGTCCAAATGGGTTGGTCGGCCCAATCATATTGGTCGGCCCAACCCGATTAAGGGCCCAATCCAATCCCGGCCCAGCCCAATCGAATTAGCGCACCTTAGATTAAATGTACTCCAACAAGCCCAATCCAGGTTGATCTATGAGTGCGACCCGGGAAGGTATCTATGATGTTGGCCGTGACATCATATGTCACGAGTAATGAGAGGTATCTAGCAACGCATCATTACCCCCAATTCATAAATATCTAGTGACTATCATAATCACACCATTTGACATTTGTATTTAAATCCTTTTGTCCTTGATATCTAGATTGAACACAAGTCATGGACAAAGTCACACTTGTATTGTCCAATCTTTTAGTTTCTTGATTCGCGAGTAGACTAATCAAATGACAACAATATCATATATTGATTCATTTGTTCATGGCCATGAATTAGTCAGACTCCATCAAGGGGCCCAAGATATCGCTCCTGCTATATAGGAGGGACAAATCCTTTCTGCATCTCATTCATCCTGAACAAGATTCGTGATATACCCAATAAATGCCTTTATTGCTCACCCTGTTACGGATAGCGTTTAACATTATCAAAGCATAACACTAGCCATGCAAGAACTCTTGTGAGACCTCAAGTCGAAAGATCTTATATACAACCCAGTCAAAATTTTGAGAAACACCGTTGACTATTATATAACAACCCATGGTGTGTTTCTCATGTCGGGTCTGTCCAGTATAATGATTCTCTAATCATGTATACCCATGTGACGATTCGATATCTTATATCAATCACTGCACATACTAGTCTTACGCATTATTATTGTCCTCGAAGATTCCATAATAATGTTCGACTAGGGACGTTTCAGAGTAGTATCTCATAACAATCAATTATGAATACTATTCTAAGGAAATATTATTTATTTATGTTGTTAAGAACGCAGAAACATAATGAATAATACTGGAATTAATGCCTTTTTATTCATCAAAATGAAAATTACATAAATACGGTTACAATAATCTCCCACTTGCACTAAAGACCCAAATTACAATAAATGGTCTTTAAGGCATACTAATGACTGTCTCTAAAGATCAGCCCTCCAGATATCGGATACCCATGGAGCTAGTGTGACGATCATGCTGCTGCTGCGACAGTGGCTTCGTCAGTGGATCGGCGACATTGTCTGCCGAATCTACTCTACATATATGCACATCACCTCTCTCTATAATCTCACGGATTAGGTGAAATCGCCGTAGTACATGTTTGGACCTCTGGTGAGATCTAGGTTCCCTAGATTGGGCAATAGCCCCATTGTTGTCACAATAGAGGTCTATCGGGTTCGCCATACTAGGAACCACATCGAGGTCGGAAATAAATTTCCTGATCCAAACTGCCTCCTTAGCTACTTCACAAGCTGCTATGTACTCGGCCTCTGTCGTAGAATCTGCGATGGTTGATTGCTTTGAATCTGCGCCACTCACGAGCACCTCCATTCAAGTTAAACACATATCCCGATTGCGATCGGAAATCATCTCTCGTCGGTTTGGAAACTAGCATCGGTGTAACCACTTACAACGAGCTCATCCGCCCTCCATAAATCAAGAATGTATCCTTAGTCCTTCGTAAGTACTTGAGGATATTCTTTACCGAGATCCAGTGGACGTTCACCGTAATTAGATCGGTATCTCGCGCGTAAGGCTTAAGGCATACGAGACATCCAGGGCGAGTACATACCATGGCGTACATGATGGATCCTATGGCATAAGCATAAGGGATCTCTTTCATGTGTTCTAATTCGGCAGGCGTTTTAGAACACTGTTTGTTCGACAGAACAGTACCATGTGCCATAGGACAAAGGCCCTTCTTAGACTCTTGCATGCTAAACCGCTTTAGCACATTGTCTATATATGTACTCGACTTAGGCCAATGAGTCTCCCGGATCTATCTCTATAGATCTTGACTCCCCAGAATATAGCTGGCATCGCCTAAGTCTTTCATAGAGAAACACGTAATCAACCAAGCCTTTACAGACTTTAAGGTTGGTATGTCGTTTCCAATGAGTAGTATGTCATCTACATACAAAACCAGGAATACGATTGAGCTCCCACTAACCTTCTTGTTAACACAAGGCTCATCCTCATTTCTAATGAAGCCAAACTCACGGACGGCATCATTAAAACGGATGTTCCAGCTTCGAGAAGCTTGCTTGAGCCCATAAATGGATCTCTGAAGCTTACATACTTTTCCAGCATTCTCTGGAGTGACAAAACCTTCAGGCTGTGTCATATACACATCCCCTTCAAGTTTTCCATTTAGGAAAGTGGTTTTGACATCCATTTGCCAGATTTCATAGTCATAGTAAGCTGCAATAGCAAGCAAAATCCGAATGGACTTGAACATAACTACAGGGGAAAAAGTCTCGTCATAGTCAATACCATGAATTTGTTTGAATCCTTTCGCGACCAGTCGCCCCTTGTACGTTTGTACATTCCCTTCCATGTCGGTTTTAATCTTAAAAACCCATTTGCACCCCTATGGGAGTTACCCCTTCGAGTGGATCAACCAAGATCCGGACTTGGTTTGTGTACATGGAGTCCATTTCGAATCTCATGGCCTCAAGCCATTTTTTCGAATCAGGGCTATTAATTGCCCTGTTTGTAGGTTGAAGGTTCATCGTGATCCACAAACATAACATCACCATGTTCTGTTATGAAAAATCCAATTTTTTTTCGGAGGTGGGACGACGAACTCTACCGAACTCTACGCAATTCTTGTGTTTCTTGAACTAGTGCTTGTCGCATAACTCGTTTATGGCACTCTCTGCACAATAACTTGTGGAGTCCGTTCAATTTCCATCTCATCATTAGTGCTAGTTTGAGAGTTTGGAACTTCGGGAAAGTTCTACACTACTCCCACTCGTGTTTCTTGAAACAAATTCTTTTTCTAGAAAGACTCCCAGTGCGAGCAACAAACACTTTGTTCTCGTTAGGGATATAAAAAGTAGTATCCTTTAGTTTCCTTAGGATAACCTACAAATATGCACTTTTCAGATTTTGGAGCCGACTTATCGAAGTCGAGCGTTTTACAAAAGCTTCACGACCCCCAAATCTTGAGGAAAGACAAAGCTGGGGACGCTTCCCAATCCATAACTCGTATGGCGCCTTTGCAACTGATTTAGATGAAACGCGGTTAAGTGTTAAAGCTGCTGTCTCTAGTGCGTGTCCCCAAAAGGAATTGGGCGAGCTCGTGTGACTCATCATAGAACGAACCATATCTAATAAGGTTCTGTTCCTCCTTTCAGATACACCATTCCATTGTGGAGTAGCTGGAGGAGAAAGTTGTGAAATGATTCCACAAGCTTTTAGATAGTCATAGAATTCTTGACTCAAGTATTCTCCTCCTCGATCAGATCGAAGAACCTTAATACTCTTGCCAAGTTGGTTTTCTACTTCTAGTTTAAACTCTTTAAACTTAGCAAATGCTTCGGATTTGTGTTTCATCAAGAACACATATCCATACCTACTGAAGTCATCAGTAAAGGTAATGAAGTAGAGGTAACCACCCCTTGCATGTATATTAAAAGGGCCACATACATCACTATGTATTAGTCCTAATAAAGCATCGGCTCTCTCACCTAGCTTAGTGAAAGGTGATGCTGTCATCTTACCCAACAAACAAGATTTGCATCGATCATAAGACTCGAAGTCAAATGATTCCAATAGCCCATCTTTATGGAGTTTGGATATGCGATCTTCGTTTATGTGGCCTAAGCGACAATGCTAGAGGTATGTTGGATTAGAATCATTAGTCTTAATCCTTTTGGTATTTATATTTAAAATTGGCATATCAAGGTCTAAAACATATAGACCATTAATTAAAGAGGCACTTGCATAAAACATATTATCCAGAAATAATGACAATCGTTGGTTTTTGATCGAAATCTCAAAACCTTTCTTGTCCAAACAAGAAACTGAAATAATATTCTTAATTAAACTAGGTACATAGAAACAGTTTTCTAAACTCAAAACAAGCCCTGAAGGCAAAGTAAAAGTACAAGTCCCTACAACTAGGGCTGCAACACGTGCTCCGTTGCCAACTCGTAGTTCCACTTCACCCTTTGCCAACTCTCTACTCCTTTGCAGTCCCTGCACATTAGTACAAATGTGATAACCACATCCGGTATCAAATACCCAAGAAGTAGTTGTATTTAAATTGATATCAATCATATTAATATCTACAACATAAATACTTGAGCCCGTAGCAACATTTGCTTTCTCCTTTTCTAACCTTTTTCCTGCAAGATAGCTTTTGCAGTTCCTTTTCCAGTGACCCTTCTCACCACAATAATGACAGATAGAGTCCTTGGCTACACCACCCTTAGGTTTCAGTGCATTGTTGAAAGTGGTTTGCTTGCCCTTGGGCTTACCTTTCGGTTTGCCTTTAGATCTCACAAAACCTTTGCCTTTGCCCTTTTGCACCATCAGTATGGTGTTGCGCTTGGACTTGCCTATTTCCTTCTTGGCAGTCCTCAGTATATTCAACAACTCAGGCAATGGCTTGTCAATTTCATTCATGTGATAATTCGAATGAATCGACTGTATGATTCGAGCAACGATTGCAAGATCAAATCGGTCGACGACTCTTGTCCCAAAGGAAATCCCGAGCTTTTTCAAGGTTCGAACATAACCTATCATCTTAAGAACGTGAGTTCCCTACTGGGCATTCCTTTAGACATTTTGCACTCGAAAAAAGATATTTCGATACATCGAATCTCTCTCGGCGTGCTTGCCCCTCGATATAGCTGCTTCGGGTGAGCCGACGATCTCATAAGCCCCCATGTCCTCATGTTGCTTCTGAAGCTCAAAGTTCATGGTGACAAGCATGAGGCTATACACATCTAAAGCATCACTAACATGCTTCTGATAAGCACTTCTATCGGCCGTCAAGCGCGAGCCTGCGGTGTAGCGGGAATAGGCTATTCCAGGGACATACGACTTTCTTTCATGCTTGAGAACGATTCTCAAATTCTCGAACCCGATCGAGGAAGTTAACTCCCTCTAATTTGTCCTTCTCAAGGACAGAACGCAGTGATAGTGTTTGGTTTGAATTTGCCATTTTTCTACAACAAAATACATATGCAAAGTAAGTACCAATTAAAATCATTATTAGGTCTTTATCTTTTTAATGATTTCTCCCACTATTTTCTTCGAGTGAATAACCCTCATTATCAACTCGGAAAGTTCGTTAACTTTCTAGCGGGCCAAGATCCATATTTCACCTCGTTCTGAGTCAACTTTGGCTGATCGCCCAAAACTTGGTTATTTAGGTAGGCAACGTTTGCCAATTACATCAAATTATGTAATTCTTGGTTAGTTGAGTGAATAACATTTATTCAAGCGTATCATTATACACTTTTCTCAACTCTTTTGCCTCTAGATCCTCAATCCATTTATTGAGATAATCCAGTTAACTAGGACCCTAAGTTTTAGCCAGCGGATATCACAACTTATCCTTCGCGCCTCACCCTGGATAGACACGTATGCACGACTTTGGCATGTCCCATACTAATGTCGATCTAGGCCTTGACGAGGGCCAAACTAAGGAAGGCACTAATTAATATTTAATTGAGGGGTTTTTGTTTTTTAACAATCTCACCGTAAAAGCATAAATAAAACAGTTTATGCTTATATACATATGCATCCAATACATAAAAGTAAAAATGCAATAGTAACCGCCATATCCTATTCGGTTTTTCCAAGTCAATGGAAAAACCGTGAAGTCAGTCTAAGGGTGTGAAAAGAAAATACTCTATTCTACACTGTCTTGACCTTCAAGTGGTTTCCTTTAAATCTTCATCACAGCTGTACCTTCTCCTAATCTAGAATATTACATGATTCTAAGGAAACCTCGAGTTACATTCGAGGGGATTTGTTGAGAAGAAAATTACAACTTTTGAATAATAAAATAGGCACGATACGCAGATCGTATTATAAAATTAAACCAACAGGGTAAAGGCGATTACTATGCATCATGCTCAATTAACATAACAATTTATGAAAAATAATGAGCAACCAGCATAACAGAACATTTCATATTCTGGTCAGTTCGGTTGACCGGCCACCAAGCTCGGTCGACCGAACAAAGTACTGAGAGTACTCGGTTGACCAAACAGGCACTTCGGTCGATCGAAGACCAACTCGGATCGACGAAGACCAACTCGGTTGATCCGAACCAAATATCAGTAGCTTCTGTCTTACCTCGGTCGACCGGAACTGAGTCTCGGTCGACCGAAGGGCTAGAAACTGAGAGTTTTTCCAGCTTTTGAATGACTTCAAAACTGGAAAATCTCGATTCTCATACATTCAAAATGATGAAAAAACATGTCATACATCATATGCAACATTTCTAGCAATCCTAAGGCATGCAAAACATAGATTCATAATCCATATTCTAATACTATAGCACATTAAGTCTATAGGGTACTCGTGAGTGGCTCTGATATCACTGTTAGAGGAATAACCAGGTCAAATCACATTGTGCAGCGAAAATAAAGTGACCCGCCTCTACCAGGATCTATCACGAGTAAGAACCTAACACTACGAGATAGTATTATACCTTTTCCAAGTGCTAGGATAGCTGAAACGGTTTCAGCTGTTGTTGTCACGAACGGAATGCCACCAACGCAGGCTCCGTCTCTCCCAGTATCCACTCGATCTTCCGGGGATGGTCTTCTACCACTTGGTGCTAGCCAATGCCTCGTAGAAGTCTTGAAGACTCTCTTCAAGATGGAGTATGAAGTATGACCTTCTTGGAAGAACAAGAAAACAGTTTTTTCTTTTCTTACTCAATGTTCTCTCTTTTTCTCTCTTCTCTAAGCTCTCAAAAAGCTGGAGAAAACTACGTAGAATGCATAGAGAAAAACAGTATTTTCCCTAGTCATTCATTGAATAGAGAGGAGAGTGAAAGGGGGAAGTGGGAGATCATGGAGGAAACCACTCCTCCACTTTCTCTACCATTTCAACCACCTTTCTAAGAGATAAAAGGGCTGGAAAATATATCCAAATGTCCAGCCATAAGGTCGGTCCAAATGGGTTGGTCGGCCCAACCCGATTAAGGGCCCAATCCAATCCCGGCCTGGCCTAATCGAATTGATTGATCCAAATGGGTTGGTCGGCCCAACCCGATTAAGGGCACAATCCAATCCCGGCCCAGCCCAATCGAATTAGCGCACCTTAGATTAAATGTACTCCAACACCCTCATGGGTGACTTCTAAGGATTTCCACATCTTGTGAGCGGATTTGCTTCCACGTACCCGATTGTACTCATCCGGATTAAGAGCACAACTAATGATGTTCATAGCTCGATAATTGAGAGTCATTTTCTTGGACTCATCTTGATTAAACTCATTGTCAAATTTTGGAACTTGAACACCATCTACCTCTTTCATAGGAACATAAGGACCTTCTTCAAAAATCTTCCATAAGGAGTAGTCTATAGAGCACACATAGATTTTGAAACGGTCTTTCCAAGCATTGAAATTATTTCCATCAAAGAGAGGTGGTCTATTTGTGGAAGATCCCTTTTGGTAGGCTAAAGCGGAATAACCGGCCATTAATCTTTTCTTCAAGCGATTAAGCTAAAGATGAAGACGAGGCTCTGATACCAATTGTAAAACACAAGAGGGGGTGAATTGGGTTTTAGTCGTTCTTGGAAACTTTTTCTATTCTTTGCAATGCTAGTGTAAGTTTGAGCAAGATGAATAAAAGCAATGCAAAACCCAACAACAAGACAAAGGATTTATAGTGGTTCGACTCACTCAGAATCTACATCCACTACCTTGAGCCGCACCCAAGGATTTTAAACAACTTCACTAAGAAGAATGTTTACACTTGTGGTAACTCACTAAGAGTTTCACAACACAACCACACAAGAAAAACTCACTAAGAGCTTGCCCACACTAAGTAGGACTTTTACAATTTGCCCACACAAAGTAGGACTTATACAAGAATAACCCAATCACTTAGAAAGGGAATGATAAGCTTTAAGAACAAGGTTGTTCACTCTTTTAAGTGAAAGATATTTACCTTTGAAGTACAAGAATGTTAAGCTCTTTGAACATATGATGCACACTCTTTGTCTTGCTTTTGAAAGAATACTCTTGAATGATTTAGATCATAGAAATGAAGATCATTTGCTTTGTAAGTGTTTAGACTTGATAAGAAATCAATCTATATTGTATGTGCAAGTCTTAGAGTGATTCTCAACTTTAGAGTATTTATACTTTTCAAAATATGCTGAAAAATCGACTCTGCAACGGTCATATAACGGCTAGAACTCGCAGAGTTCAGTTGACCGAAAAACAACCTCGGATGACCGAAGCCAGGGTCGGTTGACCGAAGCCCTAAGTCGGTCGACCGAACCAATGCATAGGTCGACCGAACTCATCCCTTGGTCGACCGAAGCCAATCAATCAAACTCTCTGTTTCTCTTCGGTTGATCCGAGCTTGAGCTCGGTTGACCGAACTTTTCTGAGCCTGAGAGATGTTGATTTTTCACACGTTTTAAAATCTTTTGAAGTCTAAAAGGTTTTCCCAAAAGGTAACAAATAAGAACATTTGGAAAACCATTTTAAAGTACTTAGACTTTGAAAACAAAGGCTTTTGAGATATGAACTCATTTAAGGAACGTTTTGAAACTTAGCCTTTTTAAAACGTGTTTATGATGAATGCAAGACTAGAGTGTAGAGCTTATGTTCATGAGAGCTTTGGTTAGAGCTTTATAAGATAACGACTTATGACGACAAAGCTAAACTAATCAAACCTAAGTCTTCAATCTTGATAAATGAGCCTTGCATAACTTTGAATCTTGATACCAATGGCTTGATTGAAGTACTTAGAGCTTCCATAATGAGTTCCGATATTCTATCACAAAGATTAAGATCATTAGACACAACATCAAAAGTTTGTCCAATATCAAAAACTGAGTTTGTTCGCCCTTAGGGCTTATAGAATCTATTATATACTTGGGCGGAATAAAACATGACATTACATATGCGGGAATAGCTTGAACAACTGATTTAATTAGTACTACCCAGTGTTGCGAAGGACTGTGACTTCTCCTTCCAACTGCTTAGTTTTTTCCAGAATTTATCTACAACGAACTAAAAGAACTTTTTTTAGATTGAACTGTCATGTAAAGCAACCCAAAATACTTTCCTTTTCCGTCACCCTTCGGAATTTGGAGGATGGAAAAGGCTAAGTTTTTAATGTCTTCTGGTGTGCCTTTACGGTAGAAAATGTTAGATTTTTCGTAGTTTATCAGTTTGCCAAAGCAAGTTTCGTATGTTTCTAGAATCTCTCTTAGTCTTCGTATGCACACCTCTTCAGCTTTAGCGAAGAATAAAGCCACAGAAGCCCCACCTCCAAATTTGAATCCTGTTAAAAGCCCTCGTTTTTCAGCAAAGATCTAAGGCTGAGGATAGTCCTGCCGTGCAGATGAGAAAAAGGAAAAGGGAGAGCAGATCTCCTTGGCGTATCCCCTAGTTGGATTAAAAGAGCTTGTAGGGACTTAATTGAGCAGGATGGAGTAGCTGACTGTTCTGATACAGTTCAATGCAAGGGATAGGAACTTTGGCGGGAAATTCGTACATGTTGTTACCATCTCTAAGTTGTCCCACTTAACGCTATCAAAAGCTTTGCTCATGTCTATCTCAAGTGCTAGTTGATGAGAGCCATTTGGTCGACTTTCCTGTAAATTATGGAAACCTCGAAAGCAATAATAGCATTATCAGTTATGAACCTACTCTTTGAGAAGGCGCTTTGAGCTTCATCAATCAGGGAATTCTTCACTAGCTTTAGACGATTTGTCAAGACTTTGGAAATAAGCTTGTAAACCATATTACATAGACAGATAGGTTGAAAATGTTTCACAGTCATAGGTTTTTTAATCTTTGGAATTAGAGCAATATGAGTCGAATTTATAGCTGACATATCGTGTCCATCATTCAGAACCCCAAGGATAAAGCTAGTAACCGATTGACCCACAATATGCCATAACTTTTGTAGGAAAAGTACGTGCATTCCATCTGGCCCGAGGGCTTTGGGCGGGTGCATTTGGTTAAGTGCTTTGATGGTTTCAACCTCATTGAAAGGAAGGTCTAAAGTATAATACTCCCTAGTATCTAGTTTATTTGTAAACAGTTGAGGCGATAGAGTTGCTCCGCTAGAGTTTGCTCCAAATAATTTTTCAAAAAATTCAATCGCTACTTCTTCAATCTTTAGGATTCCATCTGGTCCAACAATATTTTCAATGTAATTTTTTTCCTTTCTCTGTGATGCCTTATTATGGAAATAAGATGTGTTCCTATCTCCTTTTGCTAGCCATGTCTCTGTATTGCTAGCTTTCCAATAGCCTTCTCTTAGCTCTTGAATGTTTTCCAAGTCTTTTGCAATTTTTAATTCTTGGGAGAGAGAGTAGATGGGAAGTCCTCATCGTTTTTGAATTGAATCTGGTTCTTTTTGTTTGGATTCTAATTTTTTCTCGAGGTCTCCCACAACTTTAGTACTCCAAATTAGAAGGGCATCACGGAAGTCAGAAAGTGCTAGACTAAGTCCTGTAGTTGTTCTTTCAAAAGAACATGACCGTGTTTGACTTGTATATTCCAAGAATTCTGGCACTTTAAACTAGAGTGGTTCAAACCGAAGGGGCATTAATTTGTGTTCTTTTTTCTTTTTACGTCTTCGGCGAGAAGGCATGCTAAGAAGAATAGGGAGATAATCACTGTCTTTGGTGGATAAATGTTGAATAGTCATTTTTGGAAAATGTGTGCACCAAGAAGGAGTAGCTAGCCCCGATCCAAAGGGACAAAGACTTCTCCAGAACCTTCCTTGAAATTGCACCAAGTATAGGGGCTTCCAAAAAAAACCCAAATTACATAGCCCACGTTCAGTTATTACATTCCTGAATTTATTTATTTGCCTTTGACTCCTTTGAAAAAAATCGGGTTTTTCACTTTAGTTGAGTATTTCGTTGAAATCTCCCATACATAGCCAAGCAAGTGAGTTAATTGTTTGCAAACGTTTAAGTAATTTCCAAGAGTGAATTCACATGGTAGCATCTAGGTGCCCATAAAAGCCCGTGAAACGCCAGTTTAAATTATGTTGCTCAGAAAAAATGCAAGTGTCAATATGCCCAGTTGAGTAACATAAAATTTCCAGCTTTATTCGTGAGTTCCAAAAGAGACATAAACCCCTGCTATGGCCTATACGGCTTAAAGGGAAGCAAAAAAGAAAAACCTAATTTATTACGAACAACGTTCATAGAATGAGCCAAGGACTTTGTTTCTAGTAAAAAAAACAGCAGCTGAATTGTGTACTTTACATAAGTGCACTAGTTCAATAATTGTCTAAGAGTTTTGAATTCCCCGAAAATTACATGCTAAGAAATTCATGGGTTTGGGTATGGTCCCTTAACGACCTCCACCTTACCCTGAGAGACAACAAGAGTCCCTTAACGACCTCCAAATTGAACAGATCATCAACAATAAAAGTTTCATCAGAAAAAATATCTTCAGTTTGGGTAAGCTTGTGTTTCCAATTGGGTGAGTCCATCTGCTCACAGTTTTCTTGCTGAATCAGAGTTTTAAGAAGCCAACATTAATAGGCCCAGTGCTCGGCCCAAAGTCAGGAATTGTTTCTAGTGGATTAGAAGCTTTAATCATGGGCCTAGGAGAATTAAAAAAATTTGGTCCTGATGGTTCCCTTATCCCATTTCCATAATTATCTGTAGATATGTCTTCAACAACTAACCCATTATCAATTGGGCTCATATCATTCTTACTCAGGCCATTATTTAATTTTTTTACAAACCCAGCACTAGGCCCATCTTTTTGCCCATTTTTTTCCTTCTAGACCCGATGCCCCCAGTTGGGTGCTCGTCGGTCAAGCTGAGTTTTTTTCGTTGCCGGTGATCCTCCTGGGCGGCGGTCAACGTCTCTCTTCTTTGATACAGGTGGTAACAGGGAGATCCCCGCACCGGAGTGGACTTTAGAAGCTTTGTTCCGGCATGATTTTGTTTTCCGTTTCCCGACTGTACCTTGTTCGTTCCGGCTACTGGACTTCATCGCAACCGCCAATGAGTTTCCCTTCAACTCCGAAGCCCAGGCGGCGTTTGACTGGTAATTTTTTCCCCTCATCTATGTCTGTCAATTTTCCTTTTCCTTTTATATTGTATCCATCCGAGTTCATCTCGGCACCTTTTGGAATTTATGTAGAGTCTCCATAAAAAGGAAAATTTTCATTAGTAAAAATTGTTGGTGCGTTTCCATTTTCCATTACCTGATTTTCAGTTTGAATTACTGGCACAGGGTGACAGCTGCATTGATTTGGACAAATTCAATCAATTGAGATCCCATTGCCTTCGATGTATGGAGCATCAAAACAAATTCGAAGTTGTCTCGGTCTACACGGCGGTCTTCGAGAGGCAGCTCCAGACAAGCTATCAGCACATGATCTAATTTCCCACAATTGTTGCAAAAACCGAGGAGCCGTTCTTAGCGAAAACAGCCTAGTAATGTTCCAATGTTTGGTGCTTGGGCTTAGAGAACTCCCCGGAGGGAGATGTTGACATCTAGATTGGCTCAAATGCGGTAAAATCTCAGTCCATCCACCATCTCACGGTTTTGCACCATTATGCAGGTATCAAAGTGATTTGCTAGTTTGGTTGCCATCTCAATTGTAAGGAAAATGTGTGGCTCAAAATGTAACTGGAACCAATATTGGCATGTAGTAAACAGTGTATTAGTGATAGCCGTTCTTGGTTCAATACGCTTAACCCCTAGCAGAACAATGTCAAAACACCAAGGGCCGGTGTTTAGAACACGATATGTATCCATTTGGTTAGGGAGAGAAAAAACGGTAGGTATTAAAACCAAAATTTTGATAAGTTACCTTTTCACATACCCACACACGATTCAGTAGGATGTGGAAGTAGCGGGGGAGGTGATCGGTAATGCTTACGAAACGACCAACAATCGATGAATGATACCCCACCAAACCACCTTGAATATCCGCCTCATCAAAACTCGTAGTTACCTTTTCGATTCCTTTCAGTGTGATTTTTTTCATTTTTAAGATCAAATCGGTCACCATCGACATAGTATTTTGTAGTGAGTAGTGTAAAAAAAAATAAAGATTGTAGCAGTTGTGATAGAGTGCGAGTAACAAAATCTAGCAGCTTTTGGCGCTTATAAAAAGGCCTTGGCCGAGAGAAATCAAGGGTCCTTAGGTACCCTAGAAAGAAAGTCCTACTTTGTCGGATGAGGATAAGTGGGAATGATGAACATTTTCTGCTAGAATTGCTATCATTCATAATAATTTCCATGATCAAAGTTGATTAATTGGTTCTCTTCCTTTTTTTGTATCCATTGTCATTAATGTGGTCCTTGATTTCCTTAGAGGATTCCTCCAGAGAGGAAAGTTTCAGAGAGATGGTGGATAAAACATGCTTTAAAAGCATTATTAAGCATTATTGTAAATGCTAGAATGAATCCTGGGGAAGGATTATGAGGCAATTCCAAGAGGATTAGAAGGTTTTTTATGGAGAAAATCCGTGAGAGAATTATCCCCCTAGAGAGAGAATTAATTAAGATTGAGCTTAATATTCTTAGTTATAATACTTTATCTCTATATATAGAGTTTTTTCTTTAGTCTATAAGATTAGAACATTAAATACTTTGATTATAGTAATCTTAATATGTTGATATAAAGAATTTAAAACGCACTTCTTATTGTTATTATTCTACTATAGTTTTTTTTTATTATTAAGAACCATATACAGTCCTTAAACCCATATGACAGTCAATGAGCTTTAGCAATTTCCACTAAAACCATTAGCTAATGGGGTTTGGGGATAACAACATAAAAAGCCAAAAATAAATAAATACTGAACCGGCAAAATGAACATCAAAGAAGTCGAATGGTTTGCAAAACATTAAATAGATCATAACTGTGAGTATCAGTTTTTGGCTGTTCAAATCCCTTCTACACCTTGGAAAATTGGAAGGGCAGCGACTATTCAGATTCTCAACCTTGGAAAATTGATCCGTCTTCTCAAACCTCGGGATTAATTTTGTTCATAGTCCTCATCCACCGGTTCCCTTCCCATCTTCTACGGTTCTTCTCTGTATTTTGTTTTACATAATTGACCTCTCTATATCTTAAATTTAAGTCTTCAAGTCAATTTTTTACTGTTCTCCGTATGTGGGTCACCACTAGCTCTGTACAGGGATTTCCCGTTGGCATGTATGGCTGAACCCATGGCTTATTCAAAAGCTCAGGTAAGACAATCGAATTATCAACTCAAAAAGTCTATGGATTAAATTAGAGAAAATAAATATGTACAAGAAAATGAACAATATATTTAATTGTTTGGATATGTTATTAACATTTTATTTCAAAAACTGGTATATATGTACATCAACTCTTTCTTATTTTCTATGAATAGGTTTAGCAATATAATCTATCATTTTTACTACAAAATAATGACGAGTCTGCTAATCATGTCAAATTAGCGATTCAAGTCACTTTTCAAGACAAAAACAACAAGTGCATAACACATGTTGTTAGACAACAGGGTTTATTTTTCCAAACAATTAATTACCTACAACCCATTTTAACAACTCGAACTGAAACTTTAAACACACCCGACCCGTGGATGGCGAAATTACAGAATAAATTGCGTTTATTCACAATAGAGTGGTTCGATCACAAAGATCAAACACAAGGATATGGAGTGCTTCGATCACAAAGATCTACATCCACTACGTTAGGACACACCCAACGATTTTGGTGAATTCGACTACCTTGTCTTGAGAGTATCTTTACACGAAAGGACAAAACCAACAGGCGGTCTTTTCCGCACTAAACAACTCTTCTTCACCCTTGTGAACTCTCTCTCTAATATAGTCTAATAAGTGAGGAGGTTTTGCAAACACATCAATTGTACTTACTTTTCGGGTTCACCACTCACTCTAGTTCCTACAATTACAAAAAAGATCCACTCCACTAAGGAAGCTCAAAACCACCCCTCTCACAAACAAGCCTTTTCACTCAACCATTTACAAAATAAGTTTGTCTCAACAAATGAGACTTTACAATTTAAGCTCATGTATACAAATCCCTCATTGGATTGATTAGCTACCAAACAAAGCTCTAATTCAATATTGAGAATATAAGAATGTGTATGCGAAGCTCTTTATCAAAATGAAGTATTTTGATGAATGTATGAAAGAATTAAGATGTTGAAAGTGTTTGAATGCTTGTTTCGAAAGTGTAATTCAAAAGGCCCTCTTATGGCCTGGTTAACTATGAAAACTCAGCCTTGGAGGCTTTATATAGAGGCCTAAAGTGATAAGCAAACATGGTTCCAACGGCTATATTTTTGCTTGTGGCAAGACACTCTAGTCGAACGAACTAGCAAGTAGGTCGCCCTGGTGATTCTGAATCAAGGTAAGCAGTCTACTAGACACATCTTGGTTGACCGTAAAGAGTGGTATGGTCGTCCGGAGCATAGTCTTGGTCGACCAACCTAAAGCCTCGTCTTCTGCACAATATAGCCGTTGAAATTTTGGAACATTCATATTTGACTAAGAAAAAAACAAACTTCGGTCGACCGACCTTCATCAGGTCTTACGAGGTCTAAACAGTAGTGAAGGCCAAAAGTGGTTTTTCCACATGGTCACATTTCTAATGTTCTCAAACTCAAACTAGTATTCTCAAAATAAGATTAGTCACAAGGATGTAACTATGTAGACTTGACTAATCTTCAAGTCTTTTAGATATATAGGAATTTTTTTTAGCTTTACTTTAGTTCTTTGACAACCTCTTCATGTGATGAAGTCCTTTCTAATCTTCTAAGATGTAGCATCTGGGAGTTAAACACTTCAATAGTTAAGAGCTCACTACATGATATTCAATTGTAGCATCTTCTATGATGTATGATGACACCTGTGAGGTTCATAGGAACTATCTTACTATTTACATCAATGTAGGTATTAGTGGAAATTGTTAAAGCTCATAACTGTCATATGGGTTTAAGGACCGAATATGGTTCTTAATAATAAAATTAAAAAAAGGCAACAGTAGAATAATAACAATAACAAGTGAGTTTTCAAATCTTTATATCATTATATTAAGATTAATATAATCAAAGTATTTAATGTATCGAAGGCATGGTAGCCCAGTGGGTAACATCCACTATCTATGACCGAGAGGTCCAGGTTCGATACCTCCCTCACACAAGGGGATTGATTTAATTGTCATTTCTTTGGGTTCCCTTGTGTGAGGTCTTATACATCCCTCACAGGGCCCCCGCTCAACGGGACTTCTACTACTCCTCACAGGGCGCTGTCACGGGTCGCACGAATATAGCATCTCTCAGCGACCGTGACGATGCTTGGCACATTAAGTCATCGTATGAAGTTACCATGTGGTGCACGACGTCGGCTGACCTTGGTGGGCCCCAACGGCGTGCACGTCACATGGCTGCCATGCCCCAAGCAGCCGCCCAGAAGCGTGCACCAGCGTTGCCCCAGCCAGCCGCAGCGTGCCCCTGGCAGCCGCCCAGTAGCGACACTGTAGTTGTGCCCCAGCGTGCAGTAGAATGCAGCGGCAGCGCCCATAAGGCCAACAACTTGGCACTTTCAGTTTCGCATCCGGATGAACTCCAAATGAGCCCAAACTTGGTGGTTCATCCTTATACAACATTTTGAAGACAATGCACGAGCTAGATTGTGATTATCATGTGTATAGCATAGGTAGATAGTTTTCCCACCTCCTCGGAAAAAAGTGCTACACTCCTGTCTTATGGGCAAATGCTTTTTAAGCACCTATAGGGGGAATAAAAATTTACACACAAGCAAGCAATTGTAATCTCATGCAAACGACTCCTTCCCCTCGTCGTATTGTACATTCAAACTCTGTAAATTTGCATTCAATTCAATGAAGTGATTTTCGTGCAATTTGTCCCGTGCCATTTATTTTGTGTTTATTTACGAATTTGCCATTGTGAAGCGTTTGTCCCTTTTCGATTATTTCAAAAGCCGGGAGTGACTTGGGGCTAGGAACCAAGGTCACTCGGCATCACGGTGCGTCTAAGAACCTCAAGAGACGACCCGTGACACTTGGTATCAGAGCAAGGTTGCTAGAACTCGGGACTAAGAAAAGCGATGGCTACGAAAACGAGAGCCGTGTTGGCTACGTATGATGCTACCAAGGCCAGACTAGATGCTCTAGAGGCCATGGTAAGCAAAGTGCATACCTTCTGCTATGGTGAAAGCGAGGAGGTTGCCGAATCCATGAAGAGGAAGACGACTCTTATGGAAAACGATATCGGTGTTGAAAGTGGGGAACTAGAGGAAATGGGTAACGCTACAAGAGAGTTATTCCATGTTACCCAAGCACACGATGCTAAGTTGGTAAGCAACGAGGTAGCGACCGAGGAGATGCGCTCATCGTTGACCAACAACACCAAAGCAGTGACTAATCTGCAGGCTGCTTTGGAAGAGGTGAAGGCAGAGCTAAGGACGCTTTCCTTAGCCATTGGCCGAGCCGCTGGAGAACGGAATGCCCAACAAGCTGCTCCTAATCATGCACCGAAACTAAAGGTGAGAGAACCTAAGGCATTCAAAGGAGCAAGGGATGCTCAAGAAGTAGATAATTTCTTCTTCGACATCACGTAATACTTCAAAACGGTAGGTATCACCGAGGAGAGCATGAAGGTGGATACGGCTGCTACGTACTTGGAGGACGATGCGAAATTATGGTGGAGAGTCCAATCGTCCGAGATGGAAGCCGGGCGGATAACTATAAACACTTGGGAACTAATGAAAGAAGCTCTTAAGAAGCAGTTCTTTCCCCAGAATGTGGTCTATTAAGCTAGACGAAAGCTTAGAGAACTGAAGCAGGGTGGGACTATTCGAGAGTACATCAAGAGCTTCTCGGCATGCTTACTCCAGATTACTGACATGTCCGAGGCGGACAAGCTCTTTGTTTTCATGGAAGGTCTTAAACCGTGGGCTAGGAATGAGCTCACTCGCCAGCGTGTGCAGAACCTGGCCGATGCTATAACTATTGGTGAGGGTCTAGTGGACTTTCAACAAGATGTGAGGAAGGACAAGGAGAGGGTGACTCCCTTCCCGGCCAAGACTGGAAACTACAAGCTTTTCAGGCAGAACTTTCCAAGAAATGGAGGAGATAGACCCTCTCCCTCTTTCATGGGAACAAATCGAGGTGATGCCCCGCAAAGGAATTTCACACCGAGACCATTTGCTGGGTCATGTTACAACTGTTCAGGGCCTCACCCATTGAGAAGTTGTCCAACATACAAGGGTGGACCTCTGGCAGCGAATGGAATTCAAAGGGGACTAGATACACCCCAAATGCAACGTGAGGAAGCGTATCCTGAAGAAGGAGGTGCTGCTGGAGCATTAGCTAATATGCGAACGACCCAAGGCGGTCATGAAGCTCTAGGCACTCGATCTAAAAGCGATGCAGGATTGATGTACGTGGATGTGCACATCAACGGGATACCTATTCGAGCTATGGTGGATTCCGGCGCTACTCACAACTATATAGACCTCTCGGAAGTGGACAGATTGGGTCTATCTTTAGAAAAAAGTAACCGAACGGTGAAGGCCATAAACTCACCGCCTCAAACGGTTGCTGGAGTGGCGAAGGCAGTGAAGATAAGTGTGGGTCCTTTTGAGGGGAGCACGGACCTCACCGCGGCCCGGATGGATGACTTCAAACTCATATTGGGTCTCCAATTTATGAGGGATAATAAGACGAAAGTGCTCCCCTATGCTGATTCGATTGTTGTCGATGGGAATGTTGTGCCCGTCATTGTTGGGAAATCGGCCAAACCCAAGCTATCTGCGTTCCAACTGGGAAAGGGCCTTAAAAAGGGAGAGCCAACATTCCTTGCCCACCTAAACTGGGAAGAGGTAGAGGAGAAGTCGGGGTCTATACCACCGGTGGTGAAGCAGTTGTTACACAAGTACGAAGATGTCATGCTGGAAGAACTCTCTCGGCAACTACCGCCAAAGAGAGACACCGATCATGAAATTGAGCTGCTCCCAGGCACGAAACCTCCTGCTCGGGCCCCTTATCGTATGTCTCAACCCGAACTTGCTGAGCTTCGAAAACAACTAACGGAAATGCTGGAGGCCGGTATCATCGTTCCTGCAAGGTCTCCTTATGGTGCCCCATGTAATATTCCAAAAGAAGCTCGGATGGTTCTCTTCGCATGTGCGTGGACTATCGGGCACTCAACAAGATCACGATCAAGAACAAGTATCCTATACCTCTGCCGGCTGATTGCTTTGATCAACTGAGTCGGGCGAAGTATTACTCCAAAATTGATCTTCGTGCGGGCTACTGGCAAGTACGCGTGAAGGAGGGAGATGAAATGAAGACCACTTGTGTGACGAGATATGGGGCAGTTGAATTCCTGGTAATGCCCTTTGGGCTAACCAATGCTCCTGCAACTTTTTGCACCTTGATGAATCAAGTTTTGAGAGACTTTTTGGACCAATTTGTGGTCGTATACTTGGATGACATTGTAATCTATAGCAACATCTTGGAGGAGCATGTAGCACACCTGGAGATGGTTCTCGCTCGTCTCAGAGAAAACTAGTTGTATGCTAAGTTGTCCAAGTGCGCTTTTGCCCAACAGAGAATTGCATTCCTTGGTCACATCATTGAACCAGGATGTATTCGTATGGATGAGAAGAAGATACAGGCAATTGAGGAGTGGCAGCCCCTGAAGAATCTGCACGAATTGAGATCATTTCTTGGGCTGGCCAACTACTATCGGCGATTTGTGAAGGACTATTCCAAGATAGCCTTACACTTGACCGAGCTTCTCAAGAAGATGGAGTGGAATTGGGACTCGAATTGTCAATTGGCCTTTGAGAACCTGAAGAGACAAATGTCCACTGACCCGGTGTTAGGCCTACCAGACATGACTAAGCCATTTGAGGTACATACTGATGCTTCAGACTTTACCCTCGGAGGGGTGCTAATACAAGAAGGCCACCCGGTAGCTTTTGAGAGTAGAAAGCTGAGCGAAGCAGAAAGAAAGTACACGGCACACGAGAAAGAGCTCATTGTCGTAGTCCACTGTTTGAGGGTATGGAGACATTACCTATTGGGAACTGCTTTCCTTGTGAAGACGGACAACACTGCGGTGAGCCACTTCATGACTCAGCCGAGACTAACGGGACGACAAGCCCGTTGGCAAGAACTTCTAGCGGAATTCGACTTCACGCTAGAATACAGAACTGGTGCAACAAATGCGGTCGCTAATGCTCTAAGCTAAAGGGGTGAACTAGCTCCATCAAGTCAACTCTCAGCTTTGGCTAGTAGCGAATTCTCCATGGGCATAAAAGAGGCAATTCGTGGATTTTTGCCAAATGACCCCAACGGACAACAACTTATGTCGATGGTAAGAGAAGGAAAGACTCGACGCTTTTGGGTCGAAGATGGACTTTTGATGACACGGGGTCATCGTCTCTATGTTCCGAAGGGTGGACACTTGAGAAGAAGAATTCTTGAGGAATGCCATAGTACAATTTGGGCTGGACACCAAGGAGAAGATCGCACGATGGCCTTGGTGGAAAGGGCATACTATTGGCCCCAGATGCGGGATGAGATTTCAGATTTTGTGAAGACTTGCTATACATGTCAGAAGGACAAGGTCGATAGACACAAGAAAGGAGGACTGCTCGAGCCTCTATCCGTACCAGCTAAACCTTGGGAAAGTGTATCCATGGACTTCATCACTGGACTGTCGAAGATAGGAGACAATGCCACCATTCTAGTTGTGATTGATCGTTTCTCTAAGTATGCCACATTCATTCCTGCACCGAAATATGTGACGGCCGAAGAGACGGCTAAGTTATTCTTCCAGAATGTGGTGAAGTTTTGGGGAGTGCCCCGGGAGATCATCAGTGATCGGGATGGGAAATTCACAGGGAAATTTTGGACCGAACTCTTTTTGCGGCTTGGCACTAAACTGTGCATGAGTTCGGCATTCCACCCCGAGTCAAATGGGCAGACTAAAAGATATAATGGGATGCTAGAAGAATACTTGTGGCACTTCGTGTGGATTAATCAAAGAAATTGGGTCGAACTTCTGGATGTGGCGCAGCTCTGTTTCAATGCACAGAAGAGTTCGGCTACCAGCAAGAGCCCTTTTGAGATTGTTACTGGCCAACAACCTCTACTACCCCATACTGCAGACACACCAGTCGGAGCCAAGTCCTCGCGGGCGCAGGACTTCTCCGGGGAATGGAAAAAGAATGTGGAGTTTACAAAGATGTGCCTTCAAAGAACAGCGAAGAGGATGAAAAAGAATGCCGATCAAAAGCGGCGATTTGTGGAGTTTCAGGTCGGAGATCAAGTAATGGTAAAAAGGCATCTGAAAAGAGAACCTCAACGAAATAAAGGGTTGGATAGACTGATGCCCAAATACATTGGACCCGTAACTATATTGAAAAGGATTGGGGGAGTTGCTTACAAAGTGGAACTTCCACCAGATATGAAGATCCACCCAGTCTTTTGAAACCTTATCATGAGAATCTACAAGAGCAGGTTGACACGACCCTACGGTATCCGCCTTCCTCAACAACATTGAGCAAGAAAGTAGCCGAGGCAATCCTTGATGCTCGGACAACCAGGAGGGGTAAGAGGAACTATATGGAATTCTTGGTGCATTGGCAAGGTCGGGGCACCGAAGAAGACACTTGGGAAAGAGAATCAGATATGAGAGCCTTTAAACCGCTGATAGAGGACTACAAGGCAGTTACGGCGACGAGGGCGTCGCCAAATCAAGTGGAGGAGGATGTCACGGATCGCACGAATATAGCATCTCTCAGCGACCGTGACAATGCTCGGCACACTAAGTCATCGCATGAAGTTACCATGTGGTGCACGACGTCGGCTAACCTCGGTGGGCCCCAACGGCGTGCACGTCACATGGCAGCCATGCCCCAAGCAGCGTGCCGCACCGTGCCCTCAAAGACTGCAGCACCAGCGTGCTCAACCAACCGCCCTAACAGCAGTGCAAGCAGCTGCAGTAGTCAAGCTGCGCCCTCAGCCCAGCCGCCAGCGTGCAATAGAATGTAGCGGCAGCGCCCATCAGGCCAACAACTTGGCACTTGCCGTTTCGCATCCGGATGAACTCCTAATGAGCCCAAACTTGGTGCGTCTTCCTTATACAACATTTTGAAGATAATGCACGAGCTAGATTGTGATTATCATGTGTATAGCATAGGTAGATAGTTTTTCCACCTCCTCGGAAAAAAGTGCTACACTCCTGTCATATGGGTAAATGCTTTTTAAGCACCTATAGGGGGGAATAAAAATTTACACACAAGCAAGCAAGCAATTGTAATCTCATGCATATGATTCCGCCAAAGAGCCTGAGCAATCTTGATGCTACGAAGTTTTTACTTCATGAAGTTAATAGACTAAGCATGAAACTTTTGAAACGATGAAAATAAAAGCATTAACCCTAGCTCTATGTTGATATTCAAGTGTAACTTTCGTAGATTTATAGTATTAAGCACAGGACAATAGTTTGGGTTAAATGATCCAGGCCCAAAAAAGAAGCACATGAGTTAGGTCCATGAAATAGCTATGTTAGGTAATAGACTCGGACCAAAGCCATGCCCTGGGCATACAAGCCTACTCAGACGGTCGAGATCAAGTGCCTGGAAGCCAATCGACCGTACTGAGCTCAATGAACAGTCTATAAAAATGCGGTGAAAATAAAAGCGGAGTAGCCACACCTCAGATCGTACAAGTTATTGAAATATTATTTGGGCATCGCCCTCTATAATTATTGTTCATTTCTCTTCATTTTTCCATGTTCGACTAGTTCTTCATTATTGTGCAAAAATATTTCTCTCGAGAATCTGAATTAGCTTAAGCCATAAGTTATACAAGCATGTGTTTTTAAGAAATTGAGAATATGTCCTAGTTAAGATAAATTTGGATTCCTAAATTTCTTGGTTCATCAGTTGATCAACTGAAGGAGAAAAAAAAGTGGATTATGTTAAAGGGCATGGGAAATACGGAAAGCCTTGTTATTATGGTTGCTGCCTCAAGGGACCATACGGGTCTAGAAGGTGTTGCAAATAAGTTACCTTTTATTTTTGTTTTCATATTGCAACCTCGATCATTTCTTAAGTTTACCAATTATTATAGTCTTATACTCCTTCACTTTAAAATTTAACAAAGATTTTCATTTTCATTACAACATGTTAGATTTTTTACGAATTTCAAATTTTCTTTTTTAAAGTACACATTTAATCATAAATATGCTTTTCTTGGCCATTCTAATGCTTAGTGGGGGTGGACTTATTCATGGCCCCTCACTTTAATTAGAATGTTTTAATAGTAAATAATAATTGCCCTCGCTAAATTTTCCTTTCACTTTAATTCTAACCAAGTGAGGGAGCTTATTATATTTTGATCCCAAAATTTAATCTCGGCCACCGCTCATTCTTATTTCATTGAGTTCATATTTCTAAGATTCCTTCCTAAATGTCTAATGAAATGAAAAAAATGGTTATGTTGCCTAATGGGCACGGACCAAAATAAGGCCCACAGCCGAGTTCTTTGAATGACCTATGACATACGAACTTACTCGAACGGCCGGGATCAAGCAGTGGATGCCACTCGTGAAGAGATTCATGGGCGGAAACTCGTTTCAAACACCCATGAATCCTCCCCTGAAGGATCCGCTCATACAAAAACGAATCGAAAAACCTAGAAAAGGACTTACAATTGTTGGCTCAAGAATCCGATTCTTGAATGGAAGATCATGTCTTTAAGGCTCGGATGCAATGATCACCTTGATTCCTCATTTGCGGAATTACTCCCTACCGGTATCCACGCGACGAAACGGGCAGTGAGTGCTAGCTCTGAGTTTTTCTGAATTTCGGGAATTAGGGAGAAAAGGGAGGCAGAACAAGATATCTGATTTCTTGTGGTTTTTGGTATTTCGGCTGAAAATTGTCTAAAACTAGGGTTTCGGCCAAGAGAGGTTTTTATAAGGAGTGAGAGGTTGTTTCCAGAACAACTCCCCCGTCCGCTCCACCTCTTCTAGCAATGGGAGTCTTTAACTCCCACGTCCCCTAGACTTCTGCTGGTAGTGGGAGTCCTTATCGGATAATAACTCCCAAGTAATCCCAGCTATACCGAAAATGCCCCTTATCTCTAATTCGAATAATAATGCTTTATTATTCTCAGAAAAATGAATGTCAGATACAATGAACCCAGACACATTCTAGATTCATTGAATCTGGATATGAAGCTCGTTAGCTCGTCTATGCGTGACCTTGTAGGTTCATATCACAATGGCAATGAAAACACACTTAGTAGTAATATCAATCCACTAATTAATCCCTTTGTCTCGCGATATCCTAATTAAGCATAAGGCAAGGTAGTCGTCACCCTTATTAAGCTTAATTATATTTATGCTCGATCTCTAGGTAGATTGTTCCAACAAACAATATTTAATAACCACTTTATTAAATACATTTGAGCACGGCCATGCATTTAAACAGTCTTTCCCTATCGAGGGGCCCATGGATATCTCTCTCTAATAAGAAAGGGACAAATTCCTTACAATGCCTCTCACATTCAAGCCATGATAGGACACTACATCCGATCATCAATCGTATTGATTACTCGATTAAAAGCAACGTACGACTGAGTCAAAACGTGGCTCCATTCATGCTAGAATCAATGGAGACATAAGGTCTAAGGATTCTAAAATAGTATCGAGGAAGTAATACTTATGACTAAGGACCATGAAGTATTACTTCTCTGATGGATCTCGTCCAATACAATGTATCCCTATATATTGCATCTATGATATGATTTGTATTCATTACACATGACCATTAAAACATGATCATCAATCATACATCATACTAGTTTTATTTCATTGTAAATAAGCATTACATAAAACTAGGGACAACTAGAATAGTAATTACATAAGCTAATGAGTTTTACTATCAAATCACACATTTGATAATCAAAAGCAAAATTAACTATTCAAATACATGCTCAAAAGATATAAAATGTACAACATATGCTAATGGTCCTAGGGCACTACTAACAACTCGTCCATACTGAGCTAAATACACTATCCACAAAAATACGGGAATACCAGTAATAAAAGTTAGAGTGGCCGCACCTTGGACCGTACAAGGTATTGAAATATCCTTTAGGTATTGACCTCTATAAATACTGTTCATTTCATTTCATTGTTTCCATGTTGCACTAGCTCTCGATTATTGTGCTAAGTTCTTTTTATCTAGAATCGGAACTAACTTAAGAATCTGAGTGATGTTGGGGTCTTCCCTCACCCTCTCTGAATTTGCTCATCTTAGTAAGTATTGATTCTTCAGCTCGAATTCAAGCTCGGACTATATCCCGAGCTCTGCCCATTCCCTGATAGCTCGGCCAAATACGCTAACTCTTTCCCGAGCTTCTTCATGTAGTTAGGTATCAGGGAGAACTTAGCCCCCCTTAGCCATTGTGGTAGGGCATGAACATTAACAACCCCAAAGTTCCAAAAACTCTCTTTCACATGGCAGATGACAATGAAACTCCGGGGAAAGAAAATGATACAACTCCGCTACCACATGCGGTCAAACCTGAAATTACGGGTCCGGGTACCTCGAATGCAAGTGCCTTGGGTACCAATTTCATCACCATCGATACTTCGACATTGCGACGAATTCAAACAGTAATTCACACGCTAAAACAACGTTTACCTATGTGATTTAAGAAACATCGCCGAACAAAACTCCGAGAAGACTCATCGTAAAGAAAAAACCCTGAGAAAACTCTTCGTTTCTAGACTGAGATTTAGAAGAAGAAAATACAATAAGAGACTTTCCTCCGGATATGATATATCATTGGTCTAAAAAACAATCAACACTCCAACAAATGGTTCTTCACGAATCTTGGCTTAGAAGCTTATTAGGTAGAAAACTAGTTTTCCACTCAAATATGAAGCCCTAGAGTTTTACTATACATTATCCATCAACAGAGCCTCTCCAAGCAGCCCTCGTCGGGGAAAAATACAACACCATCAACATTTAAACCTATGATGGAAGTACGTACCCCCAAGATCACTTGGACTCATACCAAGTTTCTATGTATGTGCACCAATCACATAATATTATCCTTTGCAACATGTTCCTGAGGTCCTTTATAGGACCCGTGCTCAAATGGTTTGCGTCGATATCAAACTAATGTATAAACTCCTTTGAACAATTGCAACAACAATTTCTAAAACTTTTATGGGAAAACAACCTTTATCAACACCTCGGATCATTTGCTCACAATTGAGAAACAGATAGATGAAACAATGAAAGACTATACTCACAGATTCAATAACGCTTCCATGCAAGTGCAATATATTGAACAATCGGAGTTTATCCAGGCCCTCAGAAATATGAGCTTGACAATGAAGATAGCCAAGGAGATGTCAACCGAGGTCCATTAATTATTGGGAATGGCAGTCAAATTTTCAAGAGGAGATGAGTTGGGCACAAACAAGAAGAGTGAATGGAAGAGAAAGTATATGTCTGGGTATTATGCTTCATATAAGAAACTTCAATCACAAGATAGAGGTAAAGGCAAAGCTCGGAAGAGGAACTTTCAAAAGAATGAGAAAGTGGAGAACTTAGACGAAACACCTCTCAAAGTATCTCGAACACAGCAAATGCACCAAGTGGAGGCATTGGAGATATTAACACCACCTCCAAAGATGAACTATACCACCGAAAAAAGAAGCTACAAGAAATATTGTGCTCGAGTACCAAGTTTCAGTAACAAAGGAAATGCCCCAAGAAATTGAAAACTCTCAGTACATCCAACATCTAAGTAAACAATGGAATCTTTAATGTCATCAGATACTTGTCTAGTGGAATCGATGTAGGAATTGGTTATGTTTGGGCAAACTAACTTCAGAACAATCAATGGCTTCTTACTTCCTAGACAAATAATAAATCCTCCACACAAATAATACATTCTTCCATCTTCAATTCGAGACAACACTAATTTCTTAATTCCTCCAATTTTATTTTGAACCATCACTAACTCAATATTCCAAGTGCTTGGCACAACAATCTCTCTCATGACTATAATTGTGAGATAATATAACTCTTTACTAAGAGTAGAGTTGTTGCAATCAATGACCAATGATTATTTCTCAAGTTCATCAAATTTTTTACTCTCACAGTAAGCTTTTTCATAATTCTCTTCCTTGTTATTTCCTTCACCAATGATAACACCGCCATGTCTATGAGACAATTCATCATCTTGTCTAATATGAAAATCCCCTACTTCTACACTCAAATATGTTTCGAATTTTTTTGGCAGAGGATAAATTTAATTTTTTCGATTAAATTTTCTCCGCGAACCTATGTTGTTGTTCACTTGATTCAATTTACAAATTATCGAAACAAACTTATTAGCTATATCCAATTTAAAAACTAATAGATTGGCACTCACCTCAGCCATTGAAGATATAAATTCTTCTTGATGTGAAAGAAGATTCCGGTTAGTTGTTTCATGGAAATCGACCGTACTCTTCGAATATGTTATTTCCGCTAACTGTGGCAAAAATTCAGTTTCAAATGTAGCTTGAGAATTCGACAATGATGTACGAAAATAAATTGGATCGAATTCCGGCGCCGACAACAGCGGATGCGCCGCGGAGATTGAATTTCTCCAATTTGATCGTGCACCACAGCTAGAATCGTTTCCCGTTGATTCCAAGCACAATTCTCCGGTACCTCTGAGAATCGATTGCTCTGATACCAAATGTTATGTCTGGGAATATTCATGGCATAGTTCCAAGCTCAAGAATCAATAGTGTACTTTATTGATATGGAATTTAAACTGAATTGAACTGATTCAGAGGGTAAAAGAAGACAAAAATGAAGCACAACTCTTGCTGTTACAGAGAAGGGAAGAAAACAGAGGTGAAGGGGATAACCGTCACAAATATCTTCTACCAGAATGCCAAAATATCCCAACTCGCTCCCTTTATACAGAATTCGGTTTCGGGATTATAACTATGACCCGCGAACTGACCCATCACATAACTTCCCAACTCGAGTTCGAAACACACAACCTACACTTATTTCCCTATTATATGAGCTAACATAACACAAACGTGACGGTATAGGAGGACTATTGTTTCAGTGGTATTTTGTGATAGTCACTTTGTGCATTCACTGCCAAAAGTTAAGTCAGTCTCTAATCTATCTATTTCAGATGCATTTTGAGAGAAGACATTTTGTACATTTATTGTTAAAAGTTAGGTCTGTGACTACTCCAAATGATTGGATAAGCCATTTTTTGTCTTTCTAGACAGGTAGTCAAGTTAATTAGGAACAACAATTTCTAATCAAAAGTAAATTTTATTTATGAAAAGGAAACAGACAAAAATCTAACCCATCCAATGGGGAATAGAAACCAAGTTTCCCCATGTTATCATTGAGATCTGAAATTTTGTAGCCGCTGTCATCATAGAGCTCAAGGCACATTGAGTTAACAGAATTTCCACAACTTCTCTTTAACAGCCTCCACTGTCGTCTAAAAACAGGGGGGAGATTTTGTTATGAGCATAAAGAGTTAATCTAAGAAATTTGAAAATAGTGTCTCAATTCATAAAGTTAAATCTTCAAACAAAGAAGGTCTATCCACAGCCTAAAGAGGCTTGATATTCAAGTTTGCAAATCCGAGGAGCTCTGTAAGCATATAGCATCCCCCGGCCCCCAAGACGAACTTTTGGATCCAGTTAAATGAAACCTTAACAAAAAATTGACACCTTGAAGTTTCATTGTTAATTTTTTTGTGGGAGTACTAACTACAGTTTCTTGTCTGAAAAATAAGCAGTAGAAAAACAAATTCTGATTACTGAACCAGCTACCCCCCCTCCCCCCACCACACCACCATTTTGTAAAACTATATAAACTTACCTAGGCAAAAGCATTTCAAAACACCAAATTTTTACAACAAGATTAGTTAGAATTGCTACTCTTAACTTAGAAGTACTGACAATCAAGAAAAGGCAGCCCAGTAACTCATCCCACATTTCAAAACCCCATTGGTAAACTAAGAATGACTAGACAAGAAACCATCAAAGGGGCCAAAAAGCCCATGAATCAGAGACGGGTTTCTAACAAAAACAGCAAAATCAATCACACTTTGGCAAAATGTGGACTCAAACATCCGGGAAACTCTGAAAATTTTAATACCTGAAGAGAGAAACGAATATCAGCAGAGAAGCTCTTGATATTAGAGTGAGTAACCCGTAAAAGAACCGATTCATCCACTGGAATATGTAAACTTGATGCCATTTCCTACCAAAATAATTGCTTCGCCTTCTATAGAAAATCAAGCAAAATCTGTTCTTTCTTCACTCAACAGCACTTTTGAGCACTCAATACTAGAAAATCCCAATGAGATTCTATTTCAGTTTATTTAAACGGCATTCAGTTGAGTAGTGATGGGCCAAAAAACCTTTGATTTCTGGGACTTCAGTTGAGTAGTGACGGCTGAGGTTTGGGGGCAAAAACTTCCCCGTTTCTTTGTTACTGCCAATTTTCCCGTAATTGGAGAAAAATAATTTAAATTAGACGTTATCAAGTAGAGGTGTTAATGGTTCGGTTGGATTCGATTTTACGGCCCTTTTTAAATCAAACCGAAATATTCGGTTTGATATTTTTCAAACAAATTCAAAGCATTAAAAATTTCAAAGTGATACATTGGGTTTGTATCGGTTTGGTTGTTTGTTTTTTTTAGATACAATATATATATTTTACGGGGCGGGGAGGGGGTGCAGGATTCGAACGCGGACCGAAGCCCTGCGTTAAGTGGCCGTTTCCACAGGATACAAAATATATTAATTATAAAGTAAAAAGTAAAAAACAATTTTTTTTATATATAATTATTTATTTGTTAAAATTATAGAAAAATATTATTATTTTCAAAGTTAAACACGATAAAATAATAAAATAATAAAATATACATTCTTGATCTTAATTTTTGAAGTTCAAAAATATCTTACAAGAAAATGAAAAAAAATATAAAAAATACATCATTATTATTGCAAAATAAAAGAAAAGTTGCAGGCGAATCTCAAAACATATATCAATAACCCTTCAATCTCTTGTTTTAGCACTTGAAGAATTTTGTTTGTAATTGATATAAAAAAAATGTTAAATACTCACATCATCTCAAATTAGTAACATTTGGATTTTTCACACAAATTAAGACAATCCTAAAAACAATAAGGGTAAAAGTCAAAATACTAATATATCTTAATTAACTATTCCTTGGATATTGGAATAGTAGTTAGAAGAAGAGTGGTAAAAAAATTATAAAATTTTATTAAATATTCATTGATATTGCAAATGTTAACATTATTATTATTATTATTTTGTGGGGGATGGAGGGGGGAAAATCTCTCTATATGACTTATTCTCCCCCAACTCCTCCCTCTTCCCTTCTTCACCTACCTTCCCTAAACCCTGAACTCCATGGCCAAACTCATCCACCTTTATCTACTGAAGAATGAGACTCTATTTCTAGAAGTACCAACAAACTTAATGATCTGACAGATCAGCACCCAAACATAGCAAATTCCCCAATTAGGATTAACCCCTTCCTATCTAGCTAAACTTACTCTACCAAATTGGCAGAATCGGAATTTAACATATTAGTCCTCAACTTCAATCAACAGGACATGTCAGATGAAACACAAAATATACACAATCAACCAAATTTCTTACCAGTTTTGTCTTATGGAAAGGAAAGGTTATACAAGCAATGGCAATCTTCACTTATCATTAAAGTTTATGGGCGTACGACTAGATATAGATTTTATATCATAAATTGCTAGAGTTATGGAAGCCTACAGAGGACCTCAAAATTATGGATCATGTACAAGATTTTTTTCTTATCAACTTTTCAAAAGAGGAAAACTACACCAAGGCTCTTCACAAAGGACATTGGTTCATTGGTCAGCATTTCTTGGCAATAAGGCAATGGGAAGCAAAGTTTAAACCATCTCAGACATCATTTACATCAACTACAATCTGGGCTCGCTTACCGGAGCTCCCACCGGAGTATTTTGATCAGATTATCTTAACAAAAATTGGAAATATCTTAGGTACATTGCTACGAATTGATGCTACAACATTATCAGCTACACGAGGACAATATGCACGATTATGCATACAAGTTAAATTAGAAAATTCTCTCAAAACATTCATCCACATAGGCAACCACCGTCAAACAGTCATTTACGAAGGAATTAATCAAATCTGCTTCTCATGTGGAAGAATTGAACACAAAGACAGCTACTGTCCACACAAAAAATACAAGTGCAAAAAATAAGGATTTAGAGGGTAATTCATCTATCCATCCAATTTCTGATACACAAATTACAAATAATAATCACTCAAATTCCCAGATTAGAAATAATGATCGTGGTCCTTGGATGGTAGTAGCTCGAATAAAAAAAATAATTAAAAAATCTATACCAGTTTACATCTCACAGTATAAGAATGCCGCGTATCACCGAGATAGTCTGGCAAATAGACAGCAAAACAGGCAAGTATGGAAGCCAAAACAGATTTTTCCGTTTTCTACAAACTCTTTTGATATTCTCCCTATCTATCTCCAAAATCTAAAAAAAATATATTTTACCACACGCACAAGAAACAATATTCTGAACCTAATAATAATGAGATTTCTGTTTCTGCTAACCAATCAGAAAAACTTAGACATGGAAATTGAAATTTTGGAAGACGATACTACAATGCAAATATCATAAACTAATACATCGTTTCATCCGCCCTATTCCCAAACCCCCTATATTTAAAGAAAACTCAACCCAACACTTAGAAAAAAATCTTACTCATAAATCAACTCTACCATTATTCTCCCTCATAATGCCTCGAACTCCATACCAACCACCTCATCGCAGCCGCAGGCAAATTGCACCCCCAAACCACGAACAAGAACGCAGAAGAAGGATGAACTTTACACAAACAAACTAGAGGAACCATCACCAACAATCCATGACCTCTCATCGTCAACAACCTCGAAATCTAATGGAATTCTATGCGATTCCAAGGAGACACATAATTATTCCAGAAGAAATACTACTCTACCCTTGCCTACTCATCTGAGGAATGACATCTGTCATATACAACAAACACCCTATTTTCTCATTCAACCCAGCCCAACAGCAGAACCCAAGCCCAAGACTTATAAACCAGAATTTAACCGACTCATACAACCCGGAACAAATACCAGACCCATAATCTTAGTTGGAGTGGGGATTATACGGTCATTACCTAATCTTGATTGTGGAAACAGATAATCAAGAGACTAAATGGGCTCTGTTTCCACAATTACTAAATGAGACTAAAAAAAAAAAAAATTAGTTTTAGTTTTGTTTTTGTAACACCTCATCTCGTAAACATTATTTATTGTACCCATTTTGAATCACTTTACGATTTAAAATTAAATTATTTATTTATTTAGTTTTATTTTGTAATACCTCGTCTCGTGAACATTGTTTATTGTACCCATTTTGAATCACTTTACGATTTAAAATTAAATTATTTAGTTTGTGAATTATAGGAATGACACCACTTATATTTTAACAATTTTGGTTAAAATGGTAACAAACTTAAGTGTGTAAGAGACTAAAAAATAAAATTACTAATAAAAAATCTACAATGGGCTCTCTTGTAAAACTATAAAAATTTCACAATAAAAAGTCCACAATATGAGTTCAGAGGACTTGGAGGTTTACGAAGCACTGACCAGTAGAGTGAAAAGGGTGAACAAAATGTGAATAACTCTAGTTTATAAGATTTCATCAAAAAAATTTTTTTGGCTCCGCCAATATTTATATGACTTTATAAATTTATTTTGTCAATGTTAATTGTGCCCCCCAAAGAAAATTTCCTGACTCCGCCACTGGAGGGACCACCCTAAAATATAATCCTGGATCCGCCCCTGCACTACCATTGTCAATCTTCCCCCTACTTAGACTCAAAATCCAACAATGTCAACATTTGCAGCCCAGGAGGAAGCCCCATCCCAGAATACCAACAACCAACAGAATGTACACCAGTCTCAGGAACAAGAACAAGAAGGCAATCTCGAGGAGATGCTTCCACAAGATCTTCTGGAGGATCTGAACCTAGGAGACAGGTTCTTAGAGTTAGAAAATATCAGGGCAAGTCCAGTTCTAAAGGTCTTAACAAGTTCCCTAAATATGTGCTATGTTCTATCCTTTCACTCACCTGCGATGAAATTCTCTCTAGGGACAAGAATGATGGATGCAGTTACAGACAGCATAAATTATGCCACAGTAATTGTGCCGACTTCCAGGGAAAATCAGACAACTCAACAAAGGGATGATGGACTATCCCAAGCGAGTCATCAATTGAACAACCTCAGCATATCAGACCGGAATCAATCTAACTCTTCAATGATCATTTTCTTATGGAAGTGCAGGGGAACCAATAATGCAGGATTTAATAATCTATTGAGAGATATGATTTCATACCACTGCCCAAACTTCATCATTTTAACTGAAACTAAACTAAATGAGTCTGCAGTAGAACAGATGATGTTAGATATTGATTTTACATATTGTGCGTGTGTTGATTCATTTGGAAAGTCTGGTGGCATTGCAGCTTTCTGGAATCTAAACTTGGAGGTGGAGGTCTCGACAAAAACAATGCTGGAGCTACATCTCATGGTCACTGTAAGATTACCAAATAAAAGAGTGACTTTTTTACTATATGCTATATACTCAAGCTGCATACTTAGTAACAAACGTATCCTTTGAAATAATTTATGAACTATTGCTAAAAATAGTAGTTTGCCTTGGTTAGTGCTTGGAGACTTTAGTGAAATCATTAATTGTTCTGAGAAATTTGGTGGGAATCCAGTTAATCATGCTAGAATGAGTGAATTCAATAATATCCTTAATACTTGTAATCTAATGGACTTGGGATTTAAGGGCCAACCATTTACTTGGTGTAACAAAAGTAAATTCAAAAATACATTAGTTATGGAAAGGCTTTATAGATTTCTTAGTACACATAATTGGCTAGAACTTTTCCCTTACTCCATAGTCCAACATCTCCCCATTATTAAATATGACCACGGCCCACTAATTCTAAATACAGATCGTATCTGCTTTGTTAAACTCATTCCACTTTGAGACAATGTGGCTTAGCCATCCAAAATTCCCCGCCTTAGTATAGAATAATTGGAATTGTGGCACTGATTATAATTCACCATTAACCAACTTCCAGAAAAATGTACAACTTTGGAATAAAATTTGTTTTGGGAACATATTATGTAGAAAGAAAAAATTACTTGCTCGTCTTAATGGTATTCAAATCAATTTAAATAATAAATTTAGCCTTTATTTTTTTATCTAAACTTAATGATGAACTTCAAAATGAATATAAGAATGTACTGAAAGATGAGCTTGAGTTCTGGAAAATTAAATCCCGAATTAATTGGCTCTAAGATGGGGACTCCAATACAAAAATTCCATATTTCTACTTTAAATTTAAGAAGGAAAAATAGAATTGTTATGTTAAAAGATTTAGGAGGGAATTGGCCTACTGACCCAGGTTACATTTCTAACTTAATTCTGAATCACTTTATTTCCACATTTCAAACTGATCATGTATGTTCTAAATGCCTTAGCTTGTTAAATTCTAGTTTGCATGAACATACATTATGCACTTTTTCATTTGATGACAATGTGATATCACTGCCTAGTAGTCTAAAAATTCAAAATACTCTTAAATCCTTTAAACCATATAAGGATCCTAGAAATTTTGGGATTCTACTAGAGATGTTATTAAGACTGTGGTTGACAATTTTTTTCAGAATTGATTCCTTCCTAATGGAATTAATAACACTTATATTGCCTTGTTCCAAAAATGGCTAAAACCATAACTAATTACTCATTATCTCCCCATCAGTCTTTGTAACACTATCTATAAAACAATTACTAAGATTCTGGTTAATCGACTTAGAAATGCCTTCTCTAGTATTATTAGTCCTAACCAAACCATAGATCTTCTGATAATGCAATTATTGCTCAAGAAATTTTACACTCCTTTAGGGGGAAAAAAAAAGGAAAAATTGCTAATATGGCAATTAAAATAGACATTGAAAAAGCTTTTGATTGCCTTGAATGGTCTTTCATCTTTACTATGCTTAATTTCTTCAACTTCCCTAAAAATCTTATTAAATTAATGTGAGAATGGCCTAAAAAATCCTTAAAGTATTTATCAATACACAATAAGATCCTATGAGTTTTTTAGCTTCTTGTTAGGTCCTGGAAGAATTTTCGTGCCAGATAAAGAGTCCTACCACCAATTTAAGAGGTGGTTTCCGGTCAAGTGACGTCGAATTAAGGGCAAAATGGTCAAAAAAGACTGGTCACCCATGCCACCCTCTCTCCACCAGAAACTTCCCATGTCCTTTTACCTTCTTCACACATGCATCAATTCCCTTTTCCACCACCACTATCACCACCCCGCCGCCAACCACCAATACCGTCAACACCATCTCCCCCTGACGAAGCCCTTCTTGTAGCAATCAATGGGAAATTCCCACAAAAACCCAGGTTCAATAGACCTTGAAATTGAAATCTAATCACACATCAAATCTGCCAGAAAAAAAATCCCAAAGAACAGAGATTTTCCAAAAAAAAAAACCAATCTCTACAGATAATTACAAGGAAATTCTATTACATGCTCTTATTCACAGTAAAAAGATGAAGCTTTCTATAAAGTTTGAGCTTCAAACTCATAAAGAATAGTCTAGAAATCACAAAAAACATAGTTTTTTCAAGCAAAATCCTAGGTTGATCTTCTAATTCAAATTCAGCCATAGTAGACCTTGCACATCTTCCTAAAGAGGTATAATTCAAGAGCAAATCATCCAAACCTTCAAGAATAATGAATAGCAATTTCATGAACTCCTGCAAAATTAAGTCAAAATTAACATTTTTTCCCCTTTCAAACATGACATATCAAAGGAAGTAGAGTCGAGCCATAAAGAGAAAATATGGTGGCGGATGAGTAAATGCGGGAGGAGGGAACGAAGAGAATAAATTAATGGAGGAAATAAGCAACTGGGGCTGCCTTATTCTTCTTCCTCTTAAGAGTTAAAAAAAATAATGGGGGAGAAGGGAGACCATGGGAGGTTTCTGATGGAGAGGGTGGCAGGGATGACCAGTCTTTTTTGAGCATTTTCCCCTTAATTCGACATCACTTGTCCGGAAACCACCTCTTAAATTGGTGGTAGGACTCTTTATCTGGCATGGAAATTCTTCCAAGACCTAACAAGAAGCGAAAAAACTTATAGGACCTTATTGTGTATTGATAAATACTTTAAGGATTTTTAAGGTCATTCTCCCTAAATTAATTATGATTTGCATTACTCCTTCTTCACTTGCAATTTTAGTCAATGGTACTCCAACACATTTTTTCACTCCTTCATGGGGTCTCGGGCAAGGTGATCATCCTCTTTCACCTTATCTATTCTTTCTCAGTATGGAATACCTTATGCTAACGATTAAAGAAGCAGTCTCTAATTCCATTTGGACACCAATTATGTTATCAAGAGTTGGGCCAAAATTAACTCATTTAATGTTTGCTGATGACATTCTCTTTTTAGCCAAAGCTTATTTGGCAAACACTGACACCATTATTAGCATTTTAGAGGAACTATGAAATAAAGCTGGTCATAAAAATAAATTTTCAAAATTCCCCGTCATTTTCTCAAATAATATTAAACCCCCACTAGCAAAAAATATATGACATTCCCTACAAATTGCAAGAGCCAATGAATTTGGAAAATACTTGGGATTTCCATGTATTTCAACTTCTCTAAAACATCATCATTTTCATTTTCTACTTGACAATATGAGGAAAAATATTGCTGGCTGGAAAACAAAATTTCTCACCTATCCAGGTAAATGTACTCTTATTAAATCCACCCTCTCGGTTGTGCCTTTCCATGTTATGCAATTGTATAAACTACCAATAAAAATTACTAATAATATTGATCCTATATGACAAAATTTTCTTTGGGGATCTAGTCCGGAAAAATCTAAGCTTCATCTCATGTCATGTAACCAAATATGCTTACCAATATTTCTAGGTGGCCTTCAATTTAGAAAATCTAGATTTCAAAATTTGGCACTCTTGGGTAGTTTAGCATGGCAGTGTTTTTTCACCCATTAGAATAGTTTATGGGCTAAAACCACTAGGCTGAAACACTCCCCCCAATCCAGTCCTACATATGCTTAATCATCATTATTCCCCCACTCCAATTTGGAAAGGCATCATTGCAGAATGGAATTTATGTATTAAACATGTCAAGTGGTCAATTGGTTCAAGGGGATAATATCTCTTTTTGGTTTGATAATTGGTCAAAATTAGGACCAACACGTAATATAATTTCGGGTCCTCTAAATAAAACAGAAAATATCTTGCAACTTAAGGGACTTACTTAATTCTAATCACTCTATCACTCTCCATGATCTATCATTCTTCTTTTCACCGAATTTAGAAAAGATATTACTTTCCACACCAATACCGTGTTCTAAGTCATTGATTGATCTTCTTTCCTGGCAATTATCCTCTAATGGTAAATTCAATGTTTTCTCTGTCTATAAATCACTTTTAGATGAACTTGAGCCTCGTAAATTACCAATAGGTAGTTGGATATGGAAGATATCTACTTTACCAAAAATCAAAATTTTCTTATGGCTCTATTTTAAAAACCGTATTCCACACGCTTCTCTCAATAAATCTCGTCGAATAATTCCATCTAACTTGTCAGTCTTTGTAATATGTTCACTGAGGACACGGAACATATACTTAGACGATGTTCTCATGCCCGTTAGTATTGGAAAGGTTTTAATAAAATTTTAAACATCAATATTTTGTCCATCCTTTATTCAAATAGCCCTTTTGCCACTTGGTTGAAATTGAACTGTACTACATCCTTATATTTTCACTCACTCATCCCCTGGGCTGTTACATTTACATTTTCATGCAAGGATCTTTGGAATAATAGAAATACAAAAAATTTCAAAAAGAATACGAAATACTACAGTTGCCACGATACTTTTGTCAAGAGTGTAATTTGTTTTATGCGAATAATATAACAACCAAAATTCCTACTCTTACAACAACATATATCAAATGGCAACCTCCCACACATCCATTTCTCTCCTTAAATACAGGTTCTTTCCATAAAAAAATAGGAGTGGGAGGAGGATGCAGTGTTATACGAGACTTTCAAGGACACTGGATTATTGGTTATAGCTTTCATCTCCCCTCCACCACTAATAATGAAGACGAACTCTTAGCACTCCGGCAAGGCCTCCAAATTGCAACTCAGTACAATATTCAAAACTTAGAAATTGACATTGACTCCCATTTTGTGTTAGATTTGCTTAAACAATGTTCAAATACTAACTTTACTAACATTATAACTGATTGCAGATTGCTAATCTCTCAAATCCAACATTGCAGCACACATCACATCTTCCGCCAAGCCAACGCCGTGGATGATAGCAAAGCATGGAAGCTCCCTTCCTTGGATTGACTGCCAAATTTTCAGAGCTATACCAGATTTTGTCCACTCTCAATGGAGAAAAGACAAGTATGGGAAAAAATACCAAAGAATTCGGATGTTTTCCTGTAATTTTGTGTTTAACTTTTATTTTCTTTATTCTCTGTTGTATTAGTTTTCCCTTATTCATTGTTTTCTATTTCCTCCTCTTTGTTTGTACTCTCATTATCCTCTATTAATATATCTTTTATTACAAAAAAAAACATTATTTTGGGGAAAATTTTTAGAGTCAAAATGATAACACAAATTTGAGATGGATGTAGTATGTTTTATTGCAAAATTTATTAGTGTCATAATTTAATTCAATCGTCATGTTCTTTGAATTGATTTATTTTAATAAATAGTCTTTGATAAAATAATATTTGGCTGTGCTTGATAATAGGGTGTTCAAGAAAAAGTGAAACCGACCAATCAAAACCGATCCAAACTGATTTTTCGGTTTGAGCGATGCATTGGACTGATTTCGGTTTAGACTAAATTAAAACCAAACTTTCGGTTTGGTTTAGAAAATGTTATAATCCCAACCAAATATATATATATAAATGCCATATATTATTTTATCACAGACTATTTAACAAAATAAATCAATTCAAAGAACATGACGATTAAATTAAATTATGACACTAATAAATTTTGTGCAATAAAAATAAAGTGGTTATGCCTACGTTGTGCCAGTGTATATGTATATATATATCAGCCAAATATTATTTTATCATAGACTATTTATTAAAATCAATCAATTCAAAGAACATGACGATTAAATTAAATTATGACACTAATAAATTTTGTGCAATAAAAATAAAGTGGTTATGCCTACGTTGTGCAAGTAAAAATGGAATTTTGATTCGGAACGGGAGGGGTCCAAAAATTCGTAACCATGAGAAACGTAGTGAAGGGATTCATGGGCGGAAACTCGTTCCAAACACCCATGAGTCCTCCCCTGAAGGATCCGCTCATACGAAACCGAACCGAAAACAGCGATAAAGAACTTACATGTTTCGGATTCAAGAAGCTACTTCTTGAATGGAGGATGACGTTTCTTGATCAGTTTCTTGCCACCACCGGATTTCCCTTTGCGGAATATCCTCTACTCGAGTATCCACGCTGACTAAAACGAGCAGCGATTGCTAGCTCTTCGTCTCTCTGAAGTTCGGGAATTAGAAAAGGAAAAAGGGAAGGCATAAAGAAAAACGGTTTTTCTTTTTGGTCTAGGTATTTCGGCTGATAACAACTAATACCTAGGGTTTCGGGTTAAGAGATGTTATATAGAGTGTGGGAGTTGGTTCCCAGAACAACTCCCATGTCTACTCAACTTCTCTCGGCTGTGGGAGACTCTGAATCCCACGTCCCCTAGACTTCCGCTGGTAGTGGGAGTCTTTATCGGATAATGGCTCCCACGTAATCCCAGCTACGGTTAAATACCAAAATTGCCCCTATCTCTAATTCGAATAATAAACACTTTATTATTTTCAGAAAAACATATGTCAGATACAATGAACCTAGACACTTTCTAGATTCATTGAATCTGGACATGAAGCTCGTTAGCTCGTCTATGCGTGTGGACCCTGTAGGTTCATATCACAATGGCAATGAAAACACACTTGTTAGTAGTGTGAGTTCATAAGTCACAAGCGGCCCCTAGCAGGACATTGTGACTACCCAAAGTGAATGAATTACAACGGAACCTAATGTCAATCCACTATTTAATCCCTTTGTCTCGCGATATCCTAATTAAGCATAAGGCATGGTGGTCGTCACCCTTATTAAGCTTAATTATATTTATGCTCGATCTCCAGGTAGACTGTTTCGACAAATAGCATTTGATAACCACTTTATCAAATACATTTGAGCTACGACCATGCATTTAAACGGTCTTTCCCTATCGAGGGGCCCATGGATATCTCTCTAATAATAGAGAGGGACAAATTCCTTACAATGTCTCTCACATTCAAGCTATGATAGGACACTACATCCGATCATCAGTCGTATTGATTACTCTGTTACAAGTAACGTCCGACTGAGTCAAAACGTGGCTCCATTCATACTAGAATCAATGAAGACATAAGGTCTAAGGATTCTAAAATAGTATTGAGGAAGTAATACTTATGACTTATGACCATGAAGTATTACTTCTCCGACGGATCACGTCCCAATACAATGTATCCCTATATATTGCATCTATGATGTGATTTGTATCCATTACACATGATCAGTAAAACAAGATCATCAATCAACAATCATACTAGTTTTATTTCATAGTAATTAAGCATTACATAAAACTAGGGACTTGTAGAATAGTAATTACATAAGCTAATGAGTTTTACTATCAAATCACACATTTGATAATCAAAAGCAAAATTAACTATTCAATTACATGCTCAAAAGATAACAAAACGCACAACATGTGCTAATGGTCCTAGGGCACTACTAACACGTAGTACATATTGGAAGATTTTACAAAACTATTTAAATAATATTTGATGATAAATTTATGCCAACAATATTTTATCTACCAACAAAATCAATAAGGAATTCATTTTACATGCTATCGCCAAAATCTATTAGAACTTATATTTAAACCATATCAATGTCGAAAAAATCGATTATGTCTTATTTCAGACTAAATCAATGTCGAAATAGTCGTAGTCGTGAGAATAGAGGATTACTAATGACTGAGTACTTTGAAAGGATCATTTATTGGTCTTACCCTTGAAAGGTTGATTTGTTCATCAAAGATAATTTGTTGGTTTTGTCCTTTCGTGTAAAGATCTCTCAAGCCAAGCTAGTGGAATTTGCCAAAATTATTGGGTGCGTCCTATGGTAGTGGATGTAGTTCTTTGTGATCGAATTACTCTAAATCGTTGTGTTTGATCTCTCTAACTCTACCTCTTTACATTCAAGTTCTTACATTCATCTATTATGCTTATGTGCTATATGATCTTGTTTAATTTAAGAGTAAAATGTTTATCTTGAGTTAGATATCTTGCTTGGTTTTATCTAGCATTGTCTTGGTCATATGACTTGCACTAATTGATCTTACAAGCTTTATGTATCTTGCTTAGTCTTGGTCTTATGACTTGTGCTATTTGATCTTACAAGCTTTGCATATAGGATCCTTGAATTAATCTATCCATACTCTGTCATCTTCATCATCTTGAGTTTCTATGCGTTACATCTAACCTTTAGTCATCTAAGCTTTATATCCTTTAACTCATTGCAAGTGCTTAATCAACATACTTATTGTTTAGGTGATCACTTAGGTGAAGATTTTATTAAAACCCCCTCTTAGGTTCTCCCTTTCGGGTATTTCAATACCCGAAGGGGAGAACCTAAGGGTGGGGGGGGGGATTAGGTTCAAACACTTTTTAGCGTTTCGAAAATTCTTTGCCTTAAGTGATCACATTAACAACAAGTATGCTGATTAAGCACATGAAGGTGAGTTAATTATGGAGGCAACATAGATGACTTAAGTGTTTATATGCAACACATAGGAATACAAGACTTATGAATATGATCTTTAAGGCACTAAGTCAAGTATCCTATATGCAAAGCTAGTAAGAGCAAACACTATAAGTCATATGACCAAAGAAAAAAAATAAGTAAAGCAAGGAAGCATGTGTTAGATTATCCAAACCTTAAGCAAATATGTTCATGTAGTCAAGTAGACAAGATATAACCATTCATGAACAATAAAGTAAAGGAATTAGGGATAGAGAAAACGAACACAAGGATTTATAGTGGTTCGATTCACAAAGAATCTACATCCACTACCTTAGGACACACCTAAGGATTCCAACACTTCACTAAGAAGCTCCCTTCGCATCAAATGCAAGGTGTGATAAACCTTTTACAATTTTCTCACAAATGAGGACTTTTGCTTCACTAAGAAGACTCCACTCACAAAGTGTGTTTTTCTAGTTCTCACACGAACTAAGTTCACAAAGAGCCAATCTCACAAAGAGATACCTCTCACAAGAGATCTACCTCACAAATGAGGACACAAGCACTCACAATGAGTGAAGCTCACAAAGAGCTTTTTCCTAGCTCACTCATAACTAGTTTCTCACAAAGAGAAAGGGTAACAAGCCTTTTACAAAGGAGACTTTACAATTAAGCTCACTACAAAGAATTCCCTCTTGGAATGGATATACAATTTAAGCTCTAATCGCTATTGAGAATAGAAGAGATATGATATGTTTAAGATCAACTCAAAATGATGTATTTTAAAATAGATGTGAAGATTAAAGCTCTAGAAAGAGTTTGATTGCTTGTTTATGAAGTGTATAGAATATGAGTATTTTGGCCCTATATAAAGCTTCTAAAGCTGATTTTTCATAACTAACAAAGCCATAAGAGTTACAACGACTATATTTTTTGCCTGGATTTTACAGCTTAGGTCGACCAGACTAAAGAATAGGTCATCCGAAGTGCCTCCGAAGTAAAGATTAAATGGTCTCTGTTCTCATCTCAGTCGACCACATGATGGGGTCTGGTCGACCGACCTATAGTAAGGTCGTCTGAGATGATATAGCTGTTGGAGCTTTGGAACATTCAAAATCTGACTAATGATGGGTCGACCGGACAACACATGTTGGTCAACAGGACTACATCCAGTCTTACGAGGCTATGCCTTGGTCGACCGGAGTGATGTCCTAAAGTGATTTTTCCACTTAGTCAACTTCCCAATGTTCTCAAACTCAGAGTTTTGTAAAGATATAAAACACATTTTGAAGATCTTAACCATTTAACCAACACTTATCTAAGTTTTCAAAAACCTTGTCAAAGATTTGAATCAAAGTAAAACATGTGGTTTTGAAAACATGCATTGAGTGAGCTTTAAACATTCTAAAGCTAGTATTCTCAAAGGTAAAATTAGTCACAAGGATGTACCTACAAGCACAAGACTAATCTTCCTAAGGTCTTCAAGTCTTCAAGTAGATTTTTTCTTGGGGCTTTGACTTGAAACCTTTGTCAACCTCTTCTTATGGTGAAGTCCTATAGCAATCTTGATATTGTAGTTTATTGGACTTCATCACTTCTTCCTTCTTCTTGACTTTGCACTTACTTCCAAGGCTGGTGTATTGACTTCAAGCTTGTGACATGGAGTCTTGAAAAGTGTAGTTTTTTCTTATATGTAGGATGTTGTCTTTGATGTACACAATGAACTAACTTACTATTTTCATCAATGTCGGTGTGAGTGATAATGATCCTATCATTAAGAACATACTCACACAAACATTATAACTACCAATGTTTTGTTATAATCAAAACAAGATTGATCACATTAGCCCTTAGGGCTTACTATCTCCCCCTTTTTTATGATGAAAAAAATTTTGATGCAAATGAGAGTATATAAACAAAAGGATAAAGTAATTAAGTACAAAATAACCACGCATGAGATAAGGGTGCATATGATCAAGACAAGTAGATGTTTGGAAAAAATATTCTACTCTCCCTATTTTAAAGAATCCGTTATCTCTCCCATTTTGCAAAGTTCTTTAGCTTTCTCCTTTTGTAAAATATACTTTTCATGGAACATTTGCAATGATATTTTCTCCCCCTTTTTGTCAAAATAAAAAAGGTTCATCAGAGCGACAGTAAAAAAAGTATTTTCTCCTCCTTTTTGTTGAAAATATAGATCCAAATGATCAAAAATGAAAATATTTTGAGGAGGGATTAAGTTTAAATCATGGCGAAGCTTGTTAGTCAATGGATTTAGTAAAATGGGAAACAAAGAAGAAATATCCAAAGACCAAAAGAATTCAAAGAAGGAAATCTTTAAAGCTTTAAATAACCACATCATTCGTAAAAGGCCATTTAAAATGAGATGTGATTGGCCATGGATGATACTTATCTTAAAAATAAAGCACTTGAAGAGGTTTAAGCTTGGTTGATTTCAAACTAAAAGACATAATGACATGTGAAATTAAAGATGGTCATATGGCTAAAAAATGAATCATCAACCTAAGCTAAAATTTAAGGAGAGAAGAAAATAACACCTTGAAGCACAATCTCCCCGTTTATCAAACACAATGTTAGCTATATCAAGATGAGAACTAGTTTTACAACTTATAGCTATAAAAAACATGTATATGATACCATGAATAGACAAAGTGAGCATATGTATCACAAACCAAGGAACTAGAGGAAGTGTAAGATTAATACTTTAAAGCCCATTCATTTTTAAGTAAATGGTTAGCCAAATAAGTATAAAAACTTAAGCAATGAGCTAACAAAAACCATAAGAAACACGTATCCAAAACAACTAAAATCGTCAGTAAAAGTAATGAAATATAGATAACCACCTCTTGCATGGATATTGAATGGACCACATACATCACAATGTATTAGTTCCAACAAATCATTTGCTCATTCTCCAGTTCTAGTAAAAGGAGAAGCAGTCATCTTACCCATTAAACAAGGTTCGAATGTATCATATGATTCCAACAGTCCATCTTTATGGAGTTTGGAAATGCGGTTTCCGTTTATATGGCCAAAACAATGCTAGAGGTATGTATGATTAGACTCTTTATTATTTATCCTCTTTGCATTTATGTTATAAACTGGTGAATCTAGGTCTAACAAAAATAAATCATTCACCATAGTAGCACTACAACAAAATATATCATTTAACGATAACGACATTCGTTGGTTTTTAATATGAATATCAAAACACATCTTGTGCAAACAAGAGATTGAAATAATATTTTTAGTAAAAGTGGGTACATAAAGACAATTGTCTAGGTATAGAACAATTCCAAAAGGCAAATTAAGACTAAATATTCCTACAGCTAATGCGACAACTCTTGCTCCATTGCCAACGCGTAGGTCCACGTCGCCCTTTGCCAGCTCTCTAGTCCTTTGTAGTCCCTGCACATTCATGCAAATGTGAACTACATCCGGTATCTAATACCCATGAGAAATTAGTAGTAGACAAATTGATCTCAATAACATAAATACCAGAGCCAGAAACAACATTTACTCCCGTTCTAAGCTTTTTCCCGGCAAGAAAACTTGGAAAGTTTCTCTTCCAGTGTCCTTTATGTCTACAATGGAAACAATTTCCATTCTTAGTCAGAGCGCCCTTGGGTTTCATTGCTTTCTCAAAATGGTTAGGTTTAGCCCTGTTGTTGACCATGTAAATGGCCTTGGACTTGCTTATTTCCTTCTCGTTAGTCCTCAACAGGTTCAACAACTCAGGGAGGGGTTTGTCTATCTCGGTCATGTTGTAGTTCAATACAACCTGACTGAATGATTCATGTAACGATGGCAGAATCAAATCAGTGGATTGCTCTTGGCCAAGAGGAAATCCCAGTCTTTCGAGGCTCTCAATATAGTCTATCATCTTCAGAACGTGAGTTCCGACTAGTGTTCCCTCTACCATTTTGCACTGAAACAAAGACTTCGACACATTGAATCTCTCATGGAGGGCTTGGCCCTGAAAGAGTTGCCTTAGATGATAAATCATGTCGAAAGCTCTCATTTCCTTACGTTGCTTCTGAAGCTCAGAGGTCATGGTCACTAAAATAAGACGTGATACATCTAATACGTAATCTAAGTGCTTACGATAAGTATTTGTTTCAGAGGACGGAGCCCCCGTGACTGGTGATCAGGAATTGGTTCTTCGAGAACATACATATTTTCTCATGCTTGAGAACGATTCTCCAGTTCCTGTACCAGTCAAGGAAGTTTCCTACCTCGAGTTTGTCCTTCTCAAGGATGGATCGCGATGATAAAGAGTTTGATGCAACGATTGCATTTGCCATTATATCTACAGAAGAGTCTGCAAAGTTTTAGTTGACATATTTTAAAATCATTAATAGAACTTTAATTAATGATTCTCCCACTATTTTCTTCAAATGAATAACCCTCAAGAATTCATTCGGAAAGTTAAAAAACTTTCTAGTAGGACCAAGATCCATATTTCATTATTCTCAAGGCAACTTTGGTTACTATACTCAAGAAGACGCTTTAGGTAAACAACAATTGCTAATCACATCAATTATGTGACCCTTGGTTGGTTGAGTAGGTAACAATTACCCTCATTACATAAATGCACATCTCAACCTTTTTGCCTCAAGATTCTCAACCATTGAGGTAATCCGGTTAAATATGTCCCAAGATTGTACCGGCGGATATAACTAACTTATCCTTCGCGCTTCACCCAGATAGACAGTCGCTTATTCCACTCGGAAGTTCACACTACGGTTGATCTAGACCTTGACGAGGGCCAATCATGGAAGGCATAGACTTAATATTTAAAATTTGAGGAATTTTAATTGTCTCACCAAACGGTGTATAATCTGATTATACGACTCTAACACATGCTTTAAAGCTGTAAAACATGCAACATGCATCTCATGCAAAAACAATAAATAAATCGTGACATAGTAATAGCCCCTATACGGACTTTCCGAGCCAACGAAAAACCCTAAGTCAATCTAAGTTGAAAAACAATAAATCCTATACATTGTCTTCCGCCTCCTTGTGATTTCCACCTTCTGATGGACGTCTTTCTTCATCACTTGTTACATATGGGAAAATATAAAATCATATTCTATACTATTACATAATTGAAAGAAATCTTGAGTTACATTCGAGATGAATTTTTACAACAAGAATGAATAGATAAGGCACGACACGCAGGTCATATTATAATAAAAATCACTGGTCAAAGGCTATTACTAGCACAATCCTCAAATAACATGATAATCATGCTGAAAGTGAAAATATACACTGGTTGCCCATTTCCGGTCAACCCAGGTCATACTCCCGGTCAACCGCGATAAGGCAGTAATCAAAACAGTGTAAAAATAGGCCACCTCGGTTAACCCAGAACATTTCTAATCGACCGACCCGAAAACAGACTAGCTTTGGTCGATCGTGATTGCTCACCAGTCGTCCAAATTCTAGGCAGTTACAAAATCACATTTTCTAGAACATGTTCGGTCTGTCGAGAACCTCTTCCGGTCGACTAAATTTTTTCTAGAAAACATTAAACCGCCAAAAACACGAATCAACAATTTGTTTCGGGATTCGTTTAACACTTAAACGACTTCTCTGAGGCTGTACAAAGGTAAATACATCCTATGGAATGCATTATCCATTACAAAAATCACGATAACACATAAGCAAAATAGTTGGGTTCTCGTGATAGGGCTCTGATACCACTAAAAGGAAGAAATTCAGAATCCATACATAAAAGCAGCTGGAAAGTAAAATGGGATTCTGTTCCTTTACATGATCTTTTTACGAGAAAGAACCAGTAACTTGTTATATGAATTATACCTTTTTCGATCTAATCGAATATCCCGGATTCTACTACTTTGAATCACCAACGACAGCCTACAGACTCCCGTCTCTACCTAAAGGGATTCATGGGCGGAAACTCGTTCCAAACACCCATGGATCCTCCCCTGAAGGATCCGCTCATATGAAACGAATCGAAAAAGCGGTAAAAACTTACATTTTACTGGATTTAAGAAGTCAGCTCTTGAATGGAGGATGGCGTTTCTTGGATGCTAATCGCCACCAATTGATCTCCCTCGCGGAAAGTCCCTCTACCGGTATCCACGCGACTTTAAACGGGCAGCGATTGCTAGCTCTTCGCCTTTTTGCTTTTTCGGGAATAAGAGAGAAAAGGGAGAGGCTGAAACCGAAATCTAATTTCGGGTTTCTTGGTTAATTTCAGCTAAAAGAATTCATGTCTAGTGGTTTCGCCAAGAGTTTATTATATAGGAGAGTTTGTTCCCGTAACTAACTCTCACGTCCCTCAACTCCTTCTCGGCAATGGGAGTCCTCAACTCCCACGTCCCCTTAGACTTCTGCTGGTAGTGGGAGTCCTTATCGGATAATAACTCCCACGTAATCCCAGCTATAGGTAAAATACCGAAATTGCCCCTATCTCTAATTCGAATAATAAACACTTTATTATTTCCAGAAAGACAAATGTCGATACAATGAACCTAGACACATTCTAGATTCATTTGAATCTGACATAAAGCTCAGTTAGCTCGTCTATGCGTGTGACCATGTAGGTTCATCTCACAATGGCAATGAAAACACACTTAGTAGTAGTGTGAGTCCATAAATCACAAGCGGTCCCTAGCAGGGACATCGTGACTACCCAAAATGAATGAATATACAACTGAACCTAATATCAATCCACTATTTAATCCCTTTGTCTCGCGATATCCTAATTAAGCATAAGGCATGGTGGTCGCCACCCTTATTAAGCTTAATTATATTTATACTCGATCTCCGTGTAGATCTGTTTCGACAAATAGCATTTGATAACCACTTTATCAAACACATTTGAGCACGGCCATGCATTTAAACAGTCTTTCCCTATCGAGGGCCCATGGATATCTCTCTCAATAATAGAGAGGGACAAATTCCTTACAATGTCTCTCACATTCAAGCTATGATAGGACACTACATCCGATCATCAGTCGTATTGATTACTCGTTACAAGTAACGTCCGATCGAGTCAAAATGTGGCTCCATTCATACTAGAATCAATGAAGACATAAGGTCTAAGGATTCTAAAATAGTATTGAGGAAGTAATACTTATGACTTAAGACCATGAAGTATTACTTCTCTGACGGATCACGTCCAATACAATGTATCCCTATATATTGCATCTATGATGTGATTTGTATCCATTACACATGATCAGTAAAACAAGATCATCAATCAACAATCATACTAGTTTTATTTCATAGTAATTAAGCATTACATAAAACTAGGGACTTCTAGAATAGTAATTACATAAGCTAATGAGTTTTACTATCAAATCACACATTTGATAATCAAAAGCAAAATTAACTATTCAATTACTTGCTCAAAAAGATAACAAAACGCACAACATGTGCTAATGGTCCTAAGGCACTACTAACACTACCGGTATCCACACGATCAACCTAGAGCTTGTTCGTTGAGCCTCTGATGCTAGTCACGAGTGCTATAACTTTGAAGATGATATTTGAGAGCTTCGTTGACATAAAAAAGTGGAGAAAACAAAACCGGAAACTAGATATAAGAAAAACGATTTTCCTTTTCTCTTTTGTGTTCTTGAGAGTGTGTTCTAGAGAGTTAAAAATTTTAGAGAATTTTTCTTCTCTTGTTTCAGCTAGAGTAGTGTAGAATGGAATGAGAGTGAATTGTGTGAGTGATGAACATTTCATCATGTGGTGTTAGTGGAACCACCCACTAACTCCACAGTCACCCTTTTCTCTCCCCACTATCCCATTCATACACATACACTTTCTCACACAGGACATGTGCCGATTTTGACTTGGTTCAACTGGTTCGGTTGACCGGAGAAATGGTTCTCGGTCGATCGGAGTGACAAATCGGTTCGGTCGACCGGGTCCGATTTTTCCCAATCCAATTGAACGCCCAATCCAATATAGCCTGCCTAATCTAATTGAGCACCTATATCAAATGTAAACTCCAACAATTATATAAACATTACTTCATTAAGTTATACTCGATGTGCTCCGCGTCCCAAGTCTTCTCATCAGCATCATCTACAAAACATAAGAAGATAAAATGATGAGCCACACTAGCCCAGTAAGAATCGATCGCCCTTGGGATGAAGGACCAAATATGACTCCAAAACATTCCTTGTTTCCCAAAACATATGAAAATATATCTTGGCTTGACATAAGCTTTAAACATCTTGAAATCCCTTGTAAAACACTTGAAAACATAACATAAGAGTTCAGAACATAAACCACTTGAACATAACAGTAATCAGAACAATATAAGTGTAAAAAGTCAATCTCGGAAGATAGATAGAAGGCCACGGTCGATCGAAGTTCGTCCGAGATCAAAACAGAAACTTTGAAATAAATATTCGAAAGAAAGAAAGGAACAAGTCCGTCGACCGCAAGAGCTCCGATCGATAAGGTAATCATCTATCTCTACCGCAATCACTCGTCAGTCGTCCGCAATAGCCCCAGTATTTTGGTCTGAGCGACTGGTATTTGATCCGATCAACCGAACCAGTCGACCGATATTCATAACAGTCATTTTCAAAGCTTAATTTGTGGAGGAAAACACATTTTCGGCACTTTCAAATATCCCAACCCAAAAACACTTCTTTTAACTGACTTTAACATATAATAACGTAAACATAGCATGTCAAAGTAATACATTAACATACCGGTCATATACATATCAGAAATCGTGCTCTGAGCACCTTAAACATATCATAACATAATTTGTTGTCTTCTGACATATAGAATCCGACATGACAAGTATCAATATGACATGCAACAAGTAATTTTACAACTGAGCTCAATCATCTAACGATAACACTAACCAACTATTAACAACCCCAAACTTTAATGTCGCTTATGAGGCCCTCGTGAACATAACGTAACTGGTAAGGCACTTTAAAGGCTATTTAAGGATATACTCATATTATGTCATAGTTCAATCCTCGTGAACTCCTCAACACTCTTAACAACCCTAACTTTTTACTCCTGCAAGTGTCTGGGCAAGGGGGACTCGAAGGGCTACCAGGCACTTATATGAACCTAACAATCTATCCTCAACACTATGATTTTACTCGAACTGCCACAACCTTGCACTCCGAATATGCTATCTCTCAATCCAGCTATTATAATGCAAATCCCTCTTGTAAGAATCTAGTTTTGGGAGTCTAGTATCTATGGTTAAAATATGGGAATGATGAGATATCGTTTACTATGTCTGCCAAAGGATTCTTACTCGCTGCCTAGGTTTTCCAACATTATAGTTTTCTCTCTTGTTTCTTTTCATTTCTCTCATTCTCCTCCTTCCTATGTCCTATATTTATAGTCTCAGAAGTCCAGATTTCTAGAAGGTTATAACTCTAAAACCACCCTTTGTAACCCCCTTGATCCTATCTCAAATGAAACCCCTTCACACACACACTAACTTCTCTCCAAATATAACCAACCAAACTAACCAAAAATATTCATCTTATCACTTAGGTTCTCTAACTTACAATTCTTGCTAGTGCTCCCCTAAGCTTAATAAAAATAAAAGTAACACACAACACATAAAATACATAAGCACATAAAACATGTTATCGAAAGGTCCTGGGTATCACATATTATCTTTTTCATTTACAATGACATGAAAAGATGTAAGAAGACTATCATACTCTACTTGCAATCTAGATCTTTCATTAAGCGAGCAAGCAAGTTCATAACATGTGATATTGTTCTTCTTAGCCATCTTTCAATTCATCATATAAATCATTTAAGAGCACATAAGAATTCTCCTCATTTTCATAGTCAAGATTAAGAGAAGGATTTTGAAGAATGTACCTCATTTTGATCTTCATCAATTAGTTCAATGAGGCATTTTGAGTAGCCTTGATCTTGACCATTGCTTTATTGGGAGGAGTTTGTCCTTTGATTCTTCTTCTTCTCATAATTACATTAGGTGCATTGGAAGAAATCTTCTTGTCCTTTGTGGAGTCATCATGGATGAGTGACATGTTGGTTTTTGATGAAATCTCCACAATCTTGTTGTCCTTGGCACATGAATATTTTCTTGGAGTTTTAGCTCTTTTTTGCCATTCCTTGTGGGTAATCTCTTTATATTGAAGCGTGGATCTTTTTTTAACCTACAAGGGGAACTTGAGAAGTGTTAGGTACCTCTTGTGAAGGTCCTTGAATGTTAATGTTATTTCTCACATGGCATGTGTATGTGCAAGGATCAACATTATCAATATTCAAACTAAATGAATGATTTTCAAAAGAATATTTAGCATGTGAGAGCATGAATCATTAAAGTTTGTGTTGCATCTCATAGATAGCTTAGCCAACGAATCATATATTTTATATAGATCATGCTTTAAGATATCTATTGAATATCATCAATAGAGGGGTGAGATGCAACATTAACAAGGTTAAAAACATATAGGTCAAAATGACTTTTCAATTTATTGAGATTATCAATTAAAGTACATTGAAAAAGTGATTTTAATACCTTTTTAACCTTCCAAGTGATGAGAGGTGAGAATTGTCATTGTGCCTCTTTTCACTACTTGTGCAATTGCTTAAGCTTCTTGGTTCCTTGAGGATTGCATCCGTTGAGCTTTGCGAAATATAAGAGCCATGGAGAGTTTTAGATCTTTTCCTTTTAGAGCATCTCCATTCAATTTCTTCATGAGCAAGCTTCTTGCCACTTCTTTTTGAATCGTTTTCTTTGAAGCTTCGTGGCAAGATTTTTCTTTTCTTCCTCAAGCAAGATGTGAAATCTTTAATGTCTCCACCATAATTTGCATTTGCATGAAGATCATCATCATCATCTTGTATTTCCTCAATCTCTTCAAGTTTCTCATCATATGAAGGCTTAATTTGAGTTTGACACTTGATCCTTTCTTCACATGATTGAGTCCCTAATACTTGAAGTTCCACCTTTGGCTCTTCTTCTTTAATTTGGCCTTGATAAGATGATTTTAGCATATTCATCATGGAATGAGCATCTTCACATTCATGTACATTGTCGAGGGTTTCTTCATTAAGTGCACAACAAAGCACATTCATGGCCTTGAAGTTGGAAGTCATCTTTTTGCAATCTTCTTTATTGACGTCTCTTCTAGACTTTGGCACTTTGACCCCTTGTGTGAAAATTGAAGTAATGAAAGGACTTTCTTCTAATATACTCAACAAGGTAGAGTCATTAGATAACAAAAAATATTTAAACATATATTGCCAACTAGCAAAGTTGATGCCATCAAATAAAGGTGGTCTAGATAGGGATCGATTATCTATGATAGAAGTAGAAAAGCTATGAGCCATGGATCATCCTAGGATGTAAGTCCAACAAAAAGGAGACTAGGCTCTGATACCAATTGAAATACCCGATAGAGTTTGAACCTAAGAGGGGGTGGGCGAATTAGGTTAAAAAAGGTTTTAGCTTTTCAAAAACTTCTTTGCCTTAAGTGATCACCTTAACAACAAGTACATTGATTAAGAATATAAGGTTAGTTAATTATGGAGGCAACTTAGATAACTTAAGTGTTATATGAATATGATTTTTAAGGCACTAAGTCAAGTATCCTATATGCAAAGTTTGTAAGAGAAAACAATATAAGTCATATGACCAAAGACAAACAATAAGTAAAGAGAGGAAGCATGTGTTAGATTATCCAAACCTTAAGCAAATATATTCACGTAGTCAAGTAGACAAGATATAACAATTCATGAACAATAAAGTAAATGAGTAAGAGATAGAGAAAACTAACACAAGGATTTATAGGGGTTCAATTCACAAAGAATCTACATCCACTACTAAGGATTCCAACACTTAACTAAGAAGCTCCTTACACAACAAATGCAAGGCGTGATCAACCTTTTACAATTGGCTCACAAATGAGGACTTTTGCTTCACTAAGAAGACTCCACTCACAAAGATTGTTTTTCTAGTTCTCACAAGAACTAAGCTCACAAAGAGCCAATCTCACAAAGACATTTCTTGTTTATGAAGTGTATAGCATATGCCCTCTATGGTTAAAAATCAGCTTTAGAAGCTTTATATAGGGTTAAAATACACAAGCAAAATGAGTTATAATGGCTATATTTTTTGCCTGGATTTGGCATCTTCGGCCGACCGGACTAAGGAGTAGGTCGTCCGAAGTAATGATTAAAAGGCCTTTATTCTCATCTCAGTCGACCGCATGAGGGGTCCGGGCGCTCGAAGCAAAGCTCGGTCGACCGACCTATAGTAAGGCCGTACAAGTTGATATAACCGTTGGAGTTTTGGAACATTCAAAATCTGACTAAAATAAAAACAACCTCGGTCAACCGGACAACACATGTCGGTCGACCGGACTACATCCAGTCTTCCGAGGCTAGGTCTTGGTCGACCAGAATGAAGTCCTAAAGTCGTTTTTCCACTTAGTCAACTTCCCAATGTTCTCAAACTCATTCCTAAGTGTTTTGTAAAGATATAAAACACATTTTGATAATCTAGGCGTTTAACCAACAATTATGTAAGTTTTCAAAAACCTTTTCAAATATTTGAGTCAAAGTAAAACATGTGGTTTTTAAAACATGCAATGAGTGAGCTTTAAACATTCTAAATGTAGTATTCTCAAAGGTAAGATTATTCACAAGGATGTACCTACAAGCATAAAACTAATCTTCCTAAGGTCTTCAAGTTGATGTCTTTTTGGAGCTTGGACTTGAAACCTTTGTCAACCTCTTCTTGTGGTGAAGTCCAATAGCAATCTTGATATTGTAGTTTATTGGACTTCATCACTTATTTCTTCTTCTTGAATTTGTACCTATTTCAAAGTCTTGCAAAGTGGATTGACTTCAAGCCTGTGTCATGGAGTCTTGCAAAGTGTAGCTTCTTCTTGTGTGTAGGATGTTGTCTTTGATGTACACAAGGAGTTAACTTACCTTTTTCATCAATGTCGGTGTGAGTGATAAGGATCTTATCATTAAGAACATGCTCACACAAACATTAGAACCACCAATGGTTTGTTATCATAAAAAAAAAGATTGATCATATTAGCCTTTAAGGCTTACAGGTATCAGAGCTTAGTTTCATTTTTGTTAGGCTTTACATCCTAGGAGGATCCATGGATAGATGCTTTTCTATATCTTCCTTAGAGGAATCCTCTCCTTCTAGACCACCTTTGTTTAATGGCTCAAACCTCTCTTGTTGGCAATCTATGTTTAAACTCTTTATGCTCTAATGACTTCAGCTTGTAGAGCATTATAGAAGAAAGACCTTTTGTTCCTTCACATTTCATGAAAGGTGTCAAGGTGTCCAAGTCTAGAAGAGTATTCAATGTGGAAGACTTCGCCAACATGACGCTCAACTTTAAGGAGATGAATGTTCTTTGTTGTGCACTAAATGAAAAAGCTTTCGACAAAGTTCATGAGTGAAGATGCACATTCAATGTGAAATATTCTTGAAGCAAACTATAAAGGAAAAGTTGAAGTGATAGAGCCAAATGGGCCATCTCAAGAATTGGAGACTAAATCTTTTGAAGGTATTGAAGATATCCCAATCACATCTCAAGCAAACCTTGATATATTCAAAGAGTGTGATAAAGGAGAACTCATAAGTATTTCCTCAATGAGCTTTAAAGACAATACACATTTAGAGCCTCCAAAAGATGAGAATATTGAAGAAGGGGTGGAATACACAAGTTAATGATGATCTTAATGAAGATATAAAATATGATAGAGACAATGAAGATCAAATCTCTTGTTCAAGGAAAAGAAAGAACTTGCCACTTAGCTTCAAAGATAAAGATTAAAAAAGTAAGTGGCATAAGGCTTGATCATTCCATGAAGAATGAATATTTTAAAAGGATATGCTTCAAAAGGAAAAAAGTCGAAAACACTCCATAGCACTTGGAATTCACAAAGCTCAAATGATATCCATATAGAAGAACCAAGATGCTTAAGGACTCAAAGTAACAAATCAAGTGATAACAAAAGCTTCAATGCCATTCCATATTCTTCATCACTTGGTAAGAAAGGAAAGGTATCTACTTAGCTTTCTCACAGTATTTTACTTGATGATATTTAGAAGTTGAAAAGTGATTTTGATCCACGTGCTTGTGCTCTTGTGGATTTTACCGCTTTCCCTCTTGATGCTCATAACTATTTAGATAACTTGAAGCATGATCTCTATATGTTCCAAGATTCTTTAAATAAGCTATCTATGAAGTGTAACATCATCAACTTGAATGATTCTTGCTCTGATTTGCCTAGCTCATCTAATAATCACTCTTGTTTTTTTTTATTGTGATAAACTTGATTCTTGTGCATATACATGCCCCTTGAGAAAAAAACATTAACCAGAAAAGAGCATCTCAAAAGGTACCAAGTATATCTCAAGATATCCTTGTAGGTACAAAGCATCAAAGCTTCACAATGAAGATATGAAAAACAAGGAATGGAAAAAACGTGCAAAAACTCTAAGAAAAGAGTTATATGCCAAGGAAGACAATATTGTAGAGAGTTCATCATATAAAGAAATCTCACACAGCAATGATGACTCTACAAAGGACATCAAAGAAGAGAAGATTGGTTTCATGGTATTAGTTGCAATTGTGCAAAAGAGAAAAGGGAGCAATCAAAGGACAAACTCTTCAAATGAAAGTAGTGATCAAGATCAAGACTACACAAAGTTCCTCATTAGACTCATTGATGAAGAACAAAATGATATTCAAAGTCCTAAATCTATAGATATTGAGGTACAAAATTCAAACCTTCCTCTTGTTGATCCTTATGTGCTCTCAACCGAGATGTATGATGAGTTGAAAAGATGGCTAAGAAGAATAAGGTCACTTGTAATAAACTAGCTTGCTCACTTAATGAAAGTTCTTCTTGCCTCTTTTCATGATATCGACAAAGAAAATGAGAATATGCTTCTATCCTTTGATGCTTTAACCAGTGAGAACCATGACTTACATGACTTACATGACAAGATGACAATTGTTGATTCTAAACTTGTTGAGTATGATCAACATAAAGAGGGCTTTCAGTAGATAAACGAAGAGAGAGACCAACAAGCTCGTATTCTTCACCGCGTGGTGGCTAATGTGGTCCTTCCTGTCAAAGCCCCCAAAGCCTCTATCGCCTACTTGCCAATGACCATAATGCAATGGCTTGTTGAGGAGACAAAAGTTAACTTTGGATATCTAGCCCTAAGACATGTGAGTGAATGTGTGAACGGTGTTAGGAATTTCATAGAGTATGCTCACATTGCTCTTCAAAATGTTCAAGCTTAAACTCACAAACCTGGTGGCAAGCGAGAACAAGTAAAACATATACAATGAGGGGCATTTTCATAGAATGCACATGTTACTTGGTGAGTGGAAAATGGTGTAAGCCATAAGGGATAATGTGATCAATCTTGTTTTGATGATAACAAGACATTGAGAAGTTCTAATGTTTGTGTGAGCTTGTGTTTCAATGATAGGTTATTATGAACTCACACATGCATTGAAATGTAGCTTCTTGTGGACATCAAAGATCATTCTACAACAACAACGAGTTATATTTTGCAAGTCTCCACAGCACAAGCCAAAATGCCATCCACAATGCAAATGGAAGATATTGCAAAATCAAAGGAAGATCAACAAGTGTTGAAGTCCAAGATGCTACAACTCGACAAGACTACAAAGGACTTCGTCACAAGAAGAGGTTGATCAAAGGTCTCAAGTCCAAGCTCAAAGAGAAACTCATGTTGAAGACTTGAAAACAAAGAAGAAGATTTGTCAAGATGCTTATAGGTATATTCTTGTGACTAATCTTATTTGATGAATGTTAGTTTATAGTATGATAAAGCTCATACTCTTGCATGTTTTCAAAACCATATTTCATACTTTGATTTAATCTTTCAAAGGTTTTGCAAAACATTCTTCAAGTGTTGGTTAATGCCTAGATCTTTAAAATGTTTTCAATATCTTTCAAAAACACTTAGGCATGAGTTTGACAACATTAGAAAGTTGATCAAATGGAAAAACTGAAGGAAAAATTCATAATCCCCAAAACGCAGCGGAAATAAACGCGCGAGATTACGTTCCTTTAGAAAATCTACTCACGAGAAAGAACCAAAACCTTGTGTTCGGAATTTATACCTTTCTGTCGATCTAATCGACGATGCCCGGATTCTGCTACTAGGAAATACCAACAACAGCCAACTGACTCATGTCTCTACTGATATCCACACACCAACCTTGTGCTTGTTACTCCGTGTTTCAGATGCTAGTCTAATAACTACAAAGGTGGAAAACACTTTTCCCGGAATCTACAAAGTATAGGCAACTTAGGAAAATCGGATATCTAAGAGACAAGAAAATCAAAATTTCTTCTCTTGATTGTTCTTGAGAATGTGTAAAATGAAGTACGAAAATCTCAGATTTTTCTTCTTGAATTTTGGCTGCTATAGAAGTGAAAAGCTAGAGAGAAAAGTAATGTGTTGGGAGAGTTAGAATGAAAACCAATTTTCATCTAATGTGGTGTAAGTGGAATTACCCACTATCCCCTTATTTCTCTCCCACTACTCCCATACACGCACACTCTCTCACGCATGCAGATGTGCCGGTTTTGACCAAGTCCAACTGGTCCGGTCGACCGGAGTGACAATAAGTTCGTCGACCCGAGACAACTCTCGGTCGACCGGGTCTTTTGCCCAATCCAATTGTATGCCCAATCCCATTGAGCACCAATATCAAATGTAAACTCCAACCACTACAAGAAAACAGTTAAACAGTGACTGCCGGTACCGTCGGTATTCGGTCGCTATTCAGGTTTACCGACCGAAAACAGTGGTCGTGTATTTATCGTCGCTAAGCCATATACTGACTGATTACCAACCGTTATTAAGCAATCGATTATTCCGTCGCTGTATTACGACGGACAGTCGACCGAATCGAATAATTGGTTTGACTTTTTTAACATTGACTATTACCAACCAAAGTCCGACTGAAAGAGTACCGACCAAATGGGACGACAGAATACCGATCGATAATAAAGAGACCGAATACCGACCGATAATCAAGCGACCGAATACTGACCGATAATCAATCGACCGAATACCGACCGATAATAAAGCGACCGAATACAAATCAATAATAAAGCGACCGAATACCGACCGATAATAAAGCGACCGAATACCGACCGATAGTAAAGCGACCGAATACCGACCGACTAGAATTTATTTGACTTGACTTAGCAACCGCTAGTCCGTCGCAAACTTGTTTTAAATTTAAAAAAATAAATCTGAAATAATATTAAATCCCTATATAAAAAACTGCTGTATGAAACAGAAAATCCAAAACAGCAATACAAACCAAAAACAATATCCAAAAAATCTCAAATAACAAACATAATGAATACAATCCAAAAATAACATTACATTACAACAATCAAAGCCTACAATTCTTATTTACATTACAACAATCAAAGCCTACAATTCTTGTTTAAAGTAACAATCAAAGAATGCACTTTTAATTTACATTACAAAAAGCAAAGTGTGCACTTGTTATTTTGATTACAACAACACAACCAAAGATTACACTTCTCTAATACTCTTTTCGTCTATGAGTTGAAACCTAAAAATTCAAGAATAAAATTAAAATTTCAAATACGTCAATTAATTTATGGTAATAAAGTACTACAAAAATTACACAACAAATATTACTCATCTTCAATATGTGCAAGTAAAAAAAGATAGTTGTGAAGCGTGAAAGATATTAATAATATGAGAAATAAATGTTACAATAAAAGAAGAGTTAAAAAGTTATACTTGTATTTTTGCTATTCATAATCATCCTCTGACATGAATTCATCCTCTTCTTCAGAATTGTCATCCCCCGACATGATTTCATCCTCATCTTCATCAACACGACTCGTATCGGTCACAAGGACAACTTCAAATTCGCCTGACCGGTGTGTAAGTTGACCAACTTCAGTAATAGTTGGATCAATATGACTGGTCTCCTCCTCGCGTACTTCCTCCTGATACGCTACCAGAACACCAGGAACGTCAAAAAGACATTGTTTGGAACGACAAACAGCCAACCAATCAGCCCTAGATGTTGTCTTACTACCCAGATAAGGTGTGTAGTAGACTTGTTGACATTGGGAAGCAAATACAAAGGGATCGTAACCCTGGTACGTTCTTTTCCTATGGATTTCTACAAGTTTATATTGAGGATGCATTTAAGACCTCGATTTGGAGTAGAATCAAACCAGTCACATTTGGAAAGAATTATTTTTTGGTGAGGTACTCTAGCAAGTTCAACTTCAATGACCTGCTTTAACTATCCGTAATAATCTCCTTTAACCCATAACCCGCTGTTTGTCGTTCATTTTCCTTCGCTGTGGGCTTTTGTGTGAAATCTATCACCGTTAACAACGTAACCGGTGTATGACATCACTCTCCTTGACGAGCCTCATGAAAGATTTTTCAACAACATTTCAGAATGTTGCGGAAGGCTATGTATCTGTTTAGAACAACAAAATGTTAAATTAATTTAGTTTACGCATTTTAAAGACAACTACATTTCTACACATTACAAAACTTATATGAGTTCCAAACCATTTGGAAAATCATTATAAACCCGGCTTTGAAGTTCTTCCTCCGTTATATGTGGTGTTTGGTCATTTACTTCACTGACAAATTTCCTGAATTACAAATTAATGGCAATATTATTATTTGCCTACTTTCAATTATATAACAAAAATGAAGCAATAGATAGGTTTACTTACTGAAGATATGGTTCGACCTCTTCACAATTCATCAAGATATAATTCATGGCTGTTTTATAATCTTTATCAGATAATAAAATATTTTCTTTTTTCCAAATGATCTTCCCGGTAAGTTGCAAATTGATAATAATTCAGGGGAATGTTCACTTGTTTCGTCATCTCCATCATTTCGCCCAACGGTTGTAACTTTTGTTTTCACGTGGGTTCGAAATAATAGCTAAAGAATGTAGCAGCTTCTTCGACCAAGTATGCATTGCAAATTGACCCCTCAACTCGGCCTTATTTTTTTATCTTCTTTTTCGGATGGTGCGAGATATCTAATTAAAGCATAAATAGTTAATCACATTGTAAATATGAACATGATAAATAAAAATGAAGTTGAGATAACTTAAGACATGGGTTGTTACCTCTCGAACGGGTACATCTACCTAAACTGTCCTGGGCCACCAACCATGGCTTCGTACGGAAAGTGAACTGGCAAGTGTGCCATCACATCAAAAAATCCCGGAGGAAATATTCGCTCTAACTTGCACAATAAAATAGCAATAGTGTCCTCCAATTCTTGCATATGCGCCACACTCAACTTTGGAGAACACAAATCTCTATAGAACAGACTAAGTTCAGCCAAGGGTCCCCAAACACTTGTCGGTAGTACTTCTCTAAGTGCTATAGGGATAAGTCGCTCCATGAATACATGAGAATCGTGACTCTTCATTCCAGACATTTTCAACTCTTTCATATCAACGCATCGCGCCAAATTCGATGCATATCCATCTGGGAGCCTTAATTCTTTAACCCACTGCAAAACCATCTCTTTTTGTGCCTTGGTAGGAGTGAAACATGCCTTCGGTTTCATTGCTTTACCGCGGCCATCGTGTTTAATATTCAATTCAGGCCGATTGCAATATCTTTCAACATCCGCTCTAGCCTTAACATTGTCCTTAGTTTTACCTTTCACGTCCAACACGGTGTTAAAGACGTTATCAAACACATTTTTTTCATTATGCATGACATCAATGTTGTGTCTTATTAGAAGTGTCCGCCAATAAGGTAAGTCCCAAAATATGCTACGTTTGGCCCAACTGTGATATCGACCTCTGCCTTGCTCTTTACCAATCTCTTCAGCTGTATCGGTAATTTTTTGATAATCTCTAACTCTAAACCTCATTTCATCACTAGTCAGGCGAGATGACGGGTCTGCTCTCTCATGTCGCCGGTCCTTTCGGAATCCCTTTGCATCTCTTCTAAATGGATGATCAGGTGACAAGAAGCATCTGTGGCAATTGAAACCACGATTGTTTCCCGCCAGCATGAAAATAGAACGCTTGTGTTTCCTCCATACAATATGGACAAGCGTAAATGCCTGTTGTACTCCATCCACTCAACATTCCATATGCTGGGAAATCACTAATTGTCCAAAGTAATGAAGCTCTCATTTAAAAATTTGCCTTTTAGAGATGTCATAAGTTTCTGCACCTTCACTCCACAGCTGATTCAATTCATCGATGAGAGGCTGCAAGTACACATCAATCTTGTGTTTTGGATTTTGGGGTCCAGGTACAATGATAGTTAAGAACATTACATTGTTCTTCATACACATCCATATGCTGGGAAATCACTAATTGTCCAAAGTAATGAAGCTCTCATTTTAAAATTTTGCTTTTTAGAGATGTCATAAGTTTCTGCACCTTCACTCCACAGCTGATTCAATTCATCGATGAGAGGCTGCAAGTACACATCAATCTTGTGTTTTGGATTTTGGGGTCCAGGTACAATGATAGTTAAAAACATTACATTGTTCTTCATACACATCCAAGGGGGGAGATTATAAGGAGTTAGAATAACTGGCCAAGAAGAATATTACTTCCCTGACATGCCGAAAGGTGCAAAACCATCTGTACATAACCCAAGCCTTACATTTCGAGGTTCAGCTGCAAAATCAGTGTGTGTTCTATCAAAATGTTGCCAAGCTTCCCCATCCCTTGGGTGATTCATTATTCCCTCTTCTCTCTCACTGTGTGAGTGCCATGTCATGTGTTTTGCAGTTTTCTCAGATGCATACAGTCTTTGTAATCTCGGAGTAATTGGAAAATAATACATCTTTTTGCAAGCAATATCTTTTTGTCGTGTATTTTTTTATTTCTTTTACTTAATATACCTAGCATGACCAGAAAACTTGCATTCTCTACTCTCAACATCATCTTTCCAGTACAACATACAACCGTTAAAACAAACATCTATCTTTTGCACCGGTAATCCAAGACCTTTAACCATTTTCTTCATTTGGTAAAAGTCGTCTAATGCATTATTTTGAGGAGGAAGCGCCTCTTTCATAAACTGTGCAAATTTATCTATAGTAGTTTCAGATAAGTTGTCTTCGGACTTTATACTCAACATTCTAGCAGTCATTGATAGCTGTGAATGGTTTGTACAACCTCCGTACAGTGGGCTATCAACAGCCTTCAACATGTCATAGAACATTTGTGCCTGCGGATTGGGGGGTTCTTCAGCGTCCCTATTTTCCGGCACATTAAAACTGGGTCTAGCAGCATCAAAAACCATCTCTCGATAATTGTTTCTTGTCGTATGTCTTCTAGAATTATCCACATAATGAGAGGTTTCATTAATAAACGGAATTTGAGGCATTGGAAAGAAAGCCTCACCGTGACATGTCCAATTATAATAATTAGACACAAATCCATTCATAATAAGATGATACTTCACCAAATCTGGTACATGAAAATCCTTATTTCTACAACCCGCACAAGGACACCTAATCACATCATTTTGTACATTAGCAGACATACTAATAGCGAAATTTACAAATTGTTTCACTCCCGCTGTAAATTCTGGACTATGAAGGGATCCACTATTAGATGTTGAATCCATATACATCCAACTACGGTCCTCCATTATAAATACAATATCTGCGTATAACAAGTCTTCATAAGTAAATGCATAGAACCTTATTTTTGATGATTTTTACGTACCTATGTTATTAACGGCATCTTATCTAAATTTTTGTCAAAGTTTACAATAATGTCAAGGTTAAAGTGTAATAAACACCAACAAATTTATTCCAAGTAAAGAAAAATTGGTCCATTATAACTCAAATATATATTTTAAGTATATTTTCATAATCATTTATGGACACAAATAAATTTAATCTTTAATTTCAACAAAAGAAGAAGAATACAAATGTCAAGGTTAAAGTGTAATAAACACCTACAAGTTCATGACAAATAAAAAAACCTTGGTCCATCATAAATCAAATATATATTGTAAGTGTATTTTCATAATCATTTATAGACACAAATAAATTTAATCTTTAATTTCAACAAAAGAAAAGAAAACAAATGTCAAGGTTATAGTGTAATAAACACCTACAAATAAAGAAACCTTGGTCCATCATAAATCAAATATATGTTGTAAGCATATTTTCATAATCATTTATGGAAGAAAAAATTAATTTAATTTTGTAATGTGGGAAAAAATAAGAAGAGGAAGAAGAAGAAATGGAGCACCTAATTCAGAGTGGTGGTGCCGGAGCACCTAAAGCCGACCGGTGGTGGTGGACGGTCGGAGTTCCGGTGAAGCCGGGGAGGGGGGAGGTGGAGCCGGTGAGGGGGGAGGTGGAGGCAATGGGGGATGAGGGTTTCCAATAACAGGGTCGTGCAGGTTTACAAGTGGGTTTCTGGTATTGGGTATTCAGTTTTGTCATGAATTTCAAAACAGAACTGTGTCGTTTCATCTTAAAGAATTAGCGACCGATTACCGACCGCAAATATAAATCGGTCGGTATTCGGTCGGCGAGTAAAAGGAAAAGCGGGAAATTCAAAGTAGCATTGGCAATAAAATTGGGCGACCGAATACCGACCGTATATGCATTAACGGTCGGTATTCGGTCGCCTTATTTTCCCGATATTTTCCCGCTGTGCCGGTTTTTTTTATAGAAACACTACTGACGACTGTTAAGTACTATAACTAGTTCATATGTGTAGATACACACACACACACACACATTAAATTGAATATTTAAACTTGTACACACTATTGACGACTGTTAAGTACTATATATCGTTTCACATGTGTACAGACACACACACACATTGAATAGTTAAACTTGTACACATTAATTTAAAAACTTGTTTAGACACGGGGCATGACAATTCAACAAGTAGTTCATCAAGTGCCCGGGTCTTTTTAATTTTCTATCCTGGGCGACCGAATACCGACCGTAAACGCATTATCGGTCGGCATTCGGTCACGGAAATAAAATTGGGCGACCGAATACCGACCGTATATGCATTAATGGTCGGTATTCGGTCGCCTTATTTTCCTGATATTTTCCCGCCGTGCCAGTTTTTTTAATAGAAGCACTACTGACGACTGTTAAGTACTATAACTAGTTCATATGTGTGCACACACACACACACACACACACACATTAAATTGAATATTTAAACTTGTACACACTATTGACAACTGTTAAGTACTATATGTCGTTTCACATGTGTACACACACACACAAACACATTGAATATTTAAACTTGTATACATTAATTTAAAAACTTGTTTAGACACGGGGCATGACAATTCAACAAGTAGTTCATCAAGTGCCCGGGTCTTTTTAATTTTCTATCCGGGGCGACCGAATACCGACCGTAAACGCATTATCGGTCGGTATTCGGTCGCGGAAATAAAATTGGGCGACCGAATACCGACCGTATATGCATTAACGGTCAGTATTCGGTAGCCTTATTTCCCCGATATTTTCCCGCTGTGCCGATTTTTTTTTATAGAAACACTACTGACGACTGTTAAGTACTATAACTAGTTCATATGTGTGCATACACACACACACATTAAATTGCATATTTAAACTTGTGCACATTAATATTTTAAGCCTGAGTGACCGAATTCCGACCGTATATGAAAAGGGTGACCAAATACCGATGAAAAATGAGACAGCGGTCGCTAAACCCTAACCCTATACCCTAATATGGTCGCTATTCCGTCGCCCATAACAATATTCCACAGCCATAAATTTAAAAAACAGTATACACCCTGCCACAAGTCATAAGCATACAAATAACATACAAGTCAATATTCCAGCAGTCAATATTTCATAAGCATACAATAGTGATAATAACAAGCATAGTTCAATATTAAACCAAAAAAACATAACAAAAGTCGAATAATATTCCAAAAAACCTACAATCTCTATTGACGGCCCAATACATCATCTACAGTTAAGGGATCATCGTCAGAATCTGAATCTAAGTCATCATTATCTAAGTTGCTCAATCTAGCTTCTAGCTCAGCTGGGCTTAATATAGCGTCCCTATTTGAAAACATCTCAAATAAGGTACTAGCTAATGCCTTATTTTTTTTCTTTTCTCTCCGCGCATATTCTCTCTCTTTGTCTTCAAATTTCTTCTTCCATTCTTCGTTCAGTTATGTTATTTTGTGTTCCATTTCTGAGTGAGATACCGACTGACTACCTCCCCTCATTGCCTTAACCACATCCGAGAAGGAACCGAGTCCTTGAACTCGTCCCTTTTTTATCCCGCCAACTGCCTCCGCAGAGAGCGCAATCTGAGTCGGCAAATCGGGAGGTGGCTGACCTGCTTGAGTAGCTTGGGTTGCGGCATTGTCATAAACAGAATGGAACACTCCCTGTTAAAAAAAAAAGGAAGGTTAGTGATAAATTCAAGTAAATAACTAATATAAAAAAATGGAAACATAATGGAAATACTTACCGATAGGTGTCTAGAATCATCATCAACATATTCCCCCTTCTTCGAGCCGGTATGGTGTTGATGACACCAATCATAGCTATCCGGGAATGGGATTGAATGTCCCGCCTCCTTTTCCTGTTTAAAAAATGTATTAAAACATTAAATACGTAAATAAAAACACAAAATTTTAATGAATTTGAATTTTTTTACAATTACCAGTCTCTGATGATGCTCAATGTGGCTAAGTGAACCACCCGTATGCTTCATTGGGCCTTTGCCGCCCCTCCCCTCCTTCCGGTTGATTGCTGCCTTTTTAGACTTGGCTTGAAATTCCGGAGTTGCCCAATACGCTTTCAGTCTGTCCCAATCAGTTTCAGAAACCCATTTGGGCTTCTTATTCTTTTTCCGGAGGTCACTTATGATACCGCTCAGTCTCCTCTTAAGTATCGTGTGCCAACCTCTCTTGACCCCCTCCTCATGCTTAGATGCAGCTGTCGACTGTGAACCGGATGATGAAGGTGTCTAGGAGGTAGGTGGCGTAGCAAACACTGGAGTCTGACTAAATGGCAAGCACGCTCGTATAGGTTTCTTTGGAAGCATCTCTGAATTATAAATTAAGCGGATTAAAAAGTAGCAAATTATAATTTTCATTAAAATTAACTTGTTGATCCTACAAGTGTTTCAAATCCAAGCATGTAAGAGAACAATAATTTAGAAGTATTCCCTAATCCTTACTAGTTCATGATTAAAATCATACAATTGACCTCCAATGTATGGCAATTAAGTAAAGCCAACACAATTATTGCATTTCTATCTTCTTTTTAGAAAATGAAACATATAGGTTAGGTAAAAAAATATTATAAAACAACAGTCAATTGCTTTAACCCATTTATGAATCTAATACAAAAATATCAAATAGAAACTCTATCCGATCCATCAAAGGGTTAAGGGCAGAGAAGACAAAAGCTGGGCAGAATGGAAATATAGTGCATTGCATTAATAGAAAGTTAATGAAAATATACCAATCACACCTATCTTGCAGCTCACTGTCAAAAACACTTAAATAAATAACAGCCCAATTGGCGAGATTAAACAGTCCCAAATATCACAGAGGGAACTGCTTGAGCAGTGAGGAGTGGGTAGGATTTTCAGATATCACAATTCGATCAAGGGATTCTCACTTTTGGTTTAATTATATAGGTAACACAAAGAATAAGAATTCTCACACACTTAAAAGAAACTATCAAAATAGAAGCATTAACCATGGTTTCAGCATTCTCTAAAGATCCAAATCAATGTAAAATTTGAAACTAAGAAAGAAGTTTCAGTTGGAATCCACATCTAGATCAACCAGATTATATATTATAAGTAGCGCATAGAAATGCATAAAGATTTTTCATGATCTAGTTATTCAAAGTACCGAAAACACACCTTTTGAATATTTCTGTTTGAATATTTCAATCACAATGAGTAGACATAGCTCGTTTTTAAGATAGAAGTATGTGGAGATAATTCACTTAGAACTTCTAGCTTTGGAACCAATCAGTTTTTAGTTGTCTACTTTAACTTTGAATCTTTTCTCCAGTCATCATCATTTCAAGGTGCAAAGTTTCTTTCCATCTTCTATAATCATAGTCATAAAACTAAGAAGATGTTTATTATTCTTGGAATCTAATCCATGTCTACTTTATATATGATCTACATTTGGTCGATGATCATTAAGCTATCCGGTATTATTTCATTCAACTCTGAACTGTATTTTGGTGTTCTAACCTATTCATGGGTTGGTTTTACATTCTTGACCTTTAGATCTTGTTGTTCCTTCTCCTTTCTAGTCTTGAACTTCCATATTTGTGCGAACTTTAGATTTTCATACTCCTACTGTTATCAAAAGTTCAAAACCAGGGATAATGTAAAACTTGGAAAGAATATTTATTCCAAACTATCCCGGATATCATGTCTACACCAGGGACTGCAAAAAGATCTGAAGCTCTTTTGATAAATGAAAAGGAGCTGATATATGACCACTATATGCATTCAGGTGGCTACATGCTCAATCAGATTTACGAAATGAATCAAATCAATATCATCTACATATGAAAGAAGAATCATACTTGAGATTTAATAGGTCAGTGCAGACCTGAAGCCACCGATAAGGATCGCCTGAGACGTGATCAGAGCTGAAAAAAGCAGCGACGACGGCCGGAATCTTAGTCCGGTGCTTAGAAATCCAGGCTATTGGTTGCACAACAAATTAAAAATTTCAATAAAAATTACAGCAATAGGCATCTAATAGCTTTCAAAGTAGTAGTGTAGGAATCTAATACTTGGGATGGCGACGGGGACGGTGGTGGTGGCCGTAGATGGAGACGGCCAGCTTCGGCGGGGGAGAGGAACAACCACTACAACCTGTTGCTGAGAGAACAGTTCAATTGACAGGTTCTTGGTGTCAATGTCGTTTCAATTGAAAGGGGATGGCGATGGGGACGATGATGGTTGCCGGAAATGGCAATGGGCAATGTGGCAGTGGCCAGAGATGGCGACGGGAAGGGGTTTCGGCAGTGATGATTTCTCAATGGTAACGGGCTGAAATGGGGATGGCGATGGGGACGATGATGGTTGCCGGAAATGGCAATGGGCAATGTGGCATTGGCCAGAGATGGAGACGGGAAGGGGTTTCGCAGTGATGATTTCTCAGTGGTAACGGGATGAAATGGATGTTTGATTTATGTTATTTGGAGATAAAACGAACAAAACGACGTCGTTTTCAACATTCGGTCGGTATTCGGTCGTTATATTCCGTCGGTAGTCGGTCATTACCTTCGGTCGGTATTCGGTCGTCATAATAATCTAAACGCCGTCGTTAAATCAATTTCATTTATAACTATATAAATATACACTGTCATTAAATTCCGTCGGTATTCGGTCGTTAAAATAATCTAAGCGACGTCGTTTTATCAATTTCATTTATAAGTAAATAAATATACACCGTTATATATTCCGTCGGTATTTGGTCGTTACAATCGGTCAGTATTCGGTCGGTAATAAAAATATAGTGACGGAATAGCGACCGTTTATGTTTCGGTTTGAGTTGGTCAACGGGACCGATATGGCCGACTATTTAGAGACGGAATAGCGACGGACAATTTTTCGGTATCCTTTCGGTCGGTATGCGGTCGCTAATTTAGCGACTGATTTTTCGGTCGCTATTTTCGGTAGCTAAATAACTGTTTTCTTGTAGTGAACAAGCCCAATCCAGTTGATTATATTGTGCGACCCTTTAGGTATTTGCCATGTTGGTCGTGACAACAATTCTCAATAGTAATGAGAGGTATCTAGTCGCACATCATTACTCCCAATTCACAAATAGTCCCGGTGATTCAAGTAACCACGAATATGATCATTTGCACTAATCCATTTGTCCTCGATATCTAGATTGAACACAAGTCACGGAATATATCAAACTTGTACCGTCCAATCAGTTTGTTTCTTGATTCCCGAGTAGACTAATCATATGACATTAATATCTCATATTAATTCACTTGTTCATGGCCATGAATTAGTCTTACTTAATCAAGGGGCCCAAGATATCACTCATGTTATATACGAGGGACAAATTCTCTATCTATCACACCTCATCCTGACATGGTTCATAAATACACCCAACAAATACCTTTATAGCCCATCTACTTACAGACGGCAATTGACACCATCAAAGCATACTATTAGACAAGCAGGAAATCTTGTGTTAACTCAAGTCGAAAGATTTAAGTGCAAACAGAATCATTATAAGAATATTGTTGACATTAATACAACAATCCATGAAATGTTCTTATAAGCGGGTCAGTCCAGTATCAAATACCCATGTGTTTGATTTAATATCTCCATGTTTAATTGAAGGGATTCATGGGCAGAAACTCATTCTAAACACCAATGAGTCCTCCCCTGAAGGATCCGCTCATACCAAACGAATCGAAAATAGATCGAAAAAGATTTACATTTCTTGGTTAAAGATTCTGTTTTGGGCTCTCAGCTGCAACCACCTTGGGTCCTCCTTTGCAGAATTACTCCCTACCGGTATTCACGCGATGAAACGAGCAGCGAGTGCTAGCTCTTCTTTTTCTGGGTTTCGAATAATCTAGAGAGAAAAGGAGGCAGAGAACCTGAAATCAGATTTCTGGGATTTAGGTATTTTGCGGCTGAAGCATTAGTTCCTAGTGTTTCGTCCAAGAGAAGTTTATATAGGGTGTCAGAGGTTGTTTCAAAACACAACTCCCACGTCCTTTCCACCTCTTATGGCAGTGGGAGTCTTTATCAGATAATAACTCCCACGTAATCCCAACTATAACTAAATACCAAAAATGCCTCTTATTCATCTCTAATTCGAATGATAACGTTTTATTATTCTCAGAAAAATAAATGTTAGATACAATGAACCTAGACACATTCTAGATTCATTGAATCTGGACATGAAGCTCGTTAACTCGTCTATGCGTGTTACCATGTAGGTTCATATCACAATGGCAATGAGAACACACTTAGTTGTAGTATGTGTTCATAAATCACAAGCGGTTCCTTACAATGCCTCTCACATTCAAGCCATGATAGGATACTATATCCGATCATCAGTCGTATTGATTACTCGATTAAAAGTAACGTCCGACTGAGTCAGAATGTAGCTCCATTCATGCTAGAAACAATGGAGACATAAGGTCTAAGGATTCAAAATAGTATTGAGGACGTAATACTTATGACTAAAGAACCATGAAGTATTACTTCTCTAACAGATCACGTCTGATACAATATATTCCAATATATTGCATCTATGATATGATTTGTATCCATTACACATGATCAGTAAAACATAATCATCAATCATACATCATACTAGTTTTATTTCATTGTAAAGAACATTACATAAAACTAGGGACAGTTAGAATAGTAATTGCATAAGCAAATGAGTTTTACTATAAAATCACACATTTGATGTTCAAAAGAAAAATGAACTATTCCAAGACATGCTCAAAAAGATATAGAACGTACAACATATGCTAATGATCCTAGGGCACTACTAACATTAATCACAACACATACTAGTCTCCACACATTATTGTTGTCCTTAAATTCCACAATAATGATTGACTAGGGACATTTTGTTAGTAGTGCCCTAGGACCATTAGCACATGTTGTGCGTTTTATTATCTTTTGAGCATGTAATTGAAAAGTTAATTTTTATTTTGATTATCAAATGTGTGATTTGATAGTAAAACTCATTAGCTTATGTAATTACTATTCTAGAAGTCCCTAGTTTTATGTAATGCTTAATTACTATGAAATAAAACTAGTATGATTGTTGATTGATGATCTTGTTTTACTGATCATGTGTAATGGATACAAATCACATCATAGATACAATATATAGGGATACATTGTATTGGACGTGATCCGTCAGAGAAGTAATACTTCATGGTCTTAAGTCATAAGTATTACTTCCTCAATACTATTTTAGAATCCTTAGACCTTATGTCTTCATTGATTCTAGTATGAATGGAGCCACGCTTTTGACTCGGTCGGACGTTACTTGTAACAGAGTAATCAATACGACCGATGATCGATGTAGTGTCCTATCATAGCTTGAATGTGAGAGACATTGTAAGGAATTTGTCCCTCTCTATTATTGAGAGAGATATCCATGGGCCCCTCGATAGGGAAAGATCGCTTAAATGCATGGCCGTGCTCAAATGTATTTGATAAAGGGGGTTATCAAATGCTATTTGTCGAAACAATCTACCCGGAGATCGAGCATAAATACAATTAAGCTTAATAAGGGTGACGACCACTATGTCTTATGCTTAATTAGGATATCGCAAGACAAAGGGATTAAATAGTGGATTGATATTAGGTTCCGTTGTATATTTATTCACTTTGGGTAGTCACAATGTCCTGCTAGGGGCCGCTTGTGATTTATGAACTCACACTACTACTAAGTGTTTTTTCATTGCCACTGTGAGATGAACCTACAGGGTCACACGCATAGACGAGCTAACGAGCTTCATGTCCAGATTCAATGAATCTAGAATGTGTCTAGGTTCATTGTATCTGACATTCACCTTTCTTAGAATGATGAAGCGTTATCATTCAAATTAGAGATAAGGGGCATTTTCGGTATAGCTGGGATTACGTGGGAGTCATTATCCGATAAAGACTCCCACTACCAGCAGAATTCTAGGGAACGTGGGAGTTAGAGACTCCCACCGCTCGAGAGGAGTTGGGGATGTGAGAGTTGGTTATGGGAACAAACTCTCACACCCTATATAATTATCTCTTGGTCGAAACCCTAGTGTAAGGATTTTTCAGCCCGCAACCTTTGCCATTCTCTCGAAATCTGATTTCGGTTTTGGTCTCCCTTTTTCTCTCTAATTTCCGAAAATCGGAAAAGACGAAGAGCTAGCACTCGCCGCCCGCTTTCGTCGCAGTGGACACCCGAGTAGAGGGATATTCCGCAGAGGGAATTCCGTTTGGTGGCAACAACACATCCAAGAAACATCATCCTCCATTCAAGAAGTAGCTTCTTGAATCCAAGAAACGTAAGTTTTTCCGCTGTTTTTCGATTTGTTTACGTATGAGCGGATCCTTCAGGGAAGGATCCATGGGTGTTTGGAACGAGTTTCCGCCCATGAATCCCTTCACATTTTAGAATAGTTCAATGTAACAATTATATAACTACCTAAGGACGTTATTATATGTTTTAATACAAAAAGCACAGTCGTATTCAAAACATTAATAATGGAATTCATGCCTTAATATTTCATCACATGCAAAAAAATACAACAATCTCCCGCATACACTAAAGACATCAACCTTGCCTTTTAGTGTATATTGTACATAAGAACTATATATAAGACCAGTTCTCTTGGTATCTAATACCCATGCTACAAATATGGTGATCATGCTGTTGCTGTGTCAGTGGGTCGGCGATGTTATCGTCCGTGTAAACATTGCAAATCTTCACATCTCCTCTATCAATGATCGCACGGATCAGGTGATACCGCCACAGTATAGGTTTGGACCTTTAGTGAGACCGTGGTTCCTTTGATTGAGATATGGTTCCATTGTTGTCACAATAGAGATCAATCACATTCGTAATGCTAGGCACGACACCAAGTTCAGTAATGAACTTTCGGATCCAAACGGCTTCCTTTGCAACATCTTAGGCAACTATATACTCGACTTCGTTTGTAGAATCCGCAACGGTTGCTTGTTTTGAACTTCTCTAGCTCACATCACCGCCATTTAGGCAAAACACATAACCCAATTGCGATCTAAAGTCGTCTATATCGGTTTGGAAACTAGGATCAGTGTAACCACTTATAACGAGCTCGTCTTCCCCACTATAGATTAAGAACGTGTCATTAGTCCTTCGTAAGTACTTAAGGATGTTCTTGACGTCTATCCAGTGACGTTCACCGTATATAAACTGGTAACTATTTGTTACACTCAAAGCATACGAGACATCTGGGCGAGTACATAACATGGCATACATGATATATCCAATTGCCGAAGCATATGGTATCTCACTCATGCGTTTTTTCTCATCCAGTGTCTTCGTACACTGTTGTCTTGAAAGAACTGTACCAAGTGCTATAGGACAAAGGCCCTTTTTGGACTCTTGCATGCTAAACCGATTTAACACTTTGTCTATATAAGTACTCTGACTTAGGCCAAGATGTCTACGTGATCTATCTCTATAGATCTTGACTCCTAAGACGAAGCTTGCTTCACCTAAGTTCTTCATAGAGAAACATTGCCCCAACTAGACCTTTACAAATTCCAAGGTTGGAATGTCATTCCTTATGAGTAGTAGGTCATCTACATACAAAACCAGGAATACCACCGAGTTTGCACTAAATTTTTTGTAAACACAAGGTTCATCAACTTTCTTGATAAAATGGAAACTCGCGTACGACTTCGTCAAAATGTCGATTCCAACTTCTTGAAGCTTGCTTTAGTCCATAAATTGACATCAATAGCTTACATACTTTATTGCCATTTTTTGGATCGACAAAACCTTCGGACTGTATCATATACACGTCCTCATCTAGGTTTCCGTTAAGGAAAGGCGTTTTGACATCCATTTGTTAGATTTCATAATCATAGTATGCAGCTATAGCAAGCAAGATACGAATGTATTTTAACATAACTACAGAGGAAAAGGTCTTATAATAGTCAATACCATGAATTTGTTTAAAACATTTCGCGACAAATCTCCCCTTGTACGTTTGAACATTCCCTTCCATGTCAATTTTCAATTTGAAAACCCACTTGCACCCAATTGAAGTACCCACTCAGGCACATCTACCAAGATCCAAACTTGGTTGGTGTACATGGAATCTATTTCGAATCTCATGGCCTCAAGCCATTTCTCATAATCTGGACTTGTAATTTCTTGATAGTAAGTTGCAGGTTCGTCCTGATCAATAACCATAACATCTCAATGTTCTGTTACGCAAAATCTAATTTTTTCAAGTGATCTACGAACTTTACTAGACCTACGCAATTCTTATGTTTCTAGAACTGGCTCCACAACAGCTTGTGTAGCTTGTTCCGATTCCACCTGCTGGTCACTTGTGCCTGGAACTTCACCAAGTTCCCTTAGAATTTCACCAAGATGTGGAACTTCATTAAGTTCCACGTGGCTCCCACTTATTTTCCCAGAAAGAAATTCCTCTTCTAGAAAAACTCCATTACGAGAAACAAACACTTTGTTCTTGTTCGGAATGTAGAAGTAGTGCCCTATAGTATCCTTAGGATACCCCACAAAAGTGCACTTTACCGACTTTGGGCTGAGCTTTCCAAAGATGGAAGTTTCACAACTGACTCGCAACTCCAAATCTATAAGAAAGACATACTATGACGCCTCCCAGTCCATATCAGATATGGTGTCATTTGAACAGATTTAGATGGAACTCTGTTTAGTGTTAAAGCTGTTGCTTCTAAAGCAAATCCCCAAAAAGGAGTTTGGAAGGCTCGCGTGACTCATCATTGATCGAGCCATGTCTAATAGAGTTCAATTTCTCATTTTGAATACACCATTCCATTGAGGAGTGGCCGGAGGAGAAAGTTGTGAAACAATTCCACAACTCTTTAGATAGTCACGGAATTCTTGACTTAAGTATTCCCTACCTTGATAAGATCGAAGCATCTTAATACTTTTGCCAAGCTGGTTTTCTACTTCATTATTGTACTCTTTGAACTTTTCAAAGGCTTCATACTTGTATTTCATAAGAAATATGTATCCAAAACGACTGAAATTGCCAGTAAAAGTAATGAAATATAGATAACCACCTCTTGCATGGATATTGAATGGACCACATACATCACTATGTACTAGTTCCAACAACTTCTTTCCTCGTTCTCCAATTCTAGTAAAAGGAGAATGAGTCATCTTACCCATTAAAAAAGGTTCGCATGTATCATATGATTCAAAACCAAATGATTCCAACAATCCGTCTTTATGGAGTTTGGAAATGCGGTTTTCGTTTATATGGCCTAAGCGAAAATGCCAGAGGCATGTAGGATTAAACTCTTTAGTCTTTATCCTCTTCGTATTTATGTTATAAACTGGTGACTCTAGGTCTAACAAGTATAAACCATTCACCAGTGTAGCACTACAATAAAAAATATTATTTAACGATAACGACATTCTTTGGTTTTTAATGTGAATATCAAAACCCATCTTGTCCAAACAAGAGATCGAAATAATATTCCCTGTTAAAGCAGGTACATAAAGATAAATGTCTAATCTAAAACAATTCTAGAAGGCAAACTAAGACTATATGTTCCTATAGCTAATGCATCAACTCTTGCTCCTTTGCCAACTCGTAGGTCCACGTCGCCTTTTGCCAACTCCCTACTCCTTTGTAGTCCCTGCACATTGATGCAAATGTGAGAATGCCATCCGGTATCTAATACCCATGAGGAAGTAGTAGTAGACAAGTTAATCTCAATAAAATAAATACCTGAGCCAGAAGCAGCTTTTGCTCACTTTTCAGGCTTTTTACCAGCAAGATAACTAGGGCAGTTTCTCTTTAAGTGCCATTTCTGTCCACAATGGAAACAATTTCCATCCTTAGCCACAATGCCCTTGGGCTTCAGTGCTTTCTCAGAATGGTTAGATTTGCCTTTAGGTTTGCCTGAATGCTTGCCCTTAGGCTTACCAAAACCCCTGCCCATGTTGTTGTTGACCATGTAAATGGCCTTGGACTTGCTTATTTCCTTCTCGGCAGTCCTCAACAGGTTCAACAATTATGGGAGAGGTTTTTCTATTTCATTCATGTTGTAGTTTAGTACAACCTGACTGAATGATTTTGGCAATTATTGCAGAATCAAATCAGTGGATAACTCCTGGCCCAAAAGAAATCCAATTCTTTCGAGGCTCGAAATATAGCCTATCATTTTCAGAACGTGAGTTCCGCCTGGTGTTCCCTCCGCCATTTTTCACTGAAAGAGACTTCGACACATCGAATCTCTCATGACTGGCTTGACCCTGAAAGAGTTGCCTTAGATGATTAATCATATCGAAAGCTCCCATTTCCTCATTTTGCTTATGAAGCTCAGAGGTCATTGTCACTAACATAAGACTAGACACATCTAATGCATCATCTAAGTTCTTACGACAAGCATTTATTTCAGCGGTCGGAGCCCCTGCGACTGGTGGATCAGGAATTTGTTCCTCGAGAACATACATCTTTTTTCTCGTGCTTGAGAACGAATCTCAAGTTCCTATGCCAATTGAGGAAGTTTCCTTCCTCAAGTTTGTCCTTCTCAAGGACGGATCGCAATGATAGTGAGTTTGATGCAACGATTGCATTTGCCATTTTATCTACAGAGAAGAATTTACAAAGTTTTAGATGTCATATTTTAAAATCATTAAAAAGACTTTATTTAATGATTCTCCCACTATTTTCTTCAAATGAATAACCCTCAAGTATTCATTCAGAAAGTTCAAGACATTCTAGTAGGACAAAGATTCATACTTCATCATTCTCAAGGCAACTTTGGCTACTGCTTTTTGTAAGCAACGTTTGCTAATCACATCAATTATGTGATTCTTGGTTGGTTAAGTATGTAACGATTACCCTTAGTACATAAATGCACATCTTAACCATTTTGCCTCCTGATTTTCAGTGGTCGAGGTAATCCAGTTAAGTATAACCCAAGGTTGACTGGAAGATATCACTAACTTATCCTCACTAGGATAGACATGCGCTTATTCCACTCGGAAGTTCACACTAGTGTTGATCTTGGCCTTGATGAGGGCCCCGTTTGGAAGGCAATAAACTTAATATTTAAAATTTGAGGGATTTTTAAAAAATTTCTCACCAAATGGTGTATAATTTGATTATACGGTTGAATATGCATCACATGCTAAAAATAATACTGTAACATGCATCGGCATCTCATGCAAAATACATAAAACAGTAAATAAAATATGACATAGTAATAGCCCCTATGCGGATTTTTCGAGACAACAGAAAATGTTAGGTCAATCTAAAGGTGGAAAGCATTAAATCCTATCTATTATCTTTCGCCTCCTTGTGGTCTCCTCCATCTGATAGACGCATTTCTTCATCACTTGTTACATATGTAAAATATAAAATCCTATTCTAAACTTTTACATAATGGAAAGAATTCTCGAGTTACATTCAAGATTAAAATTACAACAGGAGAGAATAGACACAGGTCGTTATATAACAAACACAAAATCATGCTAAGAGCGCAAATATACACTGCCTGTCCCTTTTCGGTCGACCCAGGCCATACTCCCGGTCGACCACGATAAGGAAGTAACCAAAACAGTGTGAAAAATAGGACACCTCGGTCGACCCAGAACATTTCTGATTGACCGGCCTGAAAACAAACTAGCCTCGGTCCGCCAAAATCTAGGCAATAGCAAAATCCTATTTTCTAACTCATGTTCGGTCTGCCGCGAACCTCTTCCGATCGACTGAATATTTGCCAGAAAATAGCCAAAAACACGAATTTCACAATTAGTTTCGGGATTCGTTTAACACTTAAACGACTTCCCAGAGGCTGTAAAAGGTAAAACATCATATTACATATAATATCAACTACTAAAATAGCAAGATAACACATAATTAAGATTATTGGGTTCTCATGACTGGATCTGATAACACTTTAAAGTGTCTACTCACGAGAAAGAACCAAAACCTTGTGTTCGGAATTAATACCTTTCTGTCAATCTAATCGATGATGCCCTGTTTCTGCTACTAGGAATCACCAACAAAAGCCAACTCACTTATGTCTCTACTGGTATCCACACACCAACCTTGTGCTTGTTACTTCTTTTTCAGATTATAGTCTAATAGCTACGAAGGTGGAAAACACTAGAAAGAGTGCATCGTATAGGCAACTTAGGAACACCAGAAATCTAAGAGAAAATAAAATCAAAATTTCTTCTCTTGATTGTTCTTGAGAGTGTGTAAAATGAAGAAGGAAAATCTCAGTTTTTTCTTCAAGAATTTCGGCTGCTATAGAAGTGAAAATCTAGAGAGAAAACTAATGTGTTGTGAGAGTTATAATGAAAACCAATTTTCATCTAATGTGTTGTAAGTGGAATTACCCACACTCCCCTTATTTTTCTCCCACTGCTCCCACACACACACACACACACACACACACACTCCCTCACACATGTAGATGTGCCGGTTTTGACCAAGTCAAACTGGTCCAGTCGACCGGAGAAATGGTTCTCGGCCGACCAGAGTGACAATAAGTTCGGTCGACTCGAGACAGCTCTCGGTCGACCGGGTCTTTTGCCCAATCCAATTGAGCTTGCCCAATCCAATTGAGAACCTATATCAAATGTAAACTCAAACAAAAACCAATTGTGGACTGATGTCCGGCCGATCAGGTCCTAGACCTCGGGCAACCTGATGAAGTCCTGTCGACCGACACGTGTTGTCTGGTCGACCGAAGTGTCTTTTGTCCTTTATAACTTTTGAATGTTCCAAGACTCCAACGACTATAAATATCTCGTAAGACCTACTTCAGGTCGGTAGACTGGCACGTGCCCAAGTCGACCGGACCACTTATCATGGTCTACCGAGATCAAGACATAGCCTTTGATCTAAACTTTCAGACCACTTTAGGCGACCGACTGACTAGTCCGGTTGACCGAAGCTGTCCTCTTAAGTCAAAAATATAGTCGTCGTAACTCGATTTACTTGCAATTTTTGGACCCTATATAAGCCTTTAAGGATGAAATTATATTTTTGCTCAAGATAATGGAGCGGCCTTATTACCCTAGGAGGATCTATAGCCATACACTTTTCGACCCACTCTTTAGAAGAGTGCATCGTCCTACCTTTTTGTGATGACTCCATCTTCTTTATTTTGGACAAATGATTATACTCTGTGTGTCTATTGATAAATTCACCTTGTTGAGCTTTACAGATTTAGGAATCTTTGTTCCTTCAATCAACAAGCAAGGTGACAAGATTCTTAAAGACAACAGAGAGATTACAAGAGATGTAGAACCACAAGGAAGAGGAAAAACAATGCCACAAAGCTTCAACGTTATACACTGAATGAAAAGTGGCATTGGGGGCGGTTTAAAGGAGATGTGCCAAAAGAAAAAATTCAAAAGCACTCCTTAGCACTTGGATTCTCATAGCTCAAATGATAATCAATTGAAGAACCAAGGTGTTTAAATTCAAGGAGCAAAGCTACAAGTGATGACAATGAACAAAACGTCAATCTACAATCATCATCACTTGGTAAGAAAGCAAAGGTATCAAATTCACCTCCCTTGTAATAATCTTTTGATTGATGTGGTTTATTTTACGGATTAGGTTGTTTTTGGTTTGGTTTATTTTTTTTATATGCTTTCTCTTATATATGTTGCATCTCCCATTTTAGAATGTCATATTCATATAGATATCATTAGCATGATCTATACATGTTCATGTTTAATTTTTCTTAGGTATCTATGTTTTGTAACATATGTAATTAGAATGATTCTTGTTTTTACCTTGTCTTACATCATTTAAGAATCCATCTAGTTGTTATGCAATTCCCTTAGGCATGTATGTGCATCTTGAGGATGTTGAGCTAACCTTAAATGACCTTTCAAAAGGTACCTATTAGTTCTCAATATTTCCTTGTAGGTACAAGAAGTTCAATGCTTCTACATAAAGATCGAAACCACAAGGAAGGGCACAAATGAGCTAAGATCCCAAGAAGAGAGTCACATGCAAATTGTAGAGGGTTCATCAAAGCCAATAAATTCCATCCATCATGATGACTTTACAATCACTATGAGGGAAGAGGAGATTGCACCCAATTCTTCAATCAAGGATAAACACAAGAGAAAAAGTGAGCAATCAAATGTCACCTCTTCAAAGAACTTCAAAAGAAGGTGTCAATATCATGACAAAGATCACACAAAAAGGCCTCATTGGACATACTGATGATCAAAGATCAAACAAATGGTAAAACGTCCAAGCTCTTTGAGCAATGAGGTACAAAAGCTTAACTCATCTCTTTTTAGTGATAATTCTTTTGATTTTGATCCCTTTGAGTTATAACTTAGTTTTCTGATGACTTAAGTAGATGACTTAGTATTTTGAGCTTTATGCTCGTTAAGCCTTGTTTTGATAGAGTATAATTTGATAAGTATGTTTACTTAGATGTAATACATGGACAAATGTGCCTCATATTATCTTGGTTGTCATGTTTCCTTGAAACTTCTTTGATATTATAACTCCTAGCATGTGATTAGAGTGTTGTTACTTTGTACGTGGTAAGTAATATGATAGGAGAAGTACCCCGTGACAAATGTGCTTATTAAAATCTTGGTTGTCATGTCTCCTTGGAATTTCTTGCATAACATGTTGCATTCTTTCACATTTTATAATGTTTTAAAGGAAGGATGTGATTTTAAATGTTTTTTTCCCATCCTCCTTCTCTAGTGATATGTTTTACATGCTATATTTTTGTATCACTAGTTTTGTTGGCTTGTTTTTAAATATTTCCAAAACCTCCATCTCTTTTGGTTATCCATTTTTGGGAAATTTGTACTCACCTTGATTGATTCATAATTTCCCTTTCAAACTTATGTGTTTATGTGCTTATTTTTCTTTACCACCTTTGTAGTTTGGTTTGAATTCATTTTTGAACTATATTCTTAACCAACTACTTGAGGAAGAGACTCGCTTTGTTTTATTTATTTAAAGTCTCTTAGTCTTCCTCTAGGTTACACATAAGTTTTTGGTTGTTGCTTGCATATGCCTTGTAAATAATGTCTTATTAGGACACGAGAGAAGTGGCAACAATTTTACAAGCAAAGGCATACACACACAAAGAAAGCGAGAAATCTCCCTTCACCAACAACTACTCTTATTCATTTGCCATTAATGATGATCTTGAGGGATGATGATTAGAGAAGACAGTTAAAAGGTGAAGAAGGAAGATAGAAAGTTCTCGGTGTGTCTCTCTTCAATAAGGACACAATATTGGAAGCAAAGACAATTGAAGAGGAAGCAACAATGTTGGAAGCAGGGCCAATGCATTATCAAAACACAGAGAAAACGAGAAATCTCACTTCACCAACAACCATGGAAGCATCCAAAGGTGAAGAAGAAGATGGAAGTCTCTATGTTCCTCTCTGCCAGAATTTTGGCCGACCGAACACCAACACTGCGGTCGACCGAACCTGCCCTGTTTCTGTAAAACTGTACAATTTATACCTTATATGTTTTCAGTTTTTGCATTTACTGGTTTGGGCACTGATTGAGGGGGTGTTTTTTTATATGCTGTCTATCATATACCCCCCTCATATTTGTGATGTATGCCTACATTTGTCAAATCATATGCATCATCACAACATAAGTTGCCTTCTGTTTTTATATTTTCATATCTTTTGAGCCAACTTATGAAAATTGTTTGGGAGTAGTATGTTCTTTATTCCATATATTTTGTACTGCATCCCTTATCATTTGAGATCATGTGCATTTTCTCTTATATCTTTTTATCTCACTTGATTACTTTGATTAACTCGTTGCCTTAGTTGTTATACTTCTTTGACTAACCTAAGAATCATCTCTTGGCCCCTCATATTTTCATTTAAATGGCCTTTTACAAATGATTTGCTTACATAGCTTTAAAGTTTCTTTCTTTTGGTCTTTAGTTTTGCTTTCTCATGCTTAACTCTTTACTATTGACCAACAAGCTTCTCCAAGTCTTAAACTTGATCCCTCCCTAAATACTTTCATGTTTTGATCATTTGGATATCTATTTTTAACAAAAAAGAGGTGAAAATGCTTTTCTTATTGGTGCTCTGATGAACCTTTTTTATTTTGACAAAAGGGGGAGAAAAATTAGTTTTGTAAATGTGCCAAGAAAAGTAATTTTACAAAGGAGAAAGCTAAGAACTTTGCAAAATGGGAGAGATAAGGAATTCTTTAAAATAGGGGGAGTAGAATGATTTTTCAAAACATCTACTTGCCTTGATCATATGCATCCTTATCTCATGCTTTGTTTTTTGTGTGCTTATTTGCCATATCCTTTTGTTATTTTATTCCCATTTGCATCAATGCTTTGTTATCATAAAAAAGGTGGAGATTGTAAGCCCTAAAGGCTAATGTGATCAATCTTGCTTTGATGATAACAAGACATTGAGAAGTTCTAATGTTTGTGTGAGCTTGTGTTTCAATGATAGGTTTTATGAACTCACACATGCATTGAAAGGTAGCTTCTTGTAAACATCAAAGATCATTCTACAACAAGAAGAAGCTATATTTTGCAAGTCTCCATAGCACAAGTCAAAAGGTCATCCACAATGCAAATGGAAGATAGTGCAAAATCAAAGGAAGATCAACAAGTGTTGAAGTCCAAGATGCTACAACTCGACAAGACTACAAAGGACTTCGTCACAAGAAGAGGTTGATCAAAGGTCTCAAGTCCAAGCTCAAAGAGAAACTCATCTTGAAGACCAAGAAGAAGATTAGTCAAGATGCTTATAGGTATATTCTTGTGACTAATCTTATTTGATGAATGTTAGTTTACAGTATGATGAAGCTCATAATCTTGCATGTTTTCAAAACCATATTTCATACTTTGATTTCATCTTTAAGTGTTGGTCAATGCCTAAGATCTTTAAAATGTTTTCAATATCATTCAAAAACACTTAGGCTTGAGTTTGAGAACCTTAGAAAGTTCATCAAGTGGAAAAATCACTTGTGGACTAAAGTTCGGCCGACCGCGTCCTAGACCTTGGACGACCTGATGAAGTCCGGTCGTCCGTCACGTGTTGTCTGGTCAACCGAAGTGTCTTTTGTACTTTATCAGTTTTGAATGTTCCAAGACTCCAACGACTATAAAAATCTCGGAAGACCTACTTCAGGCCGGTCGACCGGACCACTTATCACGGTCTACCGAGATCAAGACAGCCTTTGATCTTAACTTTCAGACCACTTCTGGCGCCTAAATGACTAATCCGGTCGACCGAAACTGTTATGTCAAGGCAAAAATATAGTCGTTGTAACTCGATTTGCTTGCAATTTTTTAACCCTATATAAAGCCTTTAAGGTTGAAATTTGTTTTTTGCTCAAGCCAATAGAGGGGCCTTAGTATACAAGTTTAAGACAAGCAAATCAAACACTTTCCTAAGCTAAATTCTTCCAATCATTCATCAAAACTTTTCTATTTGAGAAAGAGCTTCATTTACTTATTATTTCATTCTCAAATATGAATTAGAGATTTCATTGTAATATCCAATCCTTAGAGGGATTTCATTTTCATGAGCTTAAATGTAAAATCTCATGTGTTGAGATTATCTTTCTTTGTAAAGGGTTGAGTGGTAAGGCTTGTTTGTGAGAGTAGTGGTTTTGGACCTCCATTAGTTGGAGTGGATCTTTCTTGTAATCATAGGAACTCGAGTGAATGGTGAACCCGAAATAGAAGTACGGTTGATGTGTTCGTAAAACTGCTTCACTTAGTAGACTAGGTTAGAAAAAGAGTTCTCAAAGGTGGAAGGTTACATGAGTGTGTAAAATAACATTAGTTGGTTTGTCCTTCCTTTTAATCTCTCAAGACAAACATAGTGGAAAGTTGCCAAAATCTTTGGGTGTGTACCCCAAGGTAGTGGATGCAAATCGTTGTGATCGAACCACTCTACATCCTTGTGTTTGATCTTCTAACTCTATCTCTTTACATTCAAGTTCTTCATTATACTTGTGCTTTTGTGTTAATGAACTTGTTTGCTTATACCATTAATTGTATATATAGAGTTAGTCTATTTAATTGTTATCTCTAATATTAGCTTGAGCTTTTTGTGTTTATCTTATTGGCTAATATTAGAGTTAATCAAATTGCTTGTTATCTCTACCTTTGGCTTGGGCAATAGGAATTGCATTTAGAGATCCTTATAGCTTTATATATCTATTGCTAAATGCTATTCCATTGACTTGTGTGTTTGTTCTTACGAGCTTTGCATTTAGGAATCTTGACCTAGTCAATCCCAGATCATTTTCAGTGTCTTGTATTCCTATGTGTTGCATATACACACATAAGTCATCTAAGTGATAATCCTTTTATCCACCTTATATTCTTAATAAACATAATTGTTTTTAAGGTGATCACTTAGGAAAAGAATTTGGTAGAAAAGTATAAAAAGTTTGAGAACATTATTCACCCCCCCCATTTAAGGCCCCCCCATTTAAGGTTCTCCCTTCGTGTATTTCGGATGGAAATTCCAAAGTAGATTCACCGATGAAGAGCTATTGGCGGTGGCAATTGCAACGAGGGCTAGTCAAATGACGAGTGACACCATCAAGAATATTATTGATGCTAGAAAGGCTCAAATGCCTAATGAACCCCAAGAAAGAGAAGTAGAAGAGGAAGGACAAGGTTTTGAAGATGTTCACATAGAAGTTGAAGAAGATATTGGTGTTCAAGGACATGTTGGGAAAAATGAGTATTTTCAAGAAGAAAATATTGAAAGAGAAGCCCCAACTCAAAGAAGAAACGACTTCAATCAATCAAGCAATGATCTACTCCTTCAAATAATTTCAAAGTTGGACTCTTTCCAAGAAAACTTCAATACAAGAATGGAGAATTTGGAAACAATGTTGAAAGACATAGAGTACAAGATTGATAATGTGATGAGGTACACCAAAACTAAGACACAAATCTTTTGGAAGAATGTGATGAAAAAGAGAATGAGGAAGAGAAGGAAGATGGAGCTAGTGATGGAAGCAATAAGGCTAATGATGATGGCTCAAGTGATGGAAATGGAGATAACCTTGAAAAAGAACAAGAGAAAAATGAGGACAAAGATGAAGAAGAGCAAGAGACTTTGAAGAGAAGAAGGCTTTTTCAAAACTCACGATGATATCAAGTGCAAGAGACAACCATACTATCCATGAGAATTTTCTAAACCTTATCTATTTGTAGTTTTCCCTATTATGTTATCCCCCGTGTATCCATATCATAGCAATTGTTGTTCTTAACTTCCATATTGTTTTATGAATTGCTTTTGAGGGATATATAACATGATATGCTTTATTTTGTGAACTTATATGCATGTGTGTAGATAGCTTTATGATGATAAAAGGTCATCTTAAACCTCCTCCCCCAACTCTTTGATATATGTCTAAGGGGGAGTATTTGATGCTATGTTTTGTGCTTAATTTTATCTATATAGCATGGGGTGTTATTTTTTTATATCTTCAAGTGTTAAGCATGTGCTCTAGTTGGTTGATCGAATTTTCCTTAACTTGAGGTATAAAATGTTGTTTTGGCATAGATGTATGCCTTGATATGTTATGGTCGCATTTGGAAATGTCTTGTATTGTTTTTTGTAGGTTTTTAGGCTATCTGCGATAAGTCTGGTCGACCGGACTAGGTGCCTCGGTCGACCGCATCCGCTCGATCGACCTGAGGAACCCATGCGGTCGACCAGATGCCTATGATTCGGCAAAACTATAAGCTTTATATTATTTACTTTTTCAGTTTAGTTTTCTTTTAGCATGAGTACAACCCTAGTTTTTTTTTTTGTTTTTTTTTATTATTATAAATTGAACTCTTTCCTTTTCCACTCATATATGTGATAAGTGCTTACATGCTTATTATCTTAGCATTATCACATCTTATGTTGGCCTCGTACTTCAAGCATATCTTTTGTTTAGCCAACTTGTGTTCTCTTTGTGGGAGTTGTTTGTTCTTATAAGTGCATCTTATGTATCTATCTCCTTTGTTCATATGAGATCTTGTGTATCCTATCTACTATTTCTCTCGATCTCAAGTTGTCTTGGTTAGCTTGACGTTGTAGTTGCATATCTTTTTGGCTAACCATCTTCTGGAAGAGGAACATGACTTATAGTGTTTTCTTATACCTCATCTTATTTGGATTGTGATATATATGGTCATTTTGTCTCTTATATATACATGTTATCACATCTTTTTGTTAGCTTTGGTTTTAACTTGAGTTTATCTCTTTATATCTAATTGTGTTTTATGGTAAAGGGGATATTGTGCCTTAAGTTTTTATACTCATATCTCCTTTGTTTTATCTTTGGTTGTTGATTCATTTTTTAGCCATATGACCTATCTTCGCATTTGTGCTCTCTTTCGTCTGATTTCAACCAAGCTTAAAACATTTTTCAAAAAGATCTTCCTCAAAATGTTTTTTTGAACATCTTATGTGTTTTTAAGCTAAGTATCATCTCTTTGAAGGGATTCATGGGCGGAAACTCGTTCCAAACACCCATGAGTCCTCCCCTGAATGATCCGTTCATACAATAGGAATCGAAAAATTACAAGAAAAGGACTTACGTTTCTTGGCTCAAGAATCTGATTCTTAAATGAAAGATTACGTCTTTATGCTCTCAGCAACGATCACCTTGAGTCTTCCATTGCGTAACTACTCCCTACCGGTATCCACGCGACGAAACGGGCAGCGAGTGCTAGCTCTTCGGTTTTTCTGAATTTTGGGAATTAGGGAGAAAGGGAGGCAGAAATAGTTTTCTGGATTTCTTGGTATTTCGACTGAAAATTGTCTAACCCAAGGGTTTCGGCCAAGAGAGGTTTATATAGGGAGTGAGAGGTTGTTTCCAGAACAACACCCACGTCCGCTCCACCTCTTCTGGCAGTGGGAGTCTTTAACTCCCCTAGACTTCTGCTGGTAGTGGGAGTCCTTATCGGATAATAACTCCCACGTAAACCCAGCTATACCGAAAATGCCCCTTATCTCTAATTCGAATAATAACTCTTTATTATTCTCAGAAAAATGAATGTCAGATACAATGAACCTAGACACATTCTACATTCATTGAATCTGGACATAAATTTCGTTAGCCCGTCTATGCGTGTGACCCTGTAGGTTCATATCACTAGGGCAATGAAAACACACTTAGTAGAAGTGTGTGTTCATAAATCACAAGCAGTCCCTAGCAGGACATTGTGACTACCCAAAGTGAATGAATTTACGGTGGAACCTAATATCAATCCACTATTTAATCCCTTTGTCTCGCGATATCCTAATTAAGCATAAGGCATGGTAGTCGTCACCCTTATTAAGCATAATTGTATTTATGCTCGATCTCCAGGTAGACTGTTCCAACAAATAGTATCTAATAACCACTTTATCAAATACATTTGAGCACGACCATGCATTTAGACAGTCTTTCCCTATCGAGGGGCCTATGGATATCTCTCTTTAATAAGAGAGGGACAAATTTCTTACGATGCCTCTCACATTCAAGCCATGATAGGACACTACATCCGATCATCAGTCGTATTGATTACTCGATTAAAAGCAATGTACGACTGAGTCAAAACGTGGCTCCATTTATGCTAGAATCAATGGAGACATAAGGTCTAAGGATTCTAAAATAGTATTGAGGAAGTAATACTTATGACAAAGGACCATGAAGTATTACTTCTCTAACGGATCACATCCGATACGATATATCTCAATACATTGCATCTATGATATGATTTGTACTCATTACACATGATTTGTAAAACATAATCATCAATCAAACATCATACTAGTTTTATTTCATTGTAAAATAGATTACATAAAACTAGGGACAACTAGAATAGTAATTACATAAGCAAATGAGTTTTACTATCAAATCACGCATTTAATGTTCATAAGAAAAATTTACTATTCAGATGAAATGCTCAAAAAGATATAAAACGTACAACATATGCTAATGGTGCTAGGGCACTACTAACACTCTTGGCCACTCATATTTATCTCAAATGGCCTTTATCAGAATGATTTGCTTATACATTTTAAAGTTTTTTTCATTATTTGGTGTTGATATCTCTTGATCTTTTATTGGTCTTTACAAACGCTTTCCTTGGGTTACAACATATTCAAACTATTTTTGACCAAAAAAAGCTTCTGCATATTTGATTTCCATATTATCCCTCCTATCCCTTTTTAATTTTTGATTTTTTGGATATCTATTTAACAAAAATGAGGAGAAAATTCTTTTCATTTTGGCGCTCTGATAAACCTTTTTTATTTTGACAAAAGGGGGAGAAAAATTAGTGTTGCAAATGTGCCAGGAAAAGATATCTTACAAAAGGAGAAAGCTAAGAACTTTGCAAAATGGGAGAGATAATAGATTTTTAAAGGAGGGGGAGTAGTATGTTTTTTTTTTCAAACCATCTAGAGATAGCATCTTCTAAATTATATAGACTTTAGAGAATTGAGTAATATTTCTAGAGAGAAGATATAGCAAAGTATGTGTATACTTATCTCAGTTATGAAGAGTTAGAGGTCAAATATTGAAACCTACTGAATTGTTGCAAAGTATACTTGTCTACATTTGGGAGTATTATGGATTTAGTATCAGGACTCTTAAGAATAAAAGAAAATAAGGATGCCCTGGCTTGGTAACTTGATGAATTGCGAGGACGCAATTATTTTAAGGGGTAAGAATATAACGACCCTAATTTTCGACTTATTTTAATTGAGGCCTTATAGAGTCATTAATTTAAATTATTTTTTATATTTGATTTTCAAATTAGTCTAGTTGATTCTTCAAGATTATAAGTGAGGTAATTTATAAATTTTGTATAGTTTCAAGGAGTTTCTTTTGATATTTTAATTTTCTCAATATCTAATGGCCTGATTAGATTATGTCTAAATTTGATATTACTATTCTCAAATCCGAATCAAAATGCCCATCATTTGATTTTATTTTCAAATTCAATCCAAAAAGAGTTTGGATTACAATTTCAAACAAAATTCAATCCAAATACACCATAAATCATTTCAAATATTAGACAAAAGCTCCATTGTATTCTTCTTCTGCCTAATCCACCGACTCACATCGGCATTATATATTAAAATATATATTATTAATAAAATCAACACCTAACTATATCAACATTTTTAATATATATCCTAAACACTTCTAAATTGTTCAAGGCCAGTGGGCCCCATTTTTTTCTTCCTTGCCTTAACACCTACAGTTGGTTATTCATTCTTTTGTCTCCTGGCCCCTCAGCCGAATACTACTACTGCATATATTTCTCTGTTTGTTTCATTACGTTTCTTCTCTTTCTATCTCTCAATTTTCTCTTCTCTGGCGATTTTCCCTTTTCTCAAAAGCATCAAGCTATTAAAATTATATATATTGGTAAACAGTTCTAAAAATACTTTATGCTTATACTCGCAACTATTTCCTTTTAATTTCGATCATTTCTCCTTGCCGAACTAAGCTTGATCGACAGCCTTAAGCTCCAGTGAGTTTATGTGATATGTTTTGTTTTATTTTATTTTATTTTGAAGTAAATGGGAAATTTAAGGGTATGGATTATTTCGGATCTCAGGGAATTGAACAGTTTATCTGATAACTCTTAAAATGCTAGGAGTTATGAGCTTGACAGGTGAGTTCCTATTTTTCTTAAACTTTTTGAATTGGTATTTAGGAGCCTGTGAGTTCCTACTTTTCTTAAACTGTTTGAATTGGCATTTAGGAGCCTGTGAGTTCCAAATATATTTTTGTATTGAATTTAGAATTGTTTTCTTATAGCCCATATACAGACATTGATCATTCTTGCATGTTTTTATAAAGTTGCATACATTCCGTATAGGCCCAGGCCGGGTGTTGATTTAATATTGAGAAATATCATTACAAATAAAACCCCGAGCCGGCCAGTTGTTACTAATGGAATTAACGGATCTTGTTGATATTCTGAAATACTCTAAAACACACAATTCTTGTGGGCCCCAAGGCTGTGGATGCCTTACGCCATTGTCGGGAAAGCAAGGGCTGACGACCTTTGGCGTATGGCTCTGCAGTACTAATTGAGGTTGGCCAATTCTGAGTTAGGAGGTTTAACTCGAGATGGTCAGATCTAGATGAATACAGGTCTAGTAGGTACCCTACCCTGTGATTCACCCGCTGGATTTTTGATGGATAAGGTAGTAAATCGCGCGTATTTGGAGTTCGGTTGGTACCTGGTCTTCTTGTACCTGGTTTTCTATCAGTTGTACCAATTGTTATTATTCCCCATCCATAAAAAAAAGAGGAAATACATGATTTACAAAATTGCATGATCATTTTGAATGTTAAGATTCTTAAATTGCACTCACCGTGAAACCTCTATTTATTTAAAGTTATTTTGTTTCCTTTTTCAATTGTATTGACACTAGTTTTGAGCATTCACACTTTTGCACACACAGGGATTCACTGAGCGTTAGCTCACACATTTTTCTTTCTTCCAAAATATATTTAAATGTAGGTACACGACTGAATAGAACCTCTGGCTAAGCATTAAGAAACTCGAAGTTCAGTTTCCTTTATAAGGTGTTAGTACTCGTTGATGGATGTAAATAGTTGCTTCTATCTATGTATACAAAATTAGAAAAGTTTGGTATACCATAATACGTAGTGGAAGCTTATCGATTCAGTTTGTATGTATAGATTATAATTGTTATTACCTTTGGCCTATTTGTATAACCTTATGCATTTTATCATTATTTTGAGGTTAATAGATTGATTGTACAGAGCCTTGCTCTTCTAGAGAAAGAGCGGCGGGCGACTCGACTCGGTCCCCGTCCATTCAGGGGCGGGTCGGGGCCTCACAGTTGGTATCAGAGCGAAAAGATTCTGGAGTAGGTAGTGTGTCCACTAAGCTTGAAGCTGGTGTGAACGTCTTTGATATATTTAAGGTCACATTTAATATACAACAGAGGAGAATATTTTGGAGTGGGTATGGTAAACACTAAGCTTGAAGACTATTAGCGAATATGAGGCTAGATTTAGTATAATACCATAAGATTTTTGAATAGATAAGTTGATTACTAAATTTGAACAGTAGTCATAAGTTTGAACTTATAATATAGGTTTGAATATAATATATGGACCTTAAGCTGAAATTGCATTGTAGCATCGGCTTAAATAAGATTAAAAATTGCGAGGACGCAATTTTTTTTAAGGGGGTGAGATATTGTAACACCCCGCTCCGTAAGCACTTTTAGCACTTTTAGGTATAATTGCATTAAACTGTTTGAATTGGCATTTAGGAGCCTGTGCGTTCCAAATATATTTCTGTATTGAATTTAGAATTGTTTTCTTATAGCCATATACAGACATTGATCATTCTTGCATGTTTTTATAAAGTTGCATACATTCTGTATAGGCCCAGGCCAGGTGTTGATTTAATATTAAGAAATATCATTACAAATAAAAACCTGACCCGACTAGTTGTTACTAATGGAATTAACGGATCTTGTTGCTATTCTGAAATACTCTAAAACACACTATTCTTGTGGGCCCCAAGGCTGTGGATGTCTTACGCCATTGTCGGGAAAGCAAGGGCTGACGACCTTTGGCGTATGGCTCTGCAGTACTAATTGAGGTTGGCCAATTCTGAGTTAGGAGGTTTAACTCGAGATGGTAAGATCTAGGTGAATACAGGTCTAGTAGGTACCCTACCCTGTGATTCACCCGCTGGATTTCTGATGGATAAGGTAGTAAATCGCGCGTATCTGGAGTTTGGTTGGTATCTGGTCTTCTTGTACCTGGTTTTCTATCAGTTGTACCAATTGTTATTATTCCCCATCCATAAAAAAAGGGAACTACATGATTTACAAAATTACATGATCATTTTGAATGTTAAGATTCTTAAATTGCACTCACCATGAAACCTCTATTTATTTAAAGTTATTTTGTTTCCTTTTTCAATTGTATTGAAACTAGTTTTTGAGCATTCACACTTTTGCACACACAGGGATTCACTGAGCGTTAGCTCACACATTTTTCTTTCTTCCAAAATATATTTAAATGTAGGTACACGACTGAATAGAACCTCTGGCTAAGCATTAAGAAACTCGAAGTTCAGTTTCCTTTATAAGGTGTTAGTACTCGTTGATGGATGTAAATAGTTGCTTCTATCTATGTATACAAAATTAGAAAAGTTTGGTATACCATAATACGTAGTGGAAGCTTATCGATTCAGTTTGTATGTATAGATTATAATTGTTATTACCTTTGGCCTATTTGTATAACCTTATGCATTTTATCATTATTTTGAGGTTAATAGATTGATTGTACAGAGCCTTGCTCTTCTAGATAAAGAGCGGCGGGCGACTCGACTCGGTCCCCGTCCATTCAGTGGCGGGTCGGGGCCTCACACTAAGGGCAAATGAAATCAATCTAGTTTTGATGATAACAAACAATTGAGAAGGTCTCATGTTTGTGCGATCTTGTGTTTTGATGATAGGGTTTATAACACACACTTACATTGATGAAAATAGAATGAAAGCTTCCATGAACCTTGAAGATGTCATCCTACAACATTGAAGATGCTAAAGCAAGAAGTGTCAAAAGATCGGACAACTTCTTGCATGCCATATCAACGATCACTCTTTATGAAAGAAGATATGCAAAACAAGACTTCATGGTACAAGCTTGTCATGTAAAGTACAATTCCATTGGAAGTTGTTTAACTCAAAGAAGGAAGATCAAGAAGTTAAGAGCTACTCAATCTCAATTGAAGTATAAAAAAGTAAGCCATTAACTGATGAAGTGTTGAAGTCCATGGTACTACATCTTATAAGATCACAAAAGGACTTCATCACTTGAAGAGGTTGATAAAGGTCTTAAGTGAAGCTTGAAGAAATTGTTACACAACTTGAAGACTTGAAGACCTTGAAGATTAGTCATCTTCTACATAGGTACATCTCTTGTGACTAGCGTTATTTGAGATTACTAGCTTAAGTATGTAAAGCTCTTGCATGATTTCAAAACCATCATTCGTACTTTGATTTTATCTTAAAAGGGTTTTGAAAACTTATATTATAGTGTTGGATTTTTCCTATGTTCTTAAACATGTTTTTGAAAGACTTTGAAAAACACTTAGGCATGAGTTTGAGAACATTAGAAATGTGACCAATTGGAAAACCACTTTTGGCCTTCACTTAGGTCGACCGGGCCAAGGCCTCAGACGATCAGATGAAGGTCGGGTAACCGACTTGTGTGGTCCAGTTGACTGAAGTGTCTTTTGTACTTACTGAAATCTCTAAGACTCCAACGGCTATTTGTGCGGATGACCATGTTTTAGGTTGGTCGACCGAGCTTATGCTCCGGACAATCGGACCCCTTATTGCGCTCGATCGCAAGCTTTACAATAGCCTATCTATTTTATCCAGACGCACCCCAGATGACCTGACAGCCTAGGCGGTCAACCGGAGATGTCCTGTCACAGGTAAAATATAGCCATTGTAACTTCGAATCCTTGGTACTTTTGGCCTCTATGAATAGGCTCTAAGGTTGATTGATAACTAACCAAGCCATAAGTGGGCATTTTTTTATGCACTTTAAACAAGCATTCAAACATTTTGAAGATTTTAATTCTCTCTATCTTTACCAAAATACATCATTTTGAGTAAGAGCTTCATATACCTACTATTCTATTCTAAATTTGAATTAGATCTTTCATATTTATTATCCAATCCATTGAGGGATTTGTTATCTTGAGCTAAAAAATTAAAGTCTCATTTGTTGAGACCATTTTTCTTTGTAAAAGGGTTGTGAGAGGCAAGGCTTGATTGCGAGAGTGGTGGTTTTGGGCCTCCTTAGTGATGTGGAACTTTCTTGTAATTATAGGAACTAGAGTGAGTGGTGAACCTGTAAAGTAAGTACGGTTGATGTGTTTGTAAAACCTCCTCACTTAGTAGACTAGATTAGAGAAAGTGTTCCCAAGGGTGAAGATGGGTAGCTTGAAATACCCTTTTAGTGTAATGAACCTAAGAGGGGGTGAATTAGGTTCTTAAAAACTATTTTTCTTTTCTAAAACTCTTTGCCTAAATGATCACCTTAACAACAAATATGTTGATTAGGAAACTTATATGACTAAGTAAAGCAATGTATAAAGCAAGGAAACATGTGTTATAACTCTAACCTTAAGCAAATAGTTCATGTAGATAAGTAAGCAAGTTATAGCAATTCATAAAGTAAAGGAGTAGGGATAGATAAAACAAACACGAGGATTTATAGTGGTTTTATTCACAAAGAATCTACATCCACTACCTTAGGACAAACCTAAGGATTTCAACATCCACTAATGGATACCCTTCACAATAAATGCAAGGTGGGTTGTACCTTTTACAATTTCCTCAACAAATGAGGACTTTTGCTTCACAAAGAAGACTCCACTCACAGAGAGTGTTGAGCTCAAAAAGAGATAATCTCTCTAAAGGGATACCTCTCACAAGAGGATTTTTGCCTCACCAATGAGGACTTAGAAACACTCACAAAGAGTGAAGCTCACCAAAAGTTTTTTCCTAGCTCACAAAGAACTAGTTTCTCACAAAGATAAAGTAGGGTAACTTGTCACTTTCAAAGGATAATTTACAATTTAGCTCACTACAAATAATTCCCTCTTGGAATGGATTTACAAATGAAAGCTCTAATCCCTCTTGAAAATAGAAAGGATAGATGCAGTTTTAGCTCAATTCAAAATGCTTTGAATGATATGAAGATTAAGCTCAAAAAAGTGTTTGTTTGCTTGTGTATAAAGTGTATAGCATATGCCATTTGGTTAGTTATGAAAATTCAGCTTTAGAAGATTTATATAGGGAAAAATACACAAGCAAAATTGGTCAGAACAGCTATATTTTTAGCCTGAAATTGACATCTTTGGTCGACCGGACTAGGTAGTTGGTCGACCGAGGCACCTCCGAAGTAAAGACTAAAGTCCCTATGTTCTCATCTCGGTCGACCGCAAGATGTACGGAGCAAAGCTCGGTCGACCGACCTATAGCAATGTTGTGATAGCCTGAACTTTTTGACATTTAAAAATAATATGCATAATTGAATTTATGTGCTAAGTGTTTATTATGTGTTAATTTGATGTACAATTGTATAGGGTGGCCTACTAAAATGAACCTAACTTAAGTGTAGACTAGTTGAAACTTGTTGAGTGGTTTGACACCTTTTGAAAAGGTGTCTCTCTAGGGTGGTTGGTGCAGGACTTTTTAGGAGTTAGAAGTTTGGAGAGTTTAGAGAGAAGAGAAGAAAAGAAAAGAGAGAAAAAGAAAGGAAGGGAAAATCTGGAAAAAATAGAGTGCTTGAGGGAAACATCATAATTGAAGTAGAAATTGAACTCCAAATTTAGTAATTCTTGTTGGTAATCGAAGCTAACAGATAAGGCTACACGTGAGAAGAAGCGGGGGATAGATTTTGAGTTCCCAGGGAAGGGATTTTCTTATTTGAAATTTTTGCTTGTGTGATTAATTCTGGCATTGTGAATTGCTTGCTTGAATTCCAAGTAAGACTCTTCACCCTTGTATTTTCTGTCCTAAAATTCATGAAATGTATACTTTAAACTTATGGAATTGTGTATTGGAAGTATTTTAATGTCATGATTTAGTGCATAGGATGAAATATTGAATTGCCATGCTTGTATGTTGATTATGGAACTTGATTGTGCATGTTAATTGTAATCTTTGTTTATGATCATTTAAGTCTACTTGTTACTGCTTTTGGGGTCTTAAATGTTATGTGTTCCATTGAGCTATCACTGGTTGAGCTCTTGTTTAGGAATGACCTCATTGCAGGATTCTTAAATGTTATGTGTTCCATAGAGCTATCACCGGATGATGACCTGGTAGTGCCTCATATGCCAACGAGGCACATAACCAAAGAATAAATGATTAAGTTCATTAAACCAACACTAAAATGAGACTATCAGTCTTATATATTATCAGAGTAATTATATAATCCAATAAAAAAGTGAAGTGTGAGTTAATCTACCTGTTAATAAATACTTAAGGTTGAAAGTAAATACACTGGTTCATCTATTACATCATAATCAGATTATGATCACTCGTCAGAGTCCCCGTCCCAGGCTTCATTGTATGCCTTATTAGTAACCTCATCATCTGCAAATAAGGAAGAGTAAAGACGTGAGCTATAAAGCCTAGTAAGCATCAACACCTTTAGGATGAAACATCAAACAAGACGCAATCCCTTTTTCCAAACTTCCCAAAATAGAGTGAGAAAACATGTAAGTCTAGGTTCTTTTGTACTCCACAGCAAACACATTAAAAACTCACAAGATAACCTTTAGAAAACATCCGAATGAGCCAAGACATAACAGAATATTGACCAAAAGACCTCTTCGGTCGACCTAAACAAGAGGTCCGGTCGACCGAGTGTCAACTGAGATTAGGACATAAGCATTGTCCAAAAGTCTAGTGGACCACACAAAGCACACTGGTCGACCGCAATAGCTCCGTGCGAAGAAGTTTCCAATCCGGTCGACTGAAATCCACTATCGGTCATCCGCAATTGGTCCTAGTAGTTTGGTCTGGATGACACCTATATGATCCGGTCAACCGAGCCGGTCGTCTGAGATACATTCAGGCTTATTTTAGTGTAAATTTGCGATGGAAAATGCATTTTGGCACTTCTCGAATCCCATCACCAAAATACTCAATTTTGACCCATATGCACATATGACAACAATACCAAAACACAAACAAGTAAGCTATGAATATACTCGTCGAAATACAACATCTACATAACAGAAATGAGACACAAATACCATGTGTTGTTCATACCCAAAAAACGGACATACACAACGTTGGACTCTTCGAATACGACTCATGATATGACTCAACAAATCACACAACCGAGCTCAAACATCTATTCACAACCCTAAAGAAATTACTACAATGGTCCCCAACTTATAGCCTAGAAGGGAAAGGCACCAGTATGCAATACATAGGTCCAGTATGTCCCTTGAACAAAGGGCTCAATGTTTAAGGATCCATTCATATTGTGTCATTGCCCACCACTGTGGACTCCACAACTACCATTTGTAGTCCCTAATTTGTATCTCAGTTAGGAGAGGGCTTAGTGATAGTGACACATATCATGAACTCCTGTGTTCAACGACAACACACACACAATGTAAAAGAATGAATCTTTGCAATGGAATCGATTCTAGACAAGAGCTCATAATCGGTGACGACTCCAATTAACACATAGAATATATGACTTCCAAATGCAGTATACTCGACAACACAACATACGCAAATAGTTTCAAAGATATCAACATACAAGAATGGACAATTCAACGTTTCATCCACTGTAATAAATCATGCTCTAATTCCATTCAACGCATATTTCCAAAACTTTAAACAATATATTTCATGGATTTTAGTAACGAAAAGAAAAGGTTGAAGATCCTTACATGGAATTATAATCAAGCAATTAAAATCACAGAGATTCTGGAAATACAGCAACTTCAAACACAGATTCCCGTCTGTTGGAAGCTAGAAATGCTGCCCTGTTAGTTCTCACGCGTAGCCATTTCAGTTAACTTGAATACCCACTAAAGAACGTCCCAAACGGAGTTCGTATAATACTTAAATTATGAAATTTACTCTCAGCGCTCCTATTTTTTCCAAATTGTTTTCTTCTTCTTTTCTCTCTTCTTGTTCTCTAACTTCTTTTCCTCTCAACCTCTCTTTTATTTTCCAGCCATAACAACCCCAAATGAAAACTATTCAAAATTGTTAAAACAGTCCCCAAGGTTTCTAATTCAAATATTTAGGTCCTCTAACTTGCAACTACAACAAAGCAAACCTCAACATGAAATGCACAACAATTAATATGCAAAATACATCTAACATATAAAATCAGTTAGACATGTAATACACATTTGTTCAAAAAGTCCAGGTTATCACCTCGGGACTCAAACAATTGTGGATACTTCCGGCGGGAGCTTCTTCTTCAAGGTCCCAAATGACCTCCCTTTCTGTATGATTCGAACATTGTATCTTGACATAAGGTATGGTTCATGAAGGGATTCATGGGCAGAAGCGCGTTCTAAACACCCATGAATCATCCCCGTAAGGATCCGTTCACACAATGGAAATCGAATAATAGACGAAAAGACTTAAAATTTTCGTTAATAATTAAGATTTCTGCCATCCCTTCTCTCTAGATTTCCGAAACTCATAAAAACGAAGAGCTAGCACTCGCTGCTCACTTCGTCGCTTGGATACCGGTAGAGAGAAAATTCGCAGGGGAAGGCTTTTGGTGGTCGCAGCACAACACCCGCCGCCACGGGCGCTAGTCCGGGGGGCAGCCCTAAGACTTCATATTTGTACTCTTTACTTGATTTTATTATGCTTTATGTGAGTTTTTTATGGTGAATATCATGGCCAACTATACCCCTCTTGTTTTACATTTATTGGGTTGTAATTTTATAATACGGTCTCCGAGCCGCTTTTCAATGTTGTAAAATCGTAATTGCTTTATTAGATTAGTTTTATCGCTTTATCTTGAAGGCTGGGTATGCCCAAGGACACGTTATTAATCTAAGGTGGGGGAAGACGAGCTCATTATAAGTGGCTACACTGATGCTAGTTTCCAAACCGATATAGACGACTTCATATCACAATCGGGTTATGTGTTTTGCCTAAACGACGGTGTTGTGAGCTGGAGGAGTTCAAAGCTAGCGACCGTTGCGGATTCTACAACCGAAGTCGAGTATATAGTCGCATTATATGCTGCTAAGGAGGCCATTTGAATCTGAAAGTTCATTACTGAACTTGGTGTAGTGCCTAGCATTTTGAATGCGATTGATCTCTATTGTGTCAACAATGGAGCCATATCTATATCAAAGGAACCATGGTATCACCAAAGGTCTAAACATATACTGCGGCGGTATCACTTGATCAGTGAGATCAATGATAGAGGAGATGTGTAGATTTGCAAGGTTCACACGGAAGATAACATCGCCGATCCACTGACAAAGCCGCTGACACATCAGCAGTATGATCGCCATACTTGTGGCATGGGTATTAGATACCAAGAGAACTGGTCTTAGAGATAGTTCTTATGTACATTATACACTAAAAGGCAAGGTTGTTGTCTTTAGTATAAGTGGGAGATTGTTGTATTTCTTTTCTTGTGATGAAATATTAAGGCATGAATTCCATTATTATTGTTTTGAATATGGTTGTGCCTTTTGTATTAAAACATACAATAATGGAATTATATGTATGTTATGTAATCGTTACATTGAACTGTTCTAAAACGTATGTTATGTTATGTATGTTATGAGAACTGGTCTTAGAGATAGTCCTTAGATAGTTATGTAATCGTTACATTGAACTATTCTAAAACATCCCTAGTCAATCATTATTGTGGAATTTTGAGGACAACAATAATGTGTTGTGATTAAATATGGAGATATGATATCAAACACATGGGTATTTGATACTGGACTGATCTGCTTATAAGAATATATCATGGATTGTTGTTTAAATATCAACAATGTTCTTATAATGATTCTGTTTGAACCTAAATCCTTCGACTTGATATCACACTAGATTTCTTGCTTGGCTAATGGTATGCTTTGATGGTGTCAAACTCTGTCTATAACTGGATGGACTATAAAGACATTTGTTGGGTATATTTGTGAAGGGTAATGATTATTGGATCAAAAAATTGGCATCAAATTTGGATCAATAAGGCATAATTACACATTAAATGCTAACAATCATTTTTATTTTATACTCTTTGATCCTTATTTGATCCAAACTTTTTGATCCAACAATCATTATTGATTTGTGAATCATGTCAGGATGAGGTGTGATAGATAGAGGATTTGTCCCTCCTATACAACATGTGTGATATTCGTGACTTGTGTTCAATCTGGGTATCGAGGACAAAGGGATTAGTGCAAAAAGATCATATTCGTGGTTACTTGAATCACCGAGACTATTTGTGAATTGGGAGTAATGATGTGTTGCTAGATGCCTCTCATTATTGTTGATAATTGTTGTCACGGCCAACATAGAAAATACCTAAAGGGTCACACGCTATTATCAACTGAATTGGGCTTGTTGGAGTTTACAATGGATATAGGTACTCAATTGGATTGGGCTTACAATTGGATTGGAAAAAAGACCCGATCGACCGAGAGTTGTCTCGGGTCGACCGAACTTATTGTCACACCTGTCGACCTGACCAGTTGGACTTGGTCAAAACTGGCACAAATACATGTGTGAGAGAGTGTGTGTAAGTGATTAGTGGGAGAAAAATAAGGAGACAGTGAGGTGAGTGGGTAGTTCCACTTACACTACATTAGATGAAAATTGGTTTTCATTCTAATTCTCACAAGTTTTTTGAAAACTCTTTTTTTTTATCTCTACTCTAGCCGAACCAAAAAGGAGAAGAAAATACTGATTTTCTTATCTTTCATTAACACACTCTCAAGAATAATCAAGAGAAGAAAATTCGATTTTCTTGTCTCTTAGATTTTTTGTTTTCATAAGTAGCATATACTTTGTGGATTCCGGGAAAATTGTTTCAATCTTCATAGTTGTTGGACTAGCATCTGAAACTTGGAGTGATGAGCTCAAATGTTGGTGTCTGGATACAAGTAGAGACGGGAGTCAGTTGGCTGATGTTTTTTTATACCTTTTGGGGTTAGGGGGTTAGTAGTCTGGGCGCTGTGGCCCGGTGTCGAACTCAGGACCTCTCGGCCGTGAGCGAAGGGGAGCCCCATTGGGCTACGACCTTCTTGACAGTCATGTGGCTGCTATTGGTGATTCCTAGTTGCAGAATCTGGGCATCGTCGATTAGATCGACAGAAAGGTATAATTCCTAACATAGGATTCTAGTTCTTTCTCATGAGTAGATCCTCTAAAGGAACGTTATCCCGCGCTTTTATTTTCGTTGAATTTTGGGGATTACGATTTTTTCCTTCAAACAGACTATCTCATTCATATACATCTGCACCAAAGTATCCATAGAAGCTGTGATCTTCAACGACAAAAAGTGGGCGGGTTTTGTTAGTAGATCACCGATTACCCAAATCGTTTTTTTTTTTCAATTTTTTCATTAGGCAAACCGACTACAAAATCCATGGTAATATGTTCCCACTTCGAAACGGGGATTTCTAAAGGCTTAAGTAAACCGGCGGGTCTTTGATCTTCTGCCATTACATGTTAACATACAAGGCACTTAGCCAAAAATTAAGATATGTGCTTTTTCATACCTTTACACCAAAAGTTACCTTAAGATTCTGATACATCTTTGTAGCTCCGGGATGCACTGTTTGTTGGAATTTATGTTTGATATATGTGCTCCAATTGGATTGGGCGGTTTATTGGATTGGGCTGACCAATACTCGATTGGTCAAACCGATCCGGTTGAACCGGTGTGTTGAACCAGACTGTGATAACCTGAACTTTTTGACATTTAAAATAATATGCATAATTGAAACTGTTTATGTTTCTGTCGTTAATCCGATTAACAAACCGGATAAATTGGTTAGGCGATTTAGGGCTAAAACTGGTTGTCGTTAATCCGCAAGGGTGCTGCTGCCCACTTGACCCCCCGCCCGCTAACCGGCTAGCTGGACCGCTGTTACGTTGACGCTTGTCGTTTCGCTGACCTGAGACTTTGTATATGTTCTCATTTTTATTTCATTATGCTTTATGTGAGTTTTAGCAAGGTGAATAGCATGGCCTACTATGCCCTCTCTTGTTTTACATTTAATTGGGTTGTAATTTTATAATACGACCAGCGAGTCGTTTTTTCCCATGATGTAAAATTGTAATTGCTTTATTAGATTTGTTTTACTGCTTTACATTGAAGGTTGGGTATGCCCATGTAATTATGTAACAAGACTGGAGGACGCTTGATCGAAGACTTTATCCATGAGATGGATATTGACTTAGATTGACCCTTGGCTCCCACAAGGCTCGTGGAAGTCATCATAAGATTAGGCCATGCTAATCTCACGTTTACCTTGTGCTTTATATATTGCATGAGATGCTTTTATTTATTGTCTTATGAGGTTTAACAGTTTATTCTCATTAAATCGTTTTAATTAAGTCTTAAAATGCCTACCATATCCTAAGCACTCCTTGAGATTGGATCATCATTTTGTCTTCTTGCCAAAGAAACAGATAAGTGGTTATCTAAGGAAAAAGAGATGGGAAAATAGTGATTTCCATATGCTTAGACATGTTTCAACTTAACTATGCTATCAAAATAGTTTTGGGCCTAGGGCATAAAATGGGAAATAGCCGGGACATATAGATGTCATTCCCATGGATTAATTTTACTTTAATTATGGGGATAAGCCAAAGCTTACTTATAACTATCGTAAAATGATATTTTTCACTATTTATCAAGTGTTGAAATTGTGGAAAGGTTTTTGCTAAAAAACTAATAACTTTGCAAATAATTTAATGTAGATAATGGCAACCAATACATCACACAATTCATTGCGATCCGTCCTTGAGAAGGAAAAACTGAGTGGGTCCAGTTTCTTTGATTGGGCTCGCAACTTAAGGATTGTCCTTAAGCAGAAATGAAAGCTATACGTTTTTTATACGACTATTCCTGAACAGCCTACAAACAACTCCCAGAGCTGAGAGAGATACTTGGAAGAAGCAATCTGATGACTCCAACGATGTGACTTGTCTCATGTTAGTCACAATGAGCACTGATCTTCAAAAACAGTTTGAAAGGGTTGAGGCTTTCCAGATGATGGGCCAGCTAAAGAAAGTGTTCCAAGAGCAAGCCCGTCATGAAAGATTTCTCACCACTAAGGCGTTGAATAGTTGCAAGATGACCCCTGGCACCTCTGTAAGTGCACACGTTCTTAAGATGAAGGGCTATCTTGACCAACTTGAGAAACTTGGGGCTCCCGTAGGTCCTAACATGGCCACAAATATGATCTTGGGCTCACTCCCACCGGAGTATGACCAGTTTGTCATAAACTTCAACATGCATAGTATGGAAAAGTCCATACATGAGATACACGGGATATTCAAGAAGGCTGAACTGAACATTAAGAAGACCCCTGAAGTCTTAATGGTTCAAAAAGGGAATTTCTAGAAGAAAGGGAAGGGAAAGCCCATGGCCAAGAAGGGCAAAGGCAATAACAAGCCCAAGGCACCAAAGGAAGGAGTTTGTTTCATTGCAATGAACCAGGTCATTGGAAACGGAACTGCAAGCTCTATTTGGAAGAGAAGAAAAAGGGGAAAGGCAGTTTGACTGTCTCTCCAAGTATTTATGTTATTGAAATTAACATGTCTGCTCCTACTTCATGGGTATAAGATACCGATTGTGGATCTCGCATTTCTGCAAATGTGCAGGGGTTCAAAAGGAGTAGTGTTAGTAGTGCCCTAGGACCATTACCATGTGTTGTACGTTTTATATCTTTTTGAGCATTTTCATCTGAATAGTTAAATTTTACTTATGAACATCAAATGCGTGATTTGATAGTAAAACTTATTTGCTTATGTAATTACTATTCTAGTTGTCCCTAGTTTTATGTAATCTACTTTACAATGAAATAAAACTAGTATGATGTTTGATTGATGATTATGTTTTACTAATCATGTGTAATGAGTACAAATCATATCATAGATGCAATATATTGAGATATATCGTATCTGACGTGATCCGTTAGAGAAGTAATACTCCATGGTCCTAAGTCATAAGTATTACTTCCTTAATACTATTTTAGAATCCTTAGACTTTATGTCTCCATTGATTCTAGCATGAATGGAGCCACGTTTTGACTAAGTCGTACGTTGCTTTTAATCGAGTAATCAATACGACTGATAATCGGATGTAGTGTCCTATCATGGCTTGAATGTGAGAGGCATTGTAAGGAACTTGTCCCTCTCTTATTAGAGTGAGATATCCATGGGCCCCTCGATAGGGAAAGACTGTTTAAATGCATGGCCGTGCTCAAACGTATTTAATAAAGTGGTTATTAAATATTGTTTGATGGAACAGTCTACTTGGAGATCGAGCATATATATAATTAAGCCTTATAAGGGCGACGACTACCATGCCTTATGCTTAATTAGGATATCGGGAGACAAAGGGATTAAATAGTGGATTGATATTAGGTTCCGTTGTAAATTCATTTACTTTGGGTAGTCACAATGTCCTGCTAGGGACCGCTTGTGATTTATGAACTCACACTACTACTAAGTGTGTTTTTATTGCCATTGTGATATAAACCTATAGGGTCACACGCATAGACGAGCTAATGAGTTTCATGTCCAGATTCAATTAAAATATAATGTGTCTAGGTTCATTGTATCTGACATTCATTTTTCTGAGAATAATAAAGAGTTATTATTCGAATTAAAGATAAGGGGCATTTTTGGTATAGCTGGGATTACGTGGGAGTTATTATCCGATAAAGACCCCCTCTACCAGCAGAAGTCTAGAGGACGTGGGAGGTATAGACTCCCACTGCCAGAAGAAGTGGATAGGACGTGGGAGTTGTTCTTGGAACAAACTCTCACACCCTATATAAACTTCTCTTGACCGAAACCTAGAAACTAAAGCTTGAGCCACACAAAATACCGAAATACCAAGAAATCATTTTTCTTGTTCTCTGCCTCCCTTTCTCTCTATATTCCCGAAACTCAGAAAAATTAGAAGAGCTAGCACTCGCTGATCGTTTCGTCGCGTGGATACCGGTAGGGAGTAATTCCGCTAGGGAGGACTCAAGGTGATTGCTGCCGAGAGCCAAAGTCCGAACATTTTCATTCAAGAATCAGATTCTTGAACCAAGAAACGTAAGTTTTTCTTTGTAAATTTTGATTCGTTTAGTATGAGTAGATCCTTCAGGAGAGGACTCATGGGTGTTTAGAACGAGTTTCTGCCCATGAATCCCTTCAGTGGTATTAGAGCCTTGCTCATACAATTCGAATTCGATATTTTTAATCACATCATAACACTATCAATTTCGATTTGGTATGTGTATGTGTGAAAACAGAAAAGATTGTATCTTTTGTTCAATATATGTGATATATGCATAAACTGATTTCGGCTAATCATGTTTATATGTTTCTGTATATTCTTATATGCATAAACTGTTATGTATGTTTTTAATTCGATTAATATTGCATGAACTGCTATCATATGTTATTAATTCGATTAATTATGCATCAATTGCAATTGTATTGATTCGGTTAATCTGTTATTAATCTGATTATATGCATAAACTGTTTATGAATCTGTTATTAATTCGATTAATTCGGTTAATTCGATTAACCAATGCATAATCCGATTATGTATGTTATGCGATTTTGCGTCAAAATCGGGGCAGAAAACTCATTTGAAGAGATGATGAAGAATCAGATTTTTCTTCCAGGGACCGCCGTTACGTGACGCTTGTCGTTTCTCTGACCTAAGACTTTGTATATGTACTCGTTTTTATTTCATTATGCTTTATGTGAGTTTTAGCATGGTGAATAGCATGGCCAACTATACCTTATCTTGTTTTACATTTAATTGGGTTGTAATTTTATAATACGACCTGCGAGTCATTTTTTCCTATGATGTAAAATTGTAATTGCTTTATTAGAATAGTTTTACTGCTTTACATTGAAGACTGGGTATGCCCATGCAATTATGTAACAAGAATGGAGGACGCTGGATCAAAGACTTTATCCATGAGATGGATATAGACTTAGATTGACCCCTTTGGCTCTCCCACAAGGCTCGTGGGAGTCATCATAGGATTAGGCCATGCTATCTTACGTTTACTTTTATGCTTTATATATTGCATGAGATGCTTTTATTTTATGTCTTGTGGAGCTTGATTTTTAAACGTCATATTAAATCGTTTTAAGTAAGCCTTAAAATGCTTACCATATCCTAAGCACTCTTTCAGCTTGGATCATCATTTTGTCTGCTTGCCAAAGCAACAGATGAGTGGTTATCTAGGCAGGAGAAGATGGGAAAATAGTGATTTCCATATGCTTAGACATGGTTCGACTTAACTAGGCTATCAAAATAGTTTTGGGCCTAGGGCATAAAATGGGAAATAGCCGGGACATATAGATGTCATTCCCATAGGTTGATTTTACTTTAATTACGGGGATAAGCCAAAGCTAACTTATAACTATTGTAAAATGTTATTTTCCACCATTTATCAAGTGTTGAAATTGTGGAAAGGTTTTTGGTCAAAAACTAATAACTTTGCAAATAATTTAATGTAGATAATGTCAACCAATACATCACACAATTCATTGCGATCTGTCCTTGAGAAGGAAAAACTAAGTGGGACCAATTTCCTTGATTGGGCCCGCAACTTAAGGATTGTCCTTAAGCAGGAAAGAAAGCTATACGTTCTTGATACGGACATTCCTGAACAGCCTGCAAACAACGCCCCTAGAGCTGAAAGAGATGCTTGGAAGAAGCATTTTGATGACTCTAACGATGTGACTTGTCTAATGTTAGTCACAATGAGCACTGACCTTCAAAAACAGTTTAAAGGGGTTGAGCCTTTCCAGATGATGGGCCAGCTCAAGGAAATGTTCCAAGAGCAAGCCCGTCAAGAAAGGTTCCTCACCACTAAGGCGTTGAACAGTTGCAAGATGGCCCCTGGCACCTCTGTAAGTGCACATATTCTTAAGATGAAGGGCTATTTTGATCAACTTGAGAAACTTGGGGCTCCCGTAGGTAATGACATGGCCACATATATGATCTTGGGCTCACTCCCACCGGATTATGACCAATTTTTTATGAACTTCAACATGCATGCCATGGAGAAGACCATACATGAAATACACGGGATGCTCAAGCATGCAGAACTGAACATTAAGAAGACCACTGAAGTCTTAATGGTTCAAAAAGGGAATTTCAAGAAGAAAGGAAAGGGAAAGCCCATGGCCAAGAAAGGCAAAGGCAATGACAAGCCCAAACCCAAGCCCAAATCCATGGCACCAAAGGAAGGGGTTTGCTTCCATTGTGGTAAACCAGGCCATTCGAAACTAAACTGCAAACTCTACTTGGAAGAAAAGAAAAAGGAGAAAGCCAGTTTGATTGTCTCTCCAGGTATTTATGTTATTGAAATTAACATGTCTGCTCCTACTTCATGGGTATTAGATACCAGTTGTGGATCTCACATTTGTGCAAATGTGCAGGGGTTCAAAAGGAGTAGATCACTGGCAAAAGGAGAAGTGGACCTGAGAGTCGCAAACGGAGCAAGAGTTGTTGTTGTAGCTACAGGGACATTTAATCTAGTTTTGCCAAGTGGCCTTATAATAGAACTGAATAATTGTCTTTATGTTCCAACTTTGAGTAGGAATATTAATTCAGTTTCTTGTTTGGATATTGATGGTTTTGAAATTAATATTATGAATAAAATTTGCACCACTCATAAAGATTGTATCTTCTATGGAGATGCATCCTTGATGAATGGGCTTTATATTCTTAACCTTGATGAATCCATTAAAAGGCATATCTATACCATTAATACAAAGAGGTTTAAATCAAATGACTTAAACCAAACCTACTTTTGGCATTGTCGTTTGGTCCACATCAACGAGAAACGCATATCAAAACTCCATAAAGATGGAATTTTAACATAATCTGACTTAGAGTTTTATGAGACATCTGATTCTTGCTTGTTAGGCAAAATGACTAAAGCTCCATTTACTGGACAAAGTGAGAGAGCTTCTGATTTATTGGGCCTCCTATATACATGTCTGTGGACCAATAAACACAAGTGCTAGAGGAGGGTTTCAATACTTCATCACATTCACAGATGATTTCAGTAGATATGGCTACGTCTATCTAATGAAACATAAATCAGAATCTTTTGGAAGATTCAAAGAATTTCAAAATAAAGTACAAAATCAACTTGGTAAAAGTATTAAGATACTTCGATCAAATCGAGTTGGCGAATACCTTAACCAAGAGTTTGACGAACATCTTAGAGGTGGTGGAATTGTTTCACAATTAACTCCTCCTGGCACACCATAATGGAATGGCGTGTCAGAACGGTGGAATCGCACCTTATTAGATATGGTTCGATCTATGATGAGTCAGACCAATCTTTCAATTTCCTTTTGGGGCTACGCCCTAGAAACTGCTGCATTTATATTAAATAGAGTTCCTTCTAAATCGGTTTAAAAAACTCCATATGAGATATGGACTGGGAAACGACCTAGTTTGTCATTTCTCAAAATTTCGGGATGCGATGCGTATGTAAAATGCTTATTATCTGATAAACTCGCCCTAAATCTGACAAGTGTTTGTTTGTGGGATATCCAAAAGAAACTAAAGGATATTACTTCTATCTTTTATCAGAGAAGAAAGTGTTTGTTGCTCGAAATGGTTTATTCCTTGAAAGGGAATTTATTTCCGAAGAGGATAGTGGGAGTAAGATCCGTCTTAAGGAAATTCAAGATCCCCAAACAACATCTGAACCAACTTTGAAGTTCAAGCAAGCTCGCGTGCTGATACTGAGCTTCAATCTTTGACACAAGGCCCAAGAAGGTCGAGTCGGGTATATCAACAGCCTGAGAGATATGGATTTCTCGTGACTGATGATCATCAGGTTGAACTGATTGATCAAGATGAACCCACTACCTACAAAGAGGTAATTCGTAGTTCTGAGTCAGGTTTGTGGCTAGAAGCTATGAAGTCTGAGATGCTATCCATGTACGATAACTAAGTGTGGACTTTGGTTGACCCACCCGAAGGGTGTAAGGTCATTGATAACAAATGGTGTTTCAAAAAGAAAACCGACATGGATGGTAATGTACACACTTTTAAATCTCGACTAGTAGTTAAAGGTTATTGACAAGTTCATAGTATCGACTATGACGAAACCTTTTCTCCTGTCGTTATGATAAAGTCTATGAAGATTTTACTTGCCATAGCCGCATATTATGTCTATGAGATATGGAAAATGGATGTTAAGACTGCGTTTCTTAATGGAAACCTTCTCGAGGATGTGTATATGACACAACCTGAGGGGTTTGTTGATCCATCGAATCCTAGCAAAGTGTGTAAGCTTCAAAGGTCCATTTATGGATTGAAGCAAGCATCTCGAAGCTGGAATCGCGCTTTGATGAACGTATTAAAGAATTCGGTATTCGTACAACGGTTCTGCATCAGGCATTGTAAGGAATTTGTCCATCTCTTATTAAAGAGAGATATCCATGGGCCCCTCGATAGGGAAAAACTGTTTAAATGCATGGCCGTGCTAAAATGTATTTGATAAAGTGGTTATCAAATACTATTTGTTGGAACAGTTTACCCGGAGATCAAGCATAAATACAATTAAGCTTAATAAGGGTGACGACTACCATGCCTTATGCTTAATTAGGATATCGCGAGACAAAGGGATTAAATAATGGATTGATATTAGGTTCCACCGTAAATTCATTCACTTTGGGATGTCACAATGTACTACTAAGTATGTTTTCATTGCCATTGTGATATGAACCTACAGGGTCACACGCATAAACGAGCTAACGAGCTTCATGTCCAGATTCAATGAATCTAGAATGTGTCTGACATTGTATCTGACATTTTTTTTTCTGAGAATAATAAAGCGTTATTATTCGAACTAGAGATAAGGGGCATTTCAGTATAGCTGGGATTACGTGGGAGTTATTATCAGATAAAGACTCCCACTACGAGCAGAAGTCTAGTGGACGTGGGAGTTATAGACTCCCATTGCCAAAAGAGGTGGATAGGACGTGGGTGTTCTCATTGGAACAAACTCTCACTCCCTATATAAACCTCTCTTGGCCGAAACCCTTGAGAATAATGCTTGAGCCGCAATAATACCATAAACTAGAAATCTGATTTCTTGATTTCGGCCTCCTTTTCTCTCTAGACAATTCGTAACCCTGAAAAACAGAAGAGCTAGCACTCGCTGCTTGTTTCGTTGCGTGGATACCAGTAGGGAGTAATTCCGCAAGGGAGGACTCAAGGTGGTTGCTGCTGAGGGCCAAAAGATACCATCTTTAGCCGAAAAACGTAAGTCCTTTTCCGGTTTTTCGATTAATTTTTGTATGTTTGGACCATTCAGGGGAGGACTCATGGGTGTTTAGAACGAGTTTTTGCCCATGAATCCCTTCAATGTTATATACAAGAAATAAAAACTAGTATGATGTTTGATTGCTGATAATGTTTTACTGATGATGTGTAATGGATACAAATCATATCATAGATACATATTGGGAATGTATTGTATTGGACGTGATCCGAAAGGGAAGTAATACTTCATGGTTCTTTTAGTCATAAGTATTACTTCTTCAATACTATTTGGAATCCTTAGACCATATGTCTCCATCGTTTCCATCATGAATGGAGCTACATTTTGACTTATTTGAACGTTACTTTTGATTGAGTAATTAATACGACTGATGATCGGATGTATTATCTCATCATGGCTTGAATGTGAGAGACATTGTAAGCGATTTGTCCCTCTCTTATTAGAGAGATATATGTGGGCCCCTCGATAGGGAAGTATGTTTAAATGCATGGTCGTGCACAAAATATATTTAATAAAGTGGTTATTAAATACTATTTGTTGGAACAGTCTTCCTGGAGATCGAGCATAAATATAATTAATCTTTATAAGGGTGACAACTACCATGCATTATGCTTAATTTGGATATCGCGAGACAAAGGGACTAAGTAGTGGATTGAGATTAGGTAATCATTTCACCGATCATTCATTTAATCTGGGTAGTCACGATGTCCGGCGAGGGACCGCTTGCGATTTATGAACACATACTACAACTAAGTATGTTTTCATTGCCATTTTGATATGAACCTACAGGGTCACACGCATAGATGAATTAACAGGCTTTATGTCCAGATCCAATGAATCTAAAATGCGTCTAGGTTCATTGTATCTGACATTTATTTTTTCTGAGAATAATAAAATGTTATTATTCGGATTAGAGGTTAAGGATGGGCATTTTCGGTATTTGTCTTTCGCTAGGATTACGTGGGAGTTATTATGCGATAAAAACTCCCACTACCAGAAGAGGCTGGGATTACGTGGGAGATGGTTTTCGAAACAAGCTCTCACGCCCTATATAATTCTCTTTTGGGCGAAACCCTAGAAAGATTATCCAAAGCCGCAAAAAACTAAAACCCGATATAAAAAACTGACATCTTTTCTCTCTAGATTTTCCATATCAGAAAAACAACAGCGAGCACTCGTTCCTCGTATCATTGCATGGATACCGGTAGAGAGTCATTCAAGGGACAACTTTCGGTGGTTACAGCACAACAACTGAAATCAGATTTCAACCAAAAAAATTGTAAGTCTTTTTCTGTTCTTTTCGATTCCCATAGTATGAGGGGATCCTTCCAGAGGACGATTCATGGGTATTTAGAACGAGTTTCTGCCCATGAATCACTTTAGATAACATACTACTCATAGGGAATGACATTCCAACCTTGGAATCTGTAAAGGTCTCGTTGGGGACAATGTTTTTGTATGAAAGACTTTGGTGAAGCAAAGCCTCATCTTAGGGTTCAAGATCTATAGAGATAGATCACGTAGACTCAATGTCCTAAGTCAGAGTACATATATAGACAAAGTGCTAAATCGATTTAGCATGCAAGAGTATAAAAGGGCCTTTGTCCTATAGCACTTGGTACAGTTCTTTCAAGACAACATGGTGCTAAGACACTAGATGAGAAAGAATGCATGAGTGAGATTCAATATGCTTTATCAATTGGATCTATAATGTATGCCATGTTGTGTACTCGCCCGGATGTCTCGTATGCTTTGAGTATCACGAGTAGATACCAGCCTACATACGGTGAGCGTCACTGGATAGCCATCAAGAATATCGTAAAGTAATTACGAAGGACCAAGGATACGATCTTAATCTATGGTGGATAAGACAAGCTCATTATAAGTGGTTACACTGGTGCTAGTTTCCAAACCGATAAAGACGACTTTAGATCACAGTCGGGTTATGTATTTTGCCTAAACGGAGGTGCTGTGAGCTGGAGGAGTTCAAAGCAGGCAACCGTTGCGGATTCAAACACTGAAGCTGAGCATATAGCTGCATTAGATGCTGCCACGGAAGCAGCATGGATCCGGAATTTCATTGCTGAACTTGGAATGGTACCTAGCATTTCAAGTGCGATTGATCTCTATTGTGACAACATTGGGGCCAGCCATATCTCAGTCAAAGGAACCATGATCTCACCAAAGGTCCAAACATATACTCAGGCGATATCACCTCATCCGAGAGATTATTGATAGGGTTGATGTAAAGATTTGTAAAGTACATACGAACAATGATATTGTCGATCCACTGACAAAACCGCTGACACAGTAGCAACATGATCGTCATACTTGTAGCATGGATATTAGACATCAAGAGAACTGGCCGTAGAGATAAGGAAAGTTTGTTGTCTTTAGTAAAAGTGGTAGATGTATCTATTTTTCTTTGTGATAAAATATAAAGGAAAAATTCCATTATTATGTTGTATTACTAATGTGTAATTGTATTAAACATAATAACGTCATTTGAGTAGTCATTTTAATTTTTACATTGAAATATTCTAAAAGTCCTTAGTCGATCATTATTATGGAATGCTTAGGACAAAATAATGTAGGAGACTGTTATGCATGAAAATCAATTACTTTGGACATAGTTATTGAGGAATTTTTTGGAATGCTTTGGACAAAATTAATGTAGGATTCTAATAATTCACAGGAGATGTTAGTGAATGTTGGAAAAGAGATGGCGGATGTGATCACTCCATCGCACCAACAGGCGACGCAACTAGAGCCTTTGATTAAAGGATTGGAACCTGGACCTAAATGGAACTCGGTTTAAAGTCAGGACGACATTAGAGTTGGGAATAAAGGAAAGTTCACTCTGATGGAAAGAAATCCCACCTGCAACTATCTAGAAATTTGGTTACAAAATCCTTGAAGGAATTTGTGCAAAAGATTGCGGAGGCAGAAAAGCATCCGGAGGAGATCGTGGCGGAAACGGGTCCGATTGAAGACACAACTTAGGTCACAGCAGACCCAGATCAGGTTGACGACTAGCCCGAGAGATTACAGAAATCATAAGTACCAATATTGTTCCTGCGGATTCTCTACCTCAACACAATTCTCCCGAGGTCCAAGAAACGCAAATTGAAGCCCTTATCATGGACCTCACAAATCCCCCACAAATCAGAAGGTACCTCAACAATGTCATATACAACCTGCTCCGGTAAGGCGCTTACCCCGTTTAGCCCAAAAGGGCTCTGTTTCTCATACACAATAGTTTTTGGTTACTTTTATTATCATTATATTTTGGTTTTATAACGAATTGATTAATTTGGAATGTCCGTGGAATTGCGAATGATAGAACTGTTGCTCGCATTAGTCAGTATAAAAAGGAACTTCGTTTGAATCTTCTTATATTGTTGGAGCCTGTGGTTATTTGAGATGATTTACAGCTTTATTCTCGGTGTTTGGGATGTGATAACTGTTTGAGAATTGTACTAGTAAGATATGGCTTATATAGGATGAATATTTAGATATTACAATCTTGGGAAATTTAGAGCAAGTGGTTCATGTCCAAATCAACTCGTTTTCGGGAATGCCTATTCATTGCTCATTTATATATGCTAAGTGTTCTTATGTGCAGCGGCGTAGTTTTTGGACGAATCTAACTGTTCTTATGTTCTATGTGATTATTATGTGTTAATTTGATGAACGGAAGTTTAGGGTGGCCTTTTAAAATTAATCTAACTTAAGGGACTAAGTATAGACTAGTTGGAACTTGTGGATTAATTTGACACCTTTTGAAAAGGTGTGACTCTTGGGGTGGTTGGTGCAGAATTTTATGAAGTTAGAGGTTAAGAAAGGTTAGAGAGAAAGGGAAAATAGAAAAGAGAGAAAAAGAAGATAAAGGATTTTCTGGAAAAACTAGAGTGCGTGTGAGAGAATTCATAATCGAAGCTAACACATAAGACTACGCGTGAGAAGAAAGAGGGATTGATTTCGAGTCCCAGCTAGTGGAATTTTGTGTTTGAAATTACTGTTTATGCGCAGAATCTGGTTTGTTTAATTGTTTACTTTGATCCCAAGTAAGACTCTTAACCCTTGTATTTTTCAGTCCTAAAATTCATGAAATGTATTCTTTATACTCTTGAAATTGTGTATTGGGAGTATGTTAAACTCATGATTTCCTACAGAGGATGAAGCGTTGAATTTCCATATGTGTGTATTCGATTATAGAACTTCATTATGCATGTTAAACGGTCATCATTATGAAGGGATTCATGGGCCGAAACTCGTTCTAAACACCCATGAGTCCTTCCCTGAATGATCCGCTCATTCAAAAACGAATCGAAAAACCGGAAAAGGACTTACGTTTTTCGGCTAAAGATGGTATCTTTTGGCTCTCAGCAGCAACCACCTTGAGTCCTCCCTTGCGGAATTACTCCCTACCGGTATCCATGCGACAAAACAAGCAGCGAGTGCTAGCTTTTCAATTTTTTTGGGTTACCAATTATCTAGAGAGAAAAGGAGGCGGAAATCAAGAAATCAGATTTCTAGGTTATGGTATTATCTTGGCTCAAGCATTAGTCTCAAGGGTTTCGGCCAAGAGAGGTTTATATAGGGAGTGGGAGTTTGTTCCAAGGAGAACTCGCACGTCCTATCCACCTCTTTTGGCAGTGAGAGTCTATAACTCCTACGTCCTCTAGACTTCTGCTGGTAGTGGGAGTCTTTATCGGATAATAACTCCCACGTAATCCCAGCTATACCGAAAATGCCCCTTATCTCTAGTTCGAATAATAACGCTTTATTATTCTCAGAAAAATAAATGTCAGATACAATGAACCTAGAGACATTCTAGATTCATTGAATTTGGACATGAAGCTCGTCTATGTGTGTGACCCTGTAGGTTCATATCAAAATGGCAATGAAAACATACTTAGTAGTAGTATGTGTTCATAAATCACAAGTGGTCCCTAGCAGGACATTGCGACTACCCAAAGTGAATGAATTTACGGTGGAACCTAATATTAATCCACTATTTAATCCCTTTGTCTCGTGATATACTAATTAAGCATAAGGCATGGTAGTCGTCACCCTTAGTAAGCTTAATTGTATTTATGCTCGATCTCCGGGTAAACTGTTCCAAAAAATAGTATTTGATAACCACTTTATCAAATACATTTGAGCACGGCCATGCATTTAAACAGTTTTCCCTATCGAGGGGTCCATGGATATCTCTCTCTAATAATAGAGAGGGAAAAATTCCTTACAATGCCTCTCACATCAAGCCATGATAGGACGCTACATCCGATCATCAGTCGTATTCATTACTCGATTAAAAGTAACGTCTGATTGAGTCAAAACGTGGCTCCATTCATGCTAGAATCAATGGAGACATAAGGTCTAAGGATTCTATAATAATATTGAGGAAGTAATACTTATGACTAAGGACCATGAAGTATTACTTCTCTAACGGATCATGTCCGATACAATATATCTTAATACATTGCATCTATGACATGATTTCTATTCATTACACATGATTGGTAAAACATAATCATCAATCAAACATCATACTAGTTTTATTTCATTGTAAAGAAGCTTACATAAAACTAGGCACAACTAGAATAGTAATTACATAAACTAATGAGTTTTACTATCAAATCACGCATTTGATGTTCATAAGCAAAATTAGCTATTCAATTACATGCTCAAAAGATATAAAACGTACAACATATGCTAATGGTCCTAGGGCACTACTAACAATCTCCCACTTGCCCTAGGTCCAATCATACATGATATTCAATCCCATTGACCTAGTATGACTCTCATGTTTAGGTTGAGGGAGTGGCTTGGTCAATGGATCTGCAACGTTGTCATCTGTATGAACTTTGCAAATTTTAATGTCTCCACTATCAATGATCTCTCTAATCAGATGGAAACGTCTGGGAATGTGTTTGGATCGTTGGTGAGATCTAGGTTCCTTAGCTTGTGAAATGGCACCAGTACTATCACAATAGAGGTCCACTGGATTCACAATGCTAGGGACGACACCTAATTCATCAACAAATTTCCTGATCCAAACAGCTTCTTTAGCTGCTTCAGAGGCAGCTAGATACTCAGCTTCTGTTATAAAGTCGGCCACGGTTTCCTACTTTGAGCTCTTCCAGCTCACAGCACCTCCATTCTAACAAAACACAAAACCAGATTGCGATCTAAAGTCATTTACTTCGGTCTGGAAGCTTGCGTCTATGTAACCATTTATAACCAGACTTCCTTCCTGACCTCCGTAAACTAAGAACACATATTTAGTCCATCTCAAGTACTTACGAATGCTCTTGACTGTAGTCTAATGTTACTCTCCAGGGTCAGATTGATATCTGCTAGTCATACTTAAAGCGAACGAGACATCCGGGTGAGTGCATATCATGGCTTACATAATAGACCCAATGCCTGATGCATATGGAATCTTACTCATGCGCTCTTGGTCCTCTTTTGTGGATGGTCCTTGAGTTCTGCTTAGTTTAATGCCATGTGACATTGGCAAGAATCCCTTTTTGGAATCTTACAAACTGAACCATTTTAGAACCTTATCAATGTATCCACTATGGCTTAGACCAATCATTTTGTTAGATCTATCTGTATAGATCCTTATGCCCAAAATGTGGGTAGCCTCGCCTAAGTCTTTCTTAGAAAATCACTTCTCCAACCAAGCTTTTACGCTTTGCAATGTGGGAATGTCATTTCCAATCAGTAAGATGTCGTCCACATAAAGCACAAGGAACACTACTGCATTATTAGTTACTTTATTATAAACACAAGGCTCCTCTTCATTTTCGAGATGCTTGCTTCAATCCATAAATGGACATTTGAAGCTTACACACTTTACTAGGATTTGATGGATCAACAAACCCCTCAGGTTGTGTCATATACACTTCCTCGAGAAGGTTTCCATTAAGAAACGCAGTCTTAACGTCCATTTTCCATATCTCATAGTCATAATATGCGGCTATGGCAAGTAAAATCCTAATAGACTATATCATAACGACAGGAGAAAAGGTTTCGTCATAGTCAATACCATGAACTTGTCTATAACCTTTAACTACTAGTCGAGATTTAAAAGTGTGTACATTAACATACATGTCGGTTTTCTTTTTGAAACACCATTTGTTATCAATGACCTTACACCCTTCGGGTGGGTCAACCAAAGTCCACACTTGGTTATCGTACATGGATTTCATCTTGGACTTCATAGCTTCTAGCCACTTATCTGACTCAGAACTATGAATTGCCTCTTTGTAGGTAGTGGGTTCGTCTTGATCAATCAGTTCAATATGATGATCATCAGTCACGACAAATCCATATCTCTCAAGCTTTTGATGTACCCGACTTGACTTCCTTTGGCCTTGTGTCAAAGATTGAAGCTCAGTATCAACACGTGAGCTTGTTTGAAGTTCCAAAGTTGGTTCAGATGTTGTTTGGGGATCTTGAATTTCCTCAAGATGGATCTTACTCCCACTATCCTCTTTGGAAATAAATTCTCTTTCAAGGAATAAACCATTTCGAGCAACAAACACTTTGTTCTCTGATGGAAGATAGAAGTAATATCCTTTAGTTTCTTTAGGATATCCCACAAACAAACACTTTTCAGATTTAGGGGCGAGTTTATTAGACAACAAGCATTTTACATACGTCTCGCATCTCCAAATTTTGAGAAATGACAAACTAGGTCGTTTCCCAGTCCATATCTCATATGGAGTTTTCTGAATCGTTTTAGAAGGAACTCTAATCAATATAAATGCAGTAGTTTCTGGGGCGTATCCCCAAAAGGAAATTGGAAGACTTGTTTGACTCATCATAGATCGAACCATGTCTAGTAAGGTGCGATTTCTCCGTTCCGATACACCATTCCATTGTGGTGTGCCAGGAGGAGTTAATTGTGAAACAATTCCACAACCCCTAAGATGTTCGTCAAACTCTTGGTTAAGGTATTCACATCGAATCTCTCCTGGCGAGCTTGACCCTGAAAGTATTGCCACAACACCCTTGGGATTTAGCGCTTTCTCAGAATGGTTAGGTGCCTTTAGGTTTGCCCGAAGGATTGCCTTTAGGCTTACCAAAACCCTGTTGTTGTTGACCATGTAAATGGCCTTGTACTTGCCTATATCCTTCACGGCAGTCCTCAACAGGTTCAGCAATTCTGGGAGAAATTTTCTATCTCGTTCATGATGTTGTTTAATATAACCTGACAGAATGATTCAAGCAGCGATTGCAGAATCAAATTAGTGGATAGCTCCTGGCCTAGAGGAAATCTCAGTCTTTCGAGGCTCTCAATGTAGCCTATAATTTTTAGAATGTGAGTTCCGACTGGCGTTCCCTCTGTCATTTTGCACTGAAAAATAGACTTCGACACATCAAATCTCTCCTGGCGAGCTTGACCCTGAAAGTATTGCCTTACATGATTAATCTTATAGAAATCTCCCATTTCCTCATGTTGCTTCTGAAGCTCAGAAGTCATGGTGGCTAACATAAGACTAGACACATCTAATGCGTCATCTAAGTTCTTACGATAAGCATTTCTTTCAGCGGCCGGAGCCCGTACGACTGGTGCATCAGGAATTTGTTCCTCGAGAACATACAACTTTTTCTCGTGCTTGAGAACGATTCTCAAGTTCTGATACTAGTCGAGGAAGTTTCCTCCCTCTAGTTTGTCCTTCTCAAGGATGGATCACAATGAAAGTGAGTTTGATGCAACGATTGCATTTGCCATTTTATCTACAGAGAAGAATTTGCAAAGTTTTAGTTGTCATATTTTAAAATCATTAAAAAGAATTTATTAAATGATTCTCCCACTATTTTCTTCAAATGAATAACCCTCAAGTATTCATTCGGAAAGTTCAAGCTTTCTAGTAGGACCAAGAACAATATTTCGTCATTCTCAAGGCAGTTTTGGCTACTATGGTCAAGAAGACGCTTTAGGTAAGAAACGTTCGTTAATCACATCAATTATGTGACTCTTGGTTGGTTAAGTAGGTAACGATTACCCTCAGTACATAAATTCACATCTTAACCCTTTTGCCTCCGGATTCTCAACGGTTGAGGTAATTTGGTTAAGTATAATCCAAGGTTGACCGGCCGATATCACTAACTTATCCTTCGCGCCTCACCAGGATAGACAAGCGCTTATTCCACTCGGAAGTCCACACTACTGTAGATCTTGGCCTTGATGAGGGCCCCTCTTGGAAAGAAATAAATTTAATATTTAAAATTTGATGGATTTTTAAAATTTGTCTCACCAAACGGTGTATAATCTGATTATACGTTTGAATATGCATCACATGCTAAAATTAATACTGTAAACATGCATCAGGAATCTCATGCAAAATTCATAAACCAGTAAATACGTGATATAGTAATAGCCCCTATGTGGGTTTTTCGAGCCAACAGAAAATCCTTGGTCAATCTAAAGGTGGAAAGCAGTAAATCGTATATATTGTCTTCCGCCTTCTCGTGGTTTCCTCCATCTGATGGACGCCTTTCTTCATCACTTGTTACATATGTAAAATAAATCGAATCCTATTCTAAAACTTTTAAATAATGGAAAGAATTCTCGAGTTACATTCGAGATTAAAATTTACAGCAAGAGATAATAGATAAGGCACAACACACATGCCGTATTATAATAAAACCACTGGTCAAAGTCTATTACTATGCACCATGTTCAAAACATACACAAAATACATGCTAAGAGCGCAAATATACACTGCCTGCCCCTTTCCGGTCGACCCAGGCCATACTCCTGGTCGACCGCGATAAGGCAGTAACCAAAACAGTGTAAAAATTAGGTAGCCTTGGTCGACCCAGAACATTCCTGAAAAAAGACTAGCCTCGGTCGACTGTGACTCTTCACTGGTGGTTCAAAATCTAGGAAGTAGCAAAATCCTATTTTCTAACTCATGTTCGGTCTGCCGCGAACCTCTTCTGGTTGACCAAATATTTGCCCAAAAAAGAAAACAGCCAAAACACGAATTTTGTAATTCGTTCCGAGATTCGTTTAACACTTAAACGACTTCCCAGAAGCTGTAAAAGTATAACATCCTATGACATGCATTATCAACTACTAAAAACAGCTAGATAACACAAAACAAGATTATTGGGTTCTCGTGATAGACTTTGATACCACTTGAAGAAAAAAATCGTAATCCCCAAATCGCAGCGGAAATAAATGCATGTGATTATGTTCCTTTATAGGATATACTCACGTGAAAGAACCAAAATCCTGTGATTAGGAATTATATCATTCTGTCATCTAATCGACGATGCCTGGATACTTGCTACTACAATTCACCAACAACAACCAACTGACTCCTGTCTCTATTGATATCCACACACCAACATTTGAGCTCGTTACTCCAAGTCTCAGATGTTAGTCTAAAAACTATGAAGGTGGAAAACACTTTTCCCGGAATCCACAAATTATAGACTACTTAAGAAAATCGAAAATTTGAGAACTAGAAAAATCAGATTTTTCTTGTCTCTTGAAGTGTTAACGCAACGGAAATAAACGCACGGGATTACGTTCCTTTATAGGATCTACTCACGAGAAATAACCAAAATCTCGTGAATAGGAGTTATATCTTTTGGTCATCTAATCGACGATGCCCGGATTCTTGCTACTAGAATTCACCAACAGAAACCAACTGACTCATGTCTTTATTGATATCCACACACCAACCTTTGAGCTCGTCACTCCAAGTCTCAGATGTTAGTCTAAAAATTATGAAGGTTGAAAACACTTTCCCCGGAATCCACAAATCAAAGACTACTTAGGAAAATCGGAAATTTGAGAACTAGAAAAATCGGATTTTTCTTGTCTCTAAGTTTTCTTGAGAGTGTGTAATATGAAAAATGAAAAATCAGATTTTTCTTTTTTTTTTTGGTTCGGTTAGAGGTAGAGAGAAAAGAGAGTTTCAAATAACTTGTGTAGTGCTAGAATGAAAACAATTTTCATCTAGTGTGGGGTAAGTGGAATTACCCGCTCACCCCACTATCCCCTTATTTCTCTACAACTCCACACACTCCCTCACACATGTAGATGTGACGATTTTGACCAAGTCCAACTGGTCCGGTCGACCACATTATTGGTTCTCGGCCAACCGGAGTGACCAAAAGTTCGGTCGACCCGAGACAGCTCTCGGTCGACCAGGTATTTTGCCCAATCCAATTGAGCACCTATAATAAATATAAACTTCAACACTCTTATTAAGTTCGTGTTGTAATTTTAAACTCGAATGTAACTTGAGAATTCTTTTAGTTATGTAAAAGTATAGAATAGAATTTTATTTTACATATGTAACAATTGATGAAGAAAGGCGTCCATCTGATGGAGGAAACCACAAGGAGGCGGAAGACAATAGATAGGATTTATTGCTTTTCAACCTTTAGATTGACCTAGGATTTTCCGTTGGCTCGGAAAATCCGCATAGGGACTATTACTATGTCACGATTTATTTATTGTTCTATGTAAGTTTTCATGATATGCCTGATGCATGTTTGGGTACAGCAATTTTTAGCATGTGAAGCATATTCAAGCGTATAATAAGATTATACACTGTTTGGTGAGAAATTTTTTAAAAATCCCTCAAATTTTAAATATTAAGTTGATTGCCTATCAAGCGGGACCCTCGTCAAGGCCAATATCGACAGTAGTTAACTTCAGAGTGGAATAAGCGCCTGTCTCCGCCGGTGTATAACCATGGGATATACTTAACCGGATGACCTCAATGGTTGAGAATCCGGAGGCAAAAGGTTAAGATGTGCATTTATGTACTGAGGGTAATCGTTACCTACTTAACCAACCAAGAGTCACATAATTGATATGATTAGCAAGTGTTGCCTACCTAAAGCGCCTTCTTGAGTATAGTTGCCAAAGCTTCCTTGAGAATGACGAAATATGGATCTTGGTCCTACTAGAAAGTTTTGAACTTTCCGAATGAATACTTGAGAGTTATTCATTTGAAGAAATAGTGGAAAAATCATCAAATAAAGTCCTTTTAACGATTTTAAAATATGACAACTAAAACATTGCAAATTCTTCTCTTAGATAAAATGGTAAATGCATTCGTTGCATTAAACTCACTAATGTTGCGATCCGTCCTTGAGAAGGACAAACTTGAGGGAGGAAACTTCCTCGACTTGTATAAGAACTTGAGAATCGTTCTCAAGCATGAAAAAAAGATGTATGTTCTCGAGGAACAAATTCCTGCTCCACTAGTCGCAGGGGCTCCGGCCGCTAAAAGAAATGCTTATCGTAAGCACTTATATGACGCATTAGATGTGTCTAGTCTTATGTTAGTGACCATGACCTCTGAGCCACAGAAGCAACATGAGGAAATGGGAGCTTTTGATATGATTAATCCTCTAAGGAAACTCTTTCAGGGTCAAGCCCGTCAAGAGAGATTCGATGTGTTGAGGTCTATTTTTCAGTGCAAAATGACAGAGGGAACGCCAGTCGGAACTCACATTCTAAAAATTATAGGCTACATTGAGAGCCTCGAAAGACTGAGATTTCCTCTGGGCCAGGAGCTATCCACTAATTTGATTCTACAATCGTTGCTTGAATCATTCTGTCAGGTTATATTAAACTACATCATGAACGAGATAGAAAAATTTCTCCCAGAATTGTTGAACCTGTTGAGGACTGCCGTGAAGGATATAGGCAAGTACAAGGCCATTTACATGGTCAACAACAACAGGGTTTTGGTAAGCCTAAAGGCAAACCTAAAGGCACCTAACCATTCTGAGAAAGCGCTAAATCCCTAGGGCGTTGTGGCTAAGGATGAATTTTTTTTTTCCATTGTGGACAGAAAGGACATTGGAAGAGCAACTGCCCTGGTTTTCTTGCCGGTAAAAAGTTTGGAAAGGGAGAAAATGTTGCTTCTGGTTCAGGTATTTATGTTTTTGAGATCAACTTATCTACTACTACTTCCTCATGAGTATTACATACCGGATGTGGTTCTCACATTTGCATGAATGTACAGGGACTACAAAAGAGTAGAGAGATGGCAAAAGGCGACGTGGACCTACGCTCCAATGCAATCCCGCCACCATGCCGCTCCGACGAAGCACTATCACCTCCAACGCAGCCCCACCACCACATTTTTCTAGAGGTAACCCAACTATACTCTCAGAAGGTAAATATTCTTGTTTCTTTTTATAATTTCATTAAATTCTTACACAATTTGATTCTTGTTATTGATTTATCTTTGCCTTCTTCTCTATCAGTTGAATTTTTATTCCAAATTTGTGTGCAAAAATTCCAAATTTTTATTCCAAATTTTGTGGGTTTTTCATTCCTTTGAAATCCTAGATTTTTTTTTTTTTTAATAAAAAAAGATAGTAGCATTTTTTTTGTGGACTTATGTTTATTAATTATTAAATTAGTTTCATAAAAAAAGTGCATTATTTTTTGCCAAAATGTTAAACCATACATTGCAGAGGATATATGTGTATCACACGTATTCTTTGTTTCATTTTATTATTGAAACTTAATGGCTTCTGAATTAACTTGTTTAGTTGGTTCCCTTTGGTGATTTCAATAGAAATTGTTGAATGTTTCTTTAGAAGTTGGATGTGTTGACTTTGTAGATTTATGATACACTGAAGATTATTATTTAGTTAGTTTTCACTATCTAATGATAACGATGATAAATGCATTATCCATGTTACTGGTAATCTAAATAGAATGTTGTTGTTGTTGTTGCTTAATTAAGATAAATTGCACATTTTAGGTTACATTTCTTATTTGAGAAGGTTGTTTTTGCCTGAAAATGAGTAGGGGACTTGTGTTTGTGGTTCAATGAATCTCGGGAGCTGTTTAATGACTTTCAATTTAAACCACGTGACGATTGAGCTATATTCGATAGTGAATGTTACATTTTCTCTTGTTGATTCACTGTTTTCATTTGAGCAGGTTCCGATTAATTTTTGGATAACACATGTGAAGGAAGAAGACATCAATCACCCAATTCCCAGTTTGCATGTGAAAGGTGTGTTTCAGCTGCGTGGTATAGTTGAGACCTGTCATGAATACCTATGGAAATATTTTACATTTTTCCCTTTTGAAGACTTGTCATTGTACATTTATCTCCTCGGTTTTTTCATCTTTGTATTATCTCCCCAGTTTTTGAATATTTGTATTATCTCCCCTTTTTTCCATCTTTGTATTAGATAGTTGTCTTTTATCTCTAAAAATGTTGGTTGTGAATGTGACATTACTTTAGTGATATAAATTTTCCATTTTTTTCTTTTTAATTTGTATGCTAATTATATCATTTTAGTTCCAATAAGTAAACAATTAATAATCGATCATAACAAGAATATAAATACATCGTTCTATTGCACAATAAAATTCAAAACAAACAATATACATAGACAAGATGCCATTAATAACATAGTAGATTAAATCATTATCGTGTTATTACATCAAACATAAGGGTCAAAGTTAATATGCATTTACTTATTAAGACTTGATATATGCAGATATTGTGTTTATAATACAGGACAGTAGTTGGATGTATATGGATTCGACAACAAACGGTGGACCTCGTCATAGTCCAGAATTTATAGAGGGATTGAAACGATTTGTGAATTTCGCTGTTAGTATGTCTGCTAATGTACAAATGGATGAGATTAGGTGTCCTTGTGGGGTTTGTAAGAATAAGGATTTTCATATGCCTGATACTGTGAAGTATCATCTTGTTATGAACGAATTTGTGTCTAACTATTTTAATTGGACATGTCATGGTGAGGCATTTATTACAGTGCCTCAGATTCCGTTTGTTCATGATATGGACAATTCTAGAAGACATATGCACATAACAATTATCGAGAGATGGTTCTTGATGATGCCGGACCAAGTTTTAATGAGCCGGATAATAGGGATGTGGAAGAGCCTCCCAATCCAGAGGCACAAATGTTCTATAACATGTTGAAGGCTGTTGATAGCCCACTATACAAAGATTATACAAACCATTCACAGCTATCAATGACTGCTAGAATGTTGAGTATTAAGTCCAAAGACAACTTATCTGAAACTACTATAGATAAATTTGTGCAGTTGTTGAAAGAGGCGCTTCCTTCACAAAATAATGCATTAGAAGACTTTTACCAAATGAAGAAATTGGTTAAAGTCCTTGGGGTTACCGGTGCAAAAGATTGATGTTTGTTTTAACGGTTGTATGTTGTACTGGAAAGATGATGTTGAGAGTAGAGAATGCAAGTTTTGTGGCCATGCTAGGTACATTAAGAAAAAGAAATAAAAAAATACACGTCAGAAAGATGTATTATTTTCCAATTACTCCGAGATTACAAAGATTGTATGCATAAGAGAAAACCGCACACAAACATGGCACTCAAAGAGTGAGAGGGAAGAGTGAATAATGAATCACCCATGGGATGGGGAAGCTTGGCAACATTTTGATAGAACACACACCGATTTTACAGCAGAACCTCGGAATGTAAGGCTTGGGTTACGTGCAGATGGTTTTGCACCTTTCGGCATGTCAGGGAAGCAATATTCTTCTTGGCCAGTTCTTCAAACACCTTATAATGTTCTTAACTATCATTGTACCTGGACCCCAAAATCCAAAATACAAGATTGATGTGTACTTCCAGCCTCTCATCAATGAATTGAATCAGTTGTGGGGTGAAGGTGCGGAAACTTATGACATCTCCAAAAATAATAATTTTAAACTAAAGGCTTCATTAATGTTGAGTGTTGAGTTAAACTGAATATGGAATGTTGAGTGGATGGAGTACAGCTAGCATTCACGCTTGTCCATATTGTATGAAGGAAACACAAGCGTTCCATTTGAAGGCCGGTGGGAAACAATCGTGGTTCGATTGCCACAAATGCTTCTTGTCACCTAATCATCCTTTTAGAAGAGATGCAAAGGGATTTCGAAAGGACCGGCAATAGGAGAGAGCAAACCCGCCATCTCGCCTGATTGGTGATGAAATGTGGTTTAAAGTTAGAGATTATCCAAAAATTACCGATACAGCTGAAGAGATTGGTAAAGAACACGGCAGGGGTCAGCATCACAGTGGGGCAAAACGTAGCATATTTTGGGACTTACCTTATATGGCGGGCACTTATGATATGACACAACATTGATGTCATGCATAATGAAAAAAATATGTTCGATAACGTCTTTAAGACCGTGTTGGACGTGAAGGGTAAAACTAAAGACAATGTTAAGGCTATAGTGGATGTTGAAAGGTATCGCAGTCGACCGGAATTGAATATTAAACATGATGGCCAAGGTAAAGCAAAAAAACCAAAGGCATCTTTCACCCGTACCAAGGTACAAAAAGAGATGGTTTTGTAGTGGGTGAAAGAATTAAGGCTCCCAGATGGCTATGCATTGAATTTGGTGCGATGCGTTGATATGAAAGAACTGAAAATGCCAGAAATGAAGAGTCACGATTATCATGTATTCATGGAGAGACTTATCCCTATAGCTCTCAGAGAAGTACTACTGGCAAATGTTTGGGGACCCTTGGCTGAACTTAGTCTGTTCTACATAGATTTGTGTTCCCCAAAGTTGACTGTGGCGCATATGCAAAAATTGGAGGACACTATCGCTATATTATTATGCAAGCTGGAGAGAATATTTCCCTCGGGATTTTTTGATGTCATGGAACACTTGCCGATTCACCTTCCGTAAGAAGCCAAGATTGGTGGTTCGATACAGTTTACGTGGATGTACCCGTTCGAGAGATAACAACCCATGTCTTTATGATCTCAACTTCATTTTTATTTTCCATGTACTTACAATGTGATTAACTACTTATGCTTTAATTAGATACATGCACCATCTAAAAAAGAAGATAAAAAACAAGACTAGAGTTGAGGGGTCAATTTGTAATGCATACTTGGTGGAAGAAGCTGCTACATTATTTAGCTATTATTTCGAACCCCACGTGAAAACGAAAGTTACAACCATTGGGTGAAATGATGGTGAAGACGAGACCACAAGTGGACTAGATGTATTATCAATTTGCAACTTACCTGGAAGACGACCATTTGAAAAAAAAAAAAAAAAAAAAAAAAAAAAAAAGATTTCATTATCTGATAAAGATTATAAAATAGCCATGAATTATATCCTTATGAATTGTGAAGAGGTTTAACCATACTTCACTAATTAAACCCGTCTATTACTTCAGTTTTGCTATATAATTAAAAGTAGCCAAATAATAATATTGTCATTTGATTTGTAACTCAGGAAATTTGTTAGTGAAGTACATAACCAAACTCTCCAGAAAACAGAGGATGAACTGCAAAGCCAGGTTTAAAGTGATTTTTCCAAATGGTTTGCAACTAATGTTGGTTGGTATTATGTAGAAATGTATTCGTTTTATGAATGCCTAAGCTAATTTAACTTGTGTTGTTCTCAACATATACATAGCCTTCCGGAACATTACAAAAGGTTGTTGAAAAATCTTTCATGGGGCCCGACAAGGAGAGTGATGTCATATTACGGTTACTTTGCTAACGGCTATAGATTTCACACAAAAGCCCACAGTGATGAAGAAGGAACCAGAAACAGTGGGGTATGGGTTAAAGGAGATTACTACGGAAAGTTGAAGCAAGTCATTGAGGTTGATCTTGCTGGAGTACCTGTCCAAAAAATAATTCATTTCAAATGTGACTGGTTTGATTCAACTCCAAATCGAGATTTGAGGGTGCATCCTCAATATAAACTTGTAGAAATCAATAGGAAAAAAACATACCAGAGTTACGATCTATTTGTATTTGCTTCCCAATGTCAGCAAATCTACTACACACCTTATCCAGGTAGTAAGACAACATCTAGGGCTGATTGGTGGGCTGTTTGTTGTTCCAAAACACGTCTAGTTGACGTTCCTAATCTCCCGGTACCGCATCAGGAGGAAGTAAGCGAGGACGAGACCAGTCACATTGATCCAACTGTTATTGAAATTGGTCAACTTGCACACAATCAGGGGAAATCCAAGTTGTACTTGTGGCCGGTACGGGCCGTGTTAATGAAGAAGATGATGATGATGAAATTATGTCGGGTGATGACAATTCAGAAGAAGAAGATGAATTTGTGTCGGATGATGATTTAGAATGATTAATTGTTGTTGTGCTTTCATTTTTAACTTTCCTTTATTAATCCATTTTTTCATAAAGGATTAATCTCTTTCTCACTCCACACTAAGAAGCCACTTGAACGATGTAAATTGAAGTTGAAGAACTAGCTTGTTGGAATTCCACATATTGAAGGTGAGTACTATTTGTTGGTTTATTTTTTAGTACTTTATTACCCTAAATTAATTGTCGTATTGTATAACTTTTTAACATAATTCAAAGTGGTAATTTTATTGCCATAAAATAATTTGATTCTTTAATTTTCAGATTGCAACTCATGCATTTCCAAGGATATACATACAAATGACATCAAGGAGTATATGAAAAGTGTAAACTTTGATTGCGAGTGTTGTAATGTATATGAGAAGTGTGGACTTTGATTGTGAGTGTTGTAATTAAAAGTGTGGACTTTGATTGTGAATGTAGTAATGTAAATGAGAAGTGCACACTTTGATTGTGAGTGTTGTAATTCAAAGTGTGGACTTTCATTGTGAGTGTTGTAACTAAATGAGAAGTGTAAACTTGTGTTTTTAGTAAGATAATTGGTTATGTAATGTTGTTATTTTTTGGTTTTATTGATTATGTTTGCTATTTGGGATCTTATTAATATAGTTTCTGGGCGCGTATTGCTATTTTTTATAATAGGGATTTAATTAAATTTCAGATTTATTTTTTAAAATTAAAAACAATTTAGCGACGGAATAGCGATCGATACGTCAGTTGCTATGTCCGCCGTCGTTAATCGGTCGCTAACAAGTCCAAGTCAAACGTCAACAATGTTGGCCTTTCGGTCGGTATTCCGTCGCTATATGGCGACCCAATAATCGGTTGCTAAAGATCCCGTAGGTATTCGGTCATTAATGAGTCTAAGTAAAAGTCAACAATGTTGACTTATCGGTCGATATTCCATCGTAATATGGCGAACGAATAATCGGTTGCTAAATGGTCCGACGGCATTCGGTAGTTAACGAGTCAAAGTCAAAGTCGACAATGTTGACTTATCGGTCGGTATTCAGTCGTTAACTGGCGACCCAATAATCGGTTGCTAAATGGTCCATCGGTATTCGGTCATTAACGAGTCAAAATCAAAGTCAATAATATTGACCAATCGGTCGGTATTCGGTCTTTAAAAGGCAACCCAATAATCGGTAGCTAAAATTCCGTCGGTATTCCGCTTAGCGACAAAAAATACACGACCACGTGATTCAGTCGCTAAACTAAGATTAGCGACGGAAATGTCCGTCCCTGTTACAATATTTTCTTGTAGTGTTAATGGGTTCGGTATATTTTCTTTTCATCTCACAAAGTCCAAAACTATAACGCCGATTTTCAATAGAGTTCTATCAGATTTATTTCTTCGACGTATATGCCTAGACTTCTCATTATACACGATATTTGCGGGTCTTCCAATATCTAACAAACATCACACTTCCATCAATATCCTCTCCACTTTAACCAAATTTATCATTCACATCGAAAATTAATTTTCTTACATGTTATATATCATCTCGAAACTTGCACAACTCACTATGCGATGAATTCAAAATACAGTAAACTAAGTAATGGAACGCACAATTAAATTTAATAAAATTTGTCTACAATATTTTTTGGCTCAAAGTTAAGAGAGAAAATCGAGAACATGTGATCAGTTATACAAGAATAAAATTAATCACTCTTCTTGGGAATCATATGTAGTAACAAGATTAAAATTGATAATTTATTGTGTTATACTATAGAAAAAGCACCTCTCGATGGAAATTTAAGGATTAGCCTACTCAATCACCTAATTCCTATCAAAGAGGCACCACCCCCACCACACAAATTTTAAAGCAAGAAGTGTCCTAGAGATTGGACAACTCCGTGTATTCCATATCAAGGATCACTTTGAAGGAAGAAGCTATGCAATGCAAGAATCCATGGCACAATGCCTTGGAAGTGGTTGATATGCAAAGAAGGAAGATCAAGATGTTAAAAGCTACTCGATCCTATTGAAGTCTGTCAAGTAGTAAGCTCTTAACCATTGAAGTGTTGAAGTCCATGGTACTACATCTTAGAAGATTACAAAGGACTTCACCACATGAAGAGGTTGATGATAAAGGTCTCAAGTGAAGCTTGAAGAAGTTATTATACACTTAGAAGACTTGAAGACCTTGATGAATAGTCTTATTCTACATAGGTACATCTCTCGTGACTAATCTTATTTGAGAATACTAGCTTAAGTATGTAAAGCTCTTGCATGATTCCCTCATTCATACCTTGATTTGATCATAAAAAGGTTTCAAAATTATATGTTTGTGTTGGTACCATGATATTAAACATGTTTTAAAAGTCTTTGAAAAAACACTTAGACATGAGTTTGAGAAGATTAGAAATGTGACCAAGTGGAAAAACCACTTTTGGCCTTCACTTAGGTTGACCGGACCTAGATCTCGGGCTACCTGATGAAGGTCAGTCTACCGACTTGTGTGGTCCGGTCGACCGAATTGTCTTTTACACTCAGTGAATTTTGAATTCTCTAAGACTCCAACGGCTATATTTTGCGGACGACCATATTTTAGGTCGGTCGACTGAGCCCCTTCTCCGGACCACCGGACCCTTCCTTGAGGTCTACCTCAAGCTGTCCAGTAACCTATCTATACTGTTTCGGAAGCACCCCGGATTACTTGACAACAAGTTGTTCGACTAGAGATGTCTTGTCATAGGAAAATATAGCAGTTGAAACATTGTTTGCTTGTCACTTTTGGCCTTTTTATAAAGCATTTAAGTCTATTTTTTCATATGGAACCAAGCCATAAGAGGGCCTTTGATATTTACACTTTAAACAAGCATTCCAACACTTTGAAGAGTTTAATTCTTTCTATCATTATCAAAATAAATCATTTTGAGTAAGAGTTTCATATACATACTCTTCTATTCTGAATTTGAATTATAACTTTCATTTGTATTATCCCATCCACTGAGGAATTTGTTATCCGGAGCTAAAATTGTAAAGTCTCATTTGTTGAGGCTAATCTTTATTTTTAAATGGTTCTGAGAGGCAAGACTTGTTTGTGAGAGTGGTGATTTTTAGCCTCCTTAGTGGCTTGTAATTGTAGGAAATAGAGTGAGTGGTGAACCCGAAAAGTAAGTATTGTTGATGTGTTCGTAAAACCTCCTCACTTAGTATACTAGATTAGAGATAGTGTTCCAAGGGCGAAGAAGGGTTGCTTAGTGTGTAAAGGACCATTTGTTGGTCTTACCCTGAAAGGTTTCTTGGTGCATAAAAGACTGTAAGCCTTAAGGGCTAATGTAATCAATATAGTTTTGATGATAACAAACCATTGAGTAGTTATGATATTTGTGTCAGCTTGTGTTTTAATGATAGAGTACTTATACTCACGCTTATATTGATGAAATGGTAAGAAAGCTTCTTCTGGACCTCAAAGAAGCTACAACATTGCAAGACTCCATGGCACAAGAATGAAGTGGATTCTACAAGCCTTGGAAGTATGTGCAATTTCAAGAACAAGGAAGATCAAATTAAGAGCTACTCAATCAAAAGTTAAAGCATCAAGTGGTATTCTCTTAACCATTAAAGTGATGAATTACAAGGTTCTATATCCTTGAAGATTACAAAGGACTTCGCCACATTGAAGAAGTTGATAAAGATCTCAAGCCAAGCTCAAAGAAGTGTCTACACATCTAGAAGGCTTGAAGACCTAGAAGATTAGTCATCTGCTAAAAAGGTATATCTTTGTGATTAATATTATTTTGAGAATACTGGGATATAGTATGACAAGAGCACACTCTTGTATTTTTTCAAAACCACATGTTTACTTTGATTTGATCTTTGAAAAGGTTTTTGAAAACATATGTTGGTGTTGGTTCCTGCCTAAGATTTTTAACATTTTTTAAATATCTTTGAAAAACACGTAGCCATGAGTTTGAGAGCATTAGAAATGTGCCCAAGTGGAAAAACCACTTTTGGACTGAAGTCCGGTCGACTGAGGTTGGTTTTTGTCCTTGTCAATTTTGAATTTTCCAAGACTCCATAGGCTATAATCTCCGGACGACCCTGCTTTAGTTCGGTCAACCGAGTCTATGCTTCGGACTACCGGACCACTCTATGCGGTCGACCGAGATGTGTTCAGTAGCCTTTACTCTATGCGGTCGACCGAGATGTGTCCAGTAGCCTTTATTATTTTATTCGGAACAACTCTAGACAACCTTCCATCTATTGCGGTCGACCGGAGTTGTCTTGTCAAGGCAAAAATATAACCGTTATAACTTGATTTTCTTGTGATTTTTTATCTCTATATAAAGCCTTTAAGGCTGATTTTTGTTATTTAATCAAGCCATAAGAGGGCCTTTGATATACACTTTCTAAACAAGCAATCAAACACTTTCAAGAGCTATAAATCTTCATCTTGATCAAAATACATATTTTTGAGTAAGAGCTTAACATATACATACTCTTCTATTCTCAAACTTGATTAGGTTCCCTCTTAGTGAGCTTCACTCTTTGTGAGTGTTGTCGTCTTAGTGAGGTTGGCTCTTTGTGAGCTTAGTTCTTAGTGAGATAAAAACTTTCTTTTTGAGCGGGTTCTCTTTGTGAGATGAGTGAAAGCTCTTTGTGAGCTAAGTCATCTTTGTGAGGCAAGTGAGGCTCTTTTAGTGGGCTAGATTCTTTGTGAGCAAGAGAACTTGTTCAAGTAAAACTCTTTTTGAGTTATCCACTTATGTAAAATGGTTCATCTCACCTTGCATTTGGTGTGAAGGGAAATCATAATGGTGCTACGAAAATCCTTGGGTGTGTCTTAAGGTACTGGACGTAGATCTTTGTGATCGAACTACTGTAAATCCTCGTGTTTGTTTCTCTAAATCTACCTCTTTACTTTCAAGTTCTTATATTCCACATGAACATGATTGTATGAGCTTTATATGTTTAACTTGAGTTAGATGTTTTGCTTGACTTATCTATACTTGTCATGGTCATATGACTTGTAGTGTTTACTCTTACAAGCTTTTCGTGTAGGACTCTTGACTTTGTCGATCCTTGATAATATTCATAGTCTTGAGTTCCTATGTGTTGCATTTAACACTCAAGGCATCTAGGTTGCTTACTCTTTAACTCTTCTTATTTGCTTAATCAACATACTTGTTGTTAAGGTGATCACTTAAGCAAGGACGTTTTAGAGAAGCGAAAAAGTTTTAGAAACCTAATTCACCGCCTCTTAGGTTCACCACTATCGGGTATTTCAATTGGTATCAGAGCCTAGTCTCCTTTTTGTTAGGATTACCACCTTAGAAGGATCCACTGATTCATACTTTTCTACTTCTCCCGTAGATGACCTTTCCCCATTTAGACCACCGATGTTTTATGGCTCCAACTTCTCTTGTTGGCAATCTATGTTTAAACTCTTTTTACCTACTAATGATTTCACCTTGTTGAGCATTATAGAAAAAGGACATTTTGTTCCTTCAATTATTGTACAAGTGTAAAGAAGCCAAAGTTAAGAAGAGACTTCAATGAAGAAGATTGCATAAAGATGACACTCAACTTCAAAGCCACGAACGGTCTTTGTTGTGCACCAAATGAAGAATAACTCAACAAAGTTCATGAATGTGAAGATGCTCACTCAATGTGGAATATGCTTGAAGCATCTTACAAAGGCAAAGTTGAAGTGCAAGAGCCAAAGGTGGGACTGGGACTTAAAGGTTTGTGGACTCAATCATGTGAAGTCATTGAAGACATCTCAATCATAACTCAATAAAATCTTGATCTGATCAAAGAGTGTGATTTAGGAGAACTCAAATGTCAATGTTCAATGAGCTCTAAAGAATATTTACAAGTTGAGCATTCACAATATGAGAAAATGGAATCACAATATGATGACCTTCATAATGAGCTAAAATATGATGGAGACAATGAAGGTTACATATCTTGTTCAAGGTAGAGAAAAATCTTGGCCCAAAGCTTCAAAGAAAAATATTCAAAGAGAAGTGGCATTGGACTTGATCATTCAAAGAAGAATGAAGAACATGAATGGAGATGTTCAAAAAGGAAAAGATCTTCTGACCACATAGTTTCCTAAGTCAAGAAGAGATTTCAATGAAGAAGACTTCATAAAGATGACACTCAACTTTAAGGCCATGGATATGCTTTGTTGTGTAATAAAGGAAGAAGCCCTCAACAATGTCCATGAGTGTGAAGATGCACTTTCATGTGGAATATGCTTGAAGAAAATTATAAGTAGAAAGTTGGAGTGTTAGAGTAAGGGGTTCCATCTCAAGGGTTGGTGACTCAATCTTTTGAAGGAATTGAGGACATCTCGATCACAACTCAAGTAAACTTTGAAATAATCAAAGAGTGTGATAAAGGAGAACTCAAAAGTCCTGCCTTAATGAGCTTTAAATATAACATATATCTAGAGCCTTCAAAAGATGAGAATTTGGAAGAAATGGGGGAATGCATATTACAAGATGATGATGATCTTCATGAGGATTTAAACTATGATGGAGACAATGAAGATCAAGTGTATTGTTCGAGAAAAAGGAAGAACTTGCCACTAAGCTCCAAAGATAAATGTTAAAAAATAAGTGGCATAAGGCTTGGACGTTCTAAAAAGAAAATGTTGAAAACATTACATAGCACTTGGAATTCTAAAAGCTCAACGGCTATACATATTGAAGAACAAAGATGCTCAAAGACTCAAAGCAACACCTTAAGTGATGACAAAGGCTACAATGAAAACCCTCACTCTTCATCACTTGGTAAGAAAGGAAAGGTATCAAATTCACTATCTCGAAACTCCTTTTTTGGGTAAGAAACCGGTGCATATATATATATATATATATATATATATATATATATATATATATATATATATATAAACCCCTTACTTGATGATATTAGTATTTTTAAAAAAGTGATTTTAATCTTTATGCTTGTAATCTTATTGGTGTTGCATCCTTTCCTACTTTTGAGATTATTCATATGGATAACTTAAAGCATGTCATACGTATGCTATACGTCTCCCTTGCTAAGTTATCTATAAGATATACTCCCTCCATCCCAAATTATTTGTCCACATTTTCTTTTTAATCTGTCCGAAATTATTTGTCCACTTTCTAAATAAAGTGTTCGTTAATGGTGATTTTTCCAATACTACCCCTTACATTAAATGTTGGAGAGAGAAAAATTAGAGAGAAGAGAAGGTATAATTAAATTGTGACTAAAATTAAATAGGGTCATGTTTGACATTTTACCATATCCCACTATAGAATTTGATGAAACCTTAATCTACGTGCAAAACACAAAGTGGACAGATAATTTGGGACGGAGGGAGTAAAATCATAAACTTGAATGATTCTTGCTCTTACTTGCGTAGCTCTTCTAAGAGTCATTCTTGTTGTGTTAACTTTCATATGGTTGATCCTTGTGCACACACTTTGCCACTTGAGAAATAACATTGACAACAAAGGACCTTCCCAAGAGGTATCTAGCAATTCTCAAGTTTACCTTGTAGGTTCCAAAAGATCTAACCTTCACAATGAAAAGATGAACCCAAAGAATGGAAAAAACGAGCTAAGACTCTAGAAATGAGTCTTGTGACAAGGAAAACAAGATTGTGGAGAGTTCATCAATAAATAACATGTCATTCATCAATGATGACTCCACAAAGAACAAGAAGATTGCTTCTAATGCAACTAATACTATTATAAGAAGAAGAAGCAATCAAAGGACAAGCTCCTCACATGAAAATGATGGTCAAGATCAAGACTACTCAAAATGCCACATTGGGCTCATTGTGAAGATCAAAATGATATTTGAAGTCCTAAATCTATATGCAATAATGCACAATATTCAAATCCTTCTTTTGATCCTTATTATGATAATGATGATGATCTTTATGTGCTTTTGAGTGATTTATATGATGAATTGAAAAAGGGGCCTAAGAAGAACAAGATCATGTGTAACGAAATTACTTGGTCACTTAACGAAAGATCTAGATTGCAAGTAGAGTATGATAGTCTTGTTACATATTTTCATGTCATAGAAAATGAAAAAGAGAATGCGCTTTTATCGCTAGATGCTTTATTTCTTGAGAACCATGAATTACTTGACAAGATTCTAATTGTTGATTCTAAGCTTGTTGAGTCTGATATCTTGAAGCACATATTTGATATTCCAAATTCTTATGTGGATAAGTGTACATGTGCTAAAGATATCCTTGGTAACGTGCTTGTTGCTCAATGTGCCTTACATGATAATACTTGTTTAGAGCAAAAACACAAGCACAACATGCACACTCTCATTCCTTTGATGCTAGAACTTCACATTCCACCACGCTTAATGTTATTTGCTCATAATGTGGTAAATGTGGACATCGTGCTTGTTGTTGCATCTTTAAGAAGAGGATTGGTAGAGGTGATAAATCTCTATGGGTTGTAAAATGCTCTAGGACTAACCCCCAAGGACCCAAAAGAGGATGGGTACCAAAATTGCATGTTATTGCAGGAAATAGGGGAATTCCGATCTACTGCATCTAGCCCCGATCGATCGAAGAAATGGTCAAAATGCCTTAGTTAATCTCAGGGTATCCCGATCGACCGAACCCTAGCACTGGTCGACCAAAATTGAGATAGAAGGAAATTCATTTTTGTTCACAATTGTAAGCTATATCATCTAACTATCTATGAATTTGGAGCAAACCTTAAAGAAGAAGGTAAGAGAGACGATGAAGAATTTTGGTGGACGTCAAGGTTAGGTTGTTTGGAATTTAGCTTCTCTGAAGCTATGTTTTGCAATTTTGGAAGTTGGGGTTGAAGAAGATGAAATTAGTTATTTTGACAACTCCAGGGAAGTGCACCATCAAGACATCTTGGATATTGGAAGTTTCAAAACATACTTAACCATCAAAGGAGCTTTCAACAAATCCAAAGAAAAAGAAACAAATAAGTTAGATGAATATGGCCATATCCTACATCACATGGTATACAATGTGGTCATCCCCGTCAAAGGCCATAAGAGTTCTATTTCATATCTACAAATGACGGTAATGAAGTGGCTTGTGGAGAGAAAGAAAGCTAATTTTGGGTACTTAACTTTGAAATACTTTAGTGAGATTGTCAAAGGGGCTAGGAAATTCCTACACAATGGGAGTATGCTTAGTTTTATCTCCAAGAAATTCAAGCTCAAACTCACCAAATCCGTTCAAAGAAGTGAAAGGCATAACATCTACAACACATACTTCATCAAATGCACATGCTACAAGTTTGTGGGCAATGGAAATTCCAAACTAGATGCACCGACGAAGAGTTGTTGGCGACGGCTATTGCCCAAGGTATAAGACAAAAGACTAGTGAGACCATTAAGAAACTCATTGAGTCAAGAAGGGCTCAAAGGCCAAATGAGCCCCAAGAAAGATAAGATGAAGGGGTACAAGGGAAAGGAAATGAAAATGTGCAAGAATGGCAAGGTTGCTAAGATAAGCATATTGACCTTGAGGAAGACATTGGTGAGCAAGGAAACGTTGAAATACATTAGGAATTTCCAAGTGTAAATGTTCAAAGAGAGGTCACTCCACCAAGAAATGATCTACTTTTGCAAATCATGACGAAGTTGGATGCTTTTCAAGACATCTTCAACAACTTCCAAGAGAGCTTCAACAATAGGATGTCAAATTTGGAGAATAAAGTGGGAGATGTAGAAACAAGGTTGGAAGAGATTGAGTACGAGGCTGACAATATTATAAGTTATACGTGTCACACCCCAAATCCGGGTGATGACCTGGCAGTGCCTCGTATATCAGCGAAACACAGAACCCATGGCAGAAATGATTAAGTTTACTAAACCATTAATAAAGGAAATTATCGGATTACGTATTGTTAGAGTTTTATCATATGTTTAACATAAATAAAAGTGTTTTACTCTAACAACTATTACATAGGGGTGAGCACCGAATTCGAATTGGCCAATTCGGTCATTTGAATTCGGTTTTTTCATTTTTTCATACCTCAAAAACCCAATCGAATTCGAAACCGAATTCGAATTCACCGAATTGGAGCAAAATAAGGTTTTCAAAATTCTGCAAAATAAAATTCAAATTTGAGCAAATTCAATAAGTACTTTGAAGCAAAAATCATCAACCCTTCCAAGTTCTAAAGGCAAATGGGTTATGCGTTGATAAAATTCCAAGTAAAATAAACAAATCATCCTCATAAACAAGACCCTGAATAATAAACAAAATTATTTGAAACAAAATTATACTGTACATATCCCTGCTACATCAAACCAGGCCAACCTAAACAAGGAGACTATATTCCAAGATGGAGGATGCTAATGGATGGATGGAGGCGAGGAGAAGCTTCGTCTTTGATAAATGGAGGAGAGGAGAAGGACAGGGAGGAGAGGAGAAGGACAGAGGAGAGAGACGGAAGGAAACAAAAATCGCATATCGCAGAGGAGATAGGAGGCTTTGAGTGGGTGGGTTAGATTTTACTATTAGGTTAGGGTTATTTTTTTTTATAACTTACTATATATACTTATATAATAATATTACTAATTTATTTAAAAAAATCCAATTCGAATTCGGTCAGACCGAAACCGCACAAATTTCGCCCAATTCGAATTCGGTCATGCCCGAATTACCGATTTCAAGCCAAATTACCGAAACCAAATTACCAAATTCAATTCGAATTCGGTCGGAATTCGGCAAAAATCGAATTTGCTCACCCCTACTATTACATACTTAACTTATAATTAAATTGTCTTGTTCACATATTACATTAAGACATATTATGATCACTCATCATAGTCCCCGTCCCAGGCTGCATCGTAAACATTATCTGCAAGTATGGAAAATAAAAAAAATGTAAGCTATGAAGCCCAGTAAGCATCAACACCCTTGGGATGAAACATCAAATAAGACTAAAATCCATTTTCTCGACTTCGCAAAACAAATGTGAAAATATGCAATGTTTAGGTTCCCATGCACCTTACAATATACACTTCAAAACCTCACAACACAACCATTAGAAAACACTAAAAAGAACGTTAGAAAAGAGAAGTAAAAAAACTGGTCAATAGTAAATGCGGACGAAGCCACGTCCGCAGAGGGTCCGCAGTATCGTCTGAGGTAAGATAGTAGCCCAGTACTTATGCAGACGAAATGGTAGATGAACCATTCGTCCGCGTGCTGTATAAAATCTTTTTTCAAGTATAAAATTTACATAAAATTCCATTTATGCACACTAACATTTCCAACCCTAAAATACTCCATTTTTATGCATATGTACACATAATAACAAGTACCAAAACAAGAACAAGTAAACAATAAACTACACTCGTCGAAATCCAACATCTACACATCGGAATGAAGACGCAAACACCATGTGTTGTTCATACCAACAAACGACATACACAACATTGGACATCTTCGAATGCAATTTATGCTATGACTCACATTCACATTCACACAACAAAGATCGATCATCTAGGCACAACTCTAAAGCAATTACTACATTGGCCCCAACTTTAAGCCTAGAAGGGAAAGGCGTCAGTATGCAGTACATGGATCCAGTATATCTCCTGAACGAAGAGCTCAGTGTTTAAGGATCCATTCAGATTATTACATTGTCCACCAACGTGGACTCCACAAAAACCATTTGTAATCCCTAACATTTATCCCTGTTAGGAATGGGCTCAGTGAAACTGACATAGCGAGATCTCTCGGGTTCAACAAAAACGCACTCACAATGCAAAAGAATGAATCCTTGCAATGGAATCGATTCGAGACAAGAGCTCCGTTAGTGACGACTCCAACATATAGCATATAAGTCTCCAAATACAGAAAAGACGCATGATAAAGACGACAAGAAAGATAATGCAATCAACATAAGCATTTATAAACAATGATATCAACATGCAAGTATGATCATTATAACGCTTCATCCAATGCATTAAAAAACGATATAAAATCCCCTCAATATAGATTTCTAGAAATCATTTCATGAGTTTTTATTACCAGAAAGAGAAGGGTGAAGATCCTTACTTGAATTAACGCAAGCAATTAAAGTCACATAATTTCTAGAAATATACATCCAATTCAAATGTAAATTCCCATTCACTGGATTCTCGAAATGCACCCTCGTCATTCTCACATGTAGATTTATCAGTTACCTTCGATTAGTAACAAGAATCACTCAATTCGGAGTCCGATTACTATTTCAATTGTGTTTAATTCTCACAGTCACTCTGTTTTCCAAATTTCTGTTTTTCTCCCTTTTTCCTTCCTTTCTTTTCCCCAACTTATTTTTCCTTTTATAAATTCTAAAATTCTTGCACAAAACTACCAAGAGACACACATGTTCAAAAGGTGTTAAACCACCCCACAAGTTCTCTCAACCCTACATATAATTTAACATGTAATAAACATATAACACATAAAATTCAATTAGCATGTTGTCATTTAATGGAAAAAAGTTATGGTTAGCACATCCTTCCCCTCTTTACCGAAGTTTCACCCTTGAAACTTTCTTACCTAGGGATTCAAATAGTTGTGGGTACTTCCGACGAGCTTCCTCCTCAAGTTCCCATATTGATTCTCTTTCACTGTGATTGACCATTGTATTTTAACATAAGGGATGGTGCGTCTCCTTAGAATATGATCCTTTTGGTCCACTATCTTGACTGGTATTTCTTGATAGGACAAGTCTTCCCGAAGTTCCAAAGGTTCTACTTCAAATACATGACTTGGATCTAGCACATATTGCCTCAGTTGCGTGAAATACGTTGTGTATTCGTGATAGCGTTGGCGGTAATGCCAAACGATAAGCATCATCCTCGGACTTAGCTTCCCGCTTTTACCAAACCGTATCACCCCTTTGTTGGCGAGACCTGCAAATATACATTGTCACCCACTTTATGTTCCAACTGTCTTCGTTTCCTATCCGTCCAACTTTTCTGCCTATCTTGTGCTGCCTTTAACCTTTCCCGGGTAAGCGAAAACACTTTCATCGTCACTTGTACTAAATCAGGTCCTGTTATCTTCTCCTCCCCAATATCATTCCAACATACCGGTGACCGACATTTTCTGCCATACAATGCTTCATATGGCACCATACCAATGCTTGCCTGAAAGCTCTTAATATAAGCGAACTCTACCAATGTCAAATGATCCACCCAACTTCCTTTGAAGTCTAGCACACACACTCTTAACATGTCTTTCAATGTTTGTATTGTCATTTCTGACTGCCCATCGGTTTCTGGATAATAGGCAGTGCTTAAGGACAACTTCGTCCCCATTGCTTCATTGAAACTCCACCAAAACCGTGAAACAAATCATGAATCCCTGTCTGATACTATACTTACTGTTACTCCGTGAAGTCTGACTATTTTATTCATGTATATCTGCACCAAAGTATCCATAGAGTTTGTGATTTTCATAGGCAATAAGTGAGCAGATTTTGTGAGTCGATCGACGATTACCCAAATCGTGTTTTTTTTTTTATTTTGTCCTTAGGTAAACCAACTACAAAATGCATGGTGATATGTTCCCACTTCCAAACGGGAATCTCCAAAGGCTTAAGTAAACCGGAGGGTCTTTGATGTTCCTCCTTTACTTGTTGGCACACTAAACACTTGGCTACAAAATCTGCTATATCCCCTTTCATACCCTTCCACCAAAAGTTACCCTGAAGGTCTCTATACATCTTTGTAGTCCCGGGATGTACTGACAACTTGGAACTGTGAGCTTCTTGCAGAATTTTTGTTCTCAACGCAAATTGGAAGGCACAAAAACGACCCCAATACCTCAAACTACCATCTTCTTGAACCCTAAAATATGATTCTTCACCTTACTATACCATATTTCCCTTTCCAAATCTGGATCAATTTTCTGCCCTTATTTTATTCTGCCCAAAACTGTCGGTTGAGCTAACAAAGATGCACAACATTATTGGTTGACTCAACGACTTCTAAACTCATCTTCTCAAAATCAGCTACCAAACTTGGGTTTTCCGTAATCAAACATGCAAGTTGTCACGAATTCCTGGGGTGGTAACTAATCGTGAGGTCGTAGTCCTTAAGAAACTCCAACCATCACCTCTGTCTCATGTTAAGTTCTTTTTGGGTGAAAATGTACTTTTGCCTTTGGTGATCGGTAAGCATCTCACAGGGTTCTCCATAAAGGTAATGTCTCCAAATTTTTAAAGTGAATACCACTGTCACCAATTCTAAGTCGTGTGTGTGGTAATTCTTATCATAAGGCTTTAACTATTTTGAAGCGTAAGCTATCACTTTACCTTTCTGCATTAGAACACATCCCAACCTGATGCCTGATGCATCACTGTACATAGTAACCCAGACAATTCAGGTAATGCCAAAATAGGTACAGTAGTCAATCGTTCCTTCAGTTTCTGGAAATTTTCTTCACATTCAGATCCCCACTCAAACTTCACCCGCTTCTGTGTCATTTTGGTTAACGACGCAGCAATTATGGAGAAGTCTTCAACAAATTTTCTGAAATACCCGGCTAATACCAGAAAACTACGGATTTCTGCCACTGTTTTTGTTCGAGGCCAGTCAACAATCGCTTCAATCTTGCTTGGATCCATTGACACTTTTTCAGCTGATACCACATGCCCCAAGAATGTTACACTTCTCAGCCAAAACTCACACTTACTAAACTTGGCATACAACATTTCTTTCCTTAAATTTTCCAGCACCACTCTAAGATGGTCTTCGTGAGCTTCATTCGATGGTAAGTAAATCAGAATGTCATCGATGAAGACCACCACGAACTTATCTAGACAATCCTTAAACACCCAGTTCCTCATGTCCATAAAATCCGTCGGTGCATTTGTCATACCGAAGGGCACAACAAGGAACTCATAGTGCTCATACCGAATTCGAAAAGCACTTTTTGAAATGTTTTCGGGTTTGATTCTAAGATGATGGTAACCCGATCTTAAGTCAATCTTGGAGAAAACTTTTGAACCCTTCAACAGTCAAACAAGTCGTCAATGTAAGGAAAGGGATATTGGTTCTTAATTATTATCTTGTTAAGTTCATCATTCTTCTTTACAAATAAAATCGGAGCGCCCCAAGGTGAGACACTCGGCCTTATGAACTTCTCAACTCCGCAGGTGCCATACGGTACGGGGCCTTAGAGATTGGCTCCTCGCCAGGTTGTAGTAGGATCTTAAAATTATTATCCTGGGCAGTTGGAATATCCGGCAATTTGTCGGGAAAGACATCCCCAAACTTCCTCACTACAAGAACGTCCTCAAGTCGAACTTCCTTCTTATCATCCTTCAGCACCGCGTAAGCCAGAAAAGCTTCGCATCCATTTTTGATAAATTTCTCGCCTTCATCGCTGAGATTACAAGCATGCTACGCCCACTATTATTCTTATATGAACCCATAAATTCAATCACCTATTCACTTCCAACTATAAATTGTTTTTTTTTTCTCCAGTCAAACAACTAAAGCATGGTGAGCATATAACCAATCCATTCCCAAGATTATATCCAAATCTACCATTCGTAACTGAATAAGGTCGGCTTCTAGTATTTTAGAGTTTATTTCTGCCCGACATCCCTTATATATTAGATTAGACTCTAAAACCTTTCCATTAGGTACCATTGCTTTATAAGTGTCGAAACAACAAGTAGAGGTGGTCTTAAGCATTTTAGCAAAATTATGTGACACAAAAAGAATGATAGCTCCACAATCAAAGAGTACAAATGCAGGTACCGAGTTGATTAGAAGCATCCCCCCGCTTCTTGCTGAGTTAAGGCAAAGACTCGAGCATTATGTTTCTGCATTGTATCACCGACCCTCGATGCTGCTGTTGAAGTCTGACCCACTCACTGACCCGATGACCAACTTTTCCGCACCTGAAGCAAGCCCCACTAATCCAGTGACAATCTCCCGAATGCCTTTTGCCACATTTTCCATATACCGTAGTAGTAACAACCTCACTCGGTGCCCCTGCGGGTCCCCCACGTTTCACTAAATTAGCTAATGTCCCTACGCCCGGTCTAAAAGTGTTGGTAAGTCTCGATGTGGGAGAAAACCTCTTTCGAGCCATAGGAGCATTAATGTCAGGACGGGAACCCTGTCATTGAGTCATGGTTGTAAAGTTCTGCTTCCTAGATCTTTCCAAGTTTGACTTTTTGAATTCTGCCTCAGTACTAAGACTTTTTTGAAAAGCCTCCCTGAATGTAATAGGTAGGTGACCTGACAATCTCCTTCAGATCATTGATAACAACCTCATAACAAATCTCAGATTCATCATTTTAGGGTCTTGAATAATGGTGGAAGCTTATTTTCCCAAGGCATTGAACTGACATGTATACTTTGACGCAGTCTGTTTCAGTTCAAAGAATTGATTATGTCTCTCCATTCTAAAGGTTTGAGGAAAGTACTGGTCTAGGAATGAAATCATAAACTGTACCCAAGTGTCAGGTTGTCCCCCTTGTTGATATATAGGGGAAACACCTCTCCACCATTCAGCTGACCTACTAGTCAATTAGGCAATCACCACACCTGTCCTTACACCCTCAGGTACCCTCATAATCCTTATGATCTGTTCGATATTGTCTAACCACTCCTCAGCCTGATCAGCAGTTATGGAACCATCAAATGACGACATTCTCATTTTCTTCAGTCTCTCGTAATAACTTCCCCCAGCCTATTGCTTGCTAGACAAACCCATATATTGACATTAATTGGCCCTAGGACCCTGGCGGCCCAAAGAAACAATCGGGATGTTCAAATCGTCATCACTAGCTTGGTTTCGATCCATCATTTTCCACAAAATACCAAACAATTTATGGAATGCAATGAATTCATATAACATGCTTAACAAGTTAGAAATACAACATGGTACGACATATATCGCATAATAAAACATAACACAACAGAGAAAACATAACTTAATAGCCAATAGTAGTATATGAGGGAGCGATAAATAAACATATACAATCTATGCTAGAGTCTCTACCCATCACACATCTCACATGTTATCCACCAAGTTCTTCTTATGTTCGTTCCAGGATTTAGCCCTAAGGTTCGACCTGCTCTGATACCACTTATGTCACACCCCAAAATCTGGTGATAACCTGGCAGTGCCTCGTATGTCAACAAAACTCAAAACCCATGGCCGAAATGATTAAATTTACTAAACCATTACTAAAGGAAATTATCAGATTACATATTATCAGAGTTTTATCATAAGTTCAATAGAAATAAAAGTGTTTTACTCTAATATCTATTACATACTTAACTTATAAGTAAATTGTCTAGTTCACCTATTACATTAAGACATATTATGATCACTCATCATAGTCCTCATCCCAAGCTGCATCGCAAACATCATCATATGCAAGTAAGGAAAATAAAAAACGTGAGCTATAAAGCCCAATAAGCATCAACACCCTTGGGATGAAACATCAAATAAGACTAAAATCCATTTTCCCGACTTCCCAAAACAAGTTTGAAAATATGCAGTGTTTTAGGTTCCCTTGCACCTTACAATATGCACTTCAAAACCTCACAACACAATCTTTAGAAAACACTAAAAGGAACTTCATAAAAAAGAAATAAAAAACTGGTCAACAGTGAGTGCAGACAAAACATCGTCCGCAGAGGGACGCAGACGAAATATATCGTCCGCAGTATCGTCCGAGGTAAGACAGTAGTCCCAGTATTTTTGCGGACGAAGTGGCGGACGAAAGGGCGGATGAATCATTCTTCCGCATGCTGCAGAAATCGTTTTTCAAGTGTAAAATTTACATAAAAGGCCATTTCTGCACACGAACATTTCCAACCCTAAGATACTCCATTTTTATGCATATGTACATATAATAACAAGTACCAAAACAAGAACAAGTAAACGATAAACTACACTCGTTGAAATCCAACATCTGCACATCGGAATGAAGACGCAAACACCATGTGTTGTTCATACCAACAAACGACATACACAACATTTGACATCTTCGAATGCAATTTATTCTATGACTCACATTCACACAACAGAGCTCGATCATCTAGGAACAACTCTAAAGCAATTACTACAATGGCCCCAATATTATTTTATTCAAAACCTAGTTTTTTCTTTTCTAAACGGTTTATTAGTAAAAAAATAATTAAATCACTGTGTTCGGTTGTCTTTTGTGCTACATTTCCATAGCTTATGAATTCAGATTCTTTAAGGGAAGTACATGGTTAAAAGTTCATTTTAGCGCATGCAATCAAGATATTTATGAACAATTATGAATCATATTTTCAATAAAAAATATTTATCATCAAAAAACTTTTTCTTTAAAACGTTATTATTTCAATATACCCCCTGTGAAGGTTTTCTTCCATTTCCTTTGTTCTTTAAATTCTTCAATTTAAGCAACTGAATGAAATATAAGATCAACTTAATGATTGAATTTATTTGATGGATGGTGTGATGTTTTCCATCTAAGATACAATTAAACAAATGTTTACTAAAATATCGCGCGCGAGCGCACGTATTCGCACGAAGATGAGTCTTTTATAAGACAAAGAATAATGAAAATTTATTGTAATTAAAAATTATTAAATCTAAAATATTAAACTATTATTTATTTTACCTATTTGTTCAAGAAAATATATATAGACATACTAATTTTCTTCGTCCTCCTTACATCACTTATTATTATTATTGTTATTTTTAAAAGAAAACATTGTTTATAGACATACTAATATTTTTTTCTTGGTACTTTTTTACTCCAGGACCGTCTTCTTCATCTAAGGCTAGCTAAGGCCTTCTGGCAAGCAAGAAGGTTCTAATATGGTGGTGATACTACTAGACTGGGGTTATATCTCTGTGTAGATGCATGTCAGATTGTCAGTTGGGATGTTAAGCTTGGAGCATGATGTTGGCTACATTACAATGCCTTTTCTTTTCTTTTTCTTGTCTTTTACTTTTAAAGATGGTTATCTTAAAATGCATGCATGTTATAGTTTTTCAAATGATTGAAGAGTAGGTTTGAACAACTTATTTGAGACGATTATATGTAATTGGAAAGTTCTGTACTCTAATTGCAATGAATGCCCAACTGCACAATGATTCTTCTTTGTCCACCAAAATCCATTTGGATTAAGATTTGAGTGCTTAGATATTAAGGTAGATAGTTTTGTAGTATTGCATTTTTTCATTATTTTTATGAAAATATCATAATTTTAGGCATAAAAAGGATAATTGCAATTTCAAAATTACCATTTAATAACGATAAACTTAAAAATTAAGTTATTATCTGATTACAAATAACACAAATTTAGCGAGTCTAATATACATAATTTAATTTTTTAGTACATTGTATATGGTAATATTTTCTAGATAATTTTATTTTTTATTTTTTTTAATTGCGATGCTTTATTGATCATTGGGCAGAGTGCCAAAAAAATACAAGTAAGAGTCCCTATCAGGATTAGGTAACAGTATATGTTTATACTCTAAAATGCCCAAAAAATATATCAAAGAATGTGCCTAAGCTGCGGCATTCCAGTTTGATCCAGTTTGCACTGCCCTTGGACACGGAGTGGTAAAGCACTGAAATGTGTATATATTGTGCATGTATGTGTATCGCAAGCTTCATTGGCAAGACTGTCCGCCACTTGGAACGCTTCTCTGTATACATGAATGATGTCGTTAGAGCGAATTAACTGTAAAATTGCCTGGAAAAGAGGATCAAGCTGCCATGTGTGCGGCCATTCATACTCTCTTTCTCTCGGATATTGCCGATCCTAAAAAATAGGATCTTTTGATCGCTGCTTCTCTTGCTTGGCCGCTGATGGCAGCCGGCCACCCACCTGTGGTGGCTGCTGCCGCTACCCCTACACCATGGAAGCAGAAAAGCTTCGCTGAACTACTCTCTCCGCCTTCTACTGTGGCCGCTTCTATTCCAATATCTCCGCTTGATGTTTATAAGGGAGAACCGGAATTGATAATCCCGGAAGATGAACATGATCTTCTTATTAGCCCCTTACGATTCACCTTGGTGGGCAAATTCCACAATTACGCCCCGACATTGGATTCTCTTCGGAGAGCTTTTCACAAGGTGGGATTTCGGGGAAACTTTTGGATTGGTCGGATGGATTCGAGACATATTTTAATCAAATTCGATCTTGAAGAGGATTATTGCCGATTATGGAGGCAATGTATTTGGAATTTTTTCGGTTATTCGATGAGGGTTTTTAAATGGTCATATGATTTTACTGTTCACGAAGAACCCTCCATTGTACCTGTTTGGATTGGATTCGAAGGATTGCCTTATCACCTATATAATAAATCCAAGTTGTTCTCCTTAGCAAGCGCCGTGGGACAACCGATTGCATTGGATGCCCCCACCACCGCTGCCACTCGACCGAGCATTGCAAAGGTGTGTGTCGAGGTTGATTTGCTTTCAAGTTTACCCCATCGGGTTCAAATTACTCATGCTAAAACCGGGAAAAGCTTTTGGCAGCCGATTAGCTATGATAACATGCCAGACTATTGTTTGAATTGTATGCGCATAGGGCATTCGGAAAAACAGTGCTCTAAACACCATGACTTGGTACCAGCACAGCCACAGGTCAAACAGCCTGTTGCACGGCCATCTGTGCAGAAGTCTGACAAAGGAAAAACTAAGGTCGTCCCTCCGAAGGCGACTGGAAGTATTGGACATTCAGGAAAGGATGTATTGAAGACTTTGTCGTCTGGGATTGTAGTTCAAAAGAGAAATACTAAACAAGCAGTTTGGCTGAAGACAGCCGCGGACTCTGGCCCTTCGCGGATCGTGGAATCGCAAAAAGAGATCCCTTCAATCCAACCTGCCATTGCAAAGACTATTGATTTGAATTCTACAGTTGACATGCCTCTGGATTTGGGGCCAGTTACGTCGGAGTCTTTATTGGAACCGAGTGTTCTCTTTTCCCCAATTACTAGAGGAAATGACGATATTAGGGTGGGATGCGATAAGCTAATATCCACAGCTCCCAGGCTATCTCAATCTACTGGGGGGAAAACACTAACGGATTCAGCAACTTTTTTGGCTCAATTGCCACTACTGGCCACAGACAGAGCAGTTTCAAGACCTTTGGAAGGGTTAGCGGGTCTCGAGATAAGGGACTCGACCATCATGCCTCCGCCACGGATGCTCTGTTTCACTGTTGTTGCGAGTGTTTCGAATCCAAATGCTCGCTCGAGGTTGCTTTGTGATACCGGGGTCAACTACGGAAGGCTCGGGCTGTTGCACTCGTAGTGGAAGGGGGCCAGCGGCCCAGAAGACCAAGTCTCGGGGAGGGCTGAAGGGTCCGTTTTCCCTGCCTGAAGCTGAAGGGGGTGGAAACTCGGGAGCTGGATGATCCCTTGATAGAACAAGACCCGATAATGACTCCCTGTTGTTGAAGGAGGGGTTGTATTACCTTTGGCTGACCAATCGGATGAATTGATGCTGAATGTTTTGACATTACCAATCATGGGGCAGCCTGACATCGATCCAGCTCTTACTGCTCTACCGGTTACCCGCGCCGGAAAATCGAAAAAACAATCAATGGCTGCCTCAAGGAAGTCTTCTCGTCTTGAGGAGAAGACTAAAGGTACTTCCCTTTAAGGGAATCATATACTTTTAATATCAAATATGCATATTATGAATTGTATGTTATGGAATATTCGGGGACTTGGGAATAAGGAGTCTATTGCTAGACTTCGAAAACTAAAATCAGATAATGTACTCTCTTTCATTGCAATTATGGAACCTATGTTGGATGCTGTTGAATTACCTAATTATGTCCGACTTCTTGGTTATGATATGGGTGCAAGTAATATTAATAGCAAAATTTGGCTATTTTGGAGTGGTAGTTTGGACATCTCAGTGGTTGGTAATTCTGAACAATTGTTGACGGTATTAGTGAATAATTATGTGGGGAACTCAGTTTATTTATCCTTTGTATATGCCAAATGTGCCTACACAAAACGAAGGACGTTATGGGATGAGTTACGGTTATTTAACTCACAACATGATGTCCTTTGGATGGTTGGGGGAGATTTTAATGTGGTGTTAAGCGAGTCGGAGAGTCTGGGCTCTATTCCAGCTTCCTTGCCTATTTCTGAGTTTGCAGATATGATTGGTGATTGTGGTTTAATGGATATTCCTTTTGTTGGTAGCCCGTATACTTGGTTCCGAAGTTCATCTCCGCCTTTGTTGCGACGACTAGATCGTATTATGGTAAACACTAAATGGCATGATTTCTTCCCCATGACGAGATTAGAGCATTTGCATAGATCGCTATCAGACCATTGTACCATGTTCTTTAAATTTGCAAAAGTTAGTAATGGGGGCGTTCTTCTTCTTTCCGATACCAGAATATGTGGTCTAAGCATTTTCAATTTTCTCAAATTGTTAAATCAAGTTGGGAAGAGCAATTAGAAGGAAACGGTATGGTAGTATTGACGAGGCAACTTGAAACGTTTGAAGGGAGTATTGTGTGAGTGGAATAAAACATGTTTTAGCGATGTCAATACAATGTTGAAAGCAGTGAATAGATGGTAGTTGCGGCGGAGGCTGAATTTGATCTTTGCTCCGTCAGAGGCTCCGAAAGAAGTCCGGATGGGGGCGAAAAAAGAATTACCAATTTTATTTGGAGGCGGAGGAAACATTTTGGAGACAAAAATCCAGAATTAAGTGGATACAGGAAGGCGAAGGTAACACTAAATACTTCCACGCTATGTGTAAGACTAAACGAAAACGATTACATATCTCTACATTGCAAACAGACAGTGGTTATTGGTTGACAGAGGAGAAAGATCTCGGGGCAGAAGCACACCGTTTCTACACGGATTTATACACGGCTGAAGTACAGCCACAGCCAATGGAAGATATCCTGAATGCCATTCCTTCTTTGATTGATGAATCTGCTAATAGGGCTCTTTCGGTTCTTCCCTCGGTTTTGGAAGTTCGGACAGCGGTTTTTGCTTTGGATAAACACAGTGCAGCAGGTCCGGATGGTTTTTCAGGTGGTTTTTTCCAAGATAGTTGGGACATTGTGGGGAGCGATGTGGTGCAGGCAGTTCGTGACTTTTGGGCAGGCCTTCCTATGCCTAAGGGGATGGCGAGCACACTTATTATTCTACTTCCAAAGTCCCAGAATCCAACTAATCTCATGGGGTTTCGACCTATCTCATTATGTAATTTTGCAAATAAAGTGGTCACAAAGGTTATTGCAACTCGCCTTGGGGATCTATTGCCAGCTCTGATATCTCTAAATCAAACGGGATTTGTAAAGGGTCGCTCTATCTCGGACAATGTTTTATTAGCCATGGAACTGGTGCACTCCATTAATCGTAAAGTGCGAGGTGGAAATTTACTCATTAAGCTTGATATGATGAAAGCTTTCGACGAGGTGTCTCATCCTTTCCTTCTTCGGGACGTTGCGGCGATTTGGTTTTGGACCACATTTTCTTCACCTAATCAGAAATATATTGTGCTCTAATTGGTTCTCGGTCTTGGTCAATGGCATCTCGTATGGTTATAGTCATGCCGGAAGAGGGGTCAAGCAAGGGGATCCTCTTTCCCCACTTCTTTTCATTCTTGAGGTGAGGATTTTCTAGGAGTGCAGACAGCTTTAACAAATTCGGGAGCACTATCTTCATATCATGTTCCCAGGACAACCTTTTGCCGTTTCTCACCTGGCCTTTGCGGATGATATTATTATCTTTACTAAGGGTCAGAAACGGAACCTGCTAACACTAATGAACTTTATTGCTATCTATGAAAAGGCTTCTGGTCAAAAAGTTAATGTAGGCAAATCCTCCTTTTATGCTTCTACTAAGATTGCGGCAGTTAAGAGAGCTAAGATACAGGAGGTGACGGGTTTTGTTGAGGCTAATTTCCCGATGACTTATCTTGGTTGTCCTCTATATCCGGGACGCTCTAAGGTACGTTATTTTGATTCTTTACTTGAAAAAGTAGCGGCTCACATGGAAGGATGGCAGCGATCTTTGTTGTCTATGGCTAGTCGGATTTTGTTGGTTCGTGCGGTCCTTAATTCTATGACTCTTCATATTTTAACTACTTGCAATGTACCACAACTGGTTTTGTCCAAGCTGGAGAGAATGTTCTCTAGGTTTGTTTGGGGTCAGACAAATGGGAAAGAGCGTCGTCACTGGATGTCTTGGGATAGAATGTCCCGCCATGTTGATTGTAATGGAGTGGGAGTTTATTCTTTAAAGCACTTTTATGTGGCATTTTCCTGGAAAATGTGGTGGAACTTTCGAAATGGAGTCTCATTGTGGGCGGACTATTTGAAATCACGATATTGTGCGGGATTGAATCATGTCTAGCAAGGGAAATTTGTTCTGGGTTGTTCACCTACTTGGCGTCGAATGCTTTTAGTCAAGGATGAAGTGGAGGAAAATATTGGTATTCTATTACGAAACGGGGATTCCAACTTTTATTATGAGAATTTTACGCATCAAGGCTCGCTAGACTCGTTTACTCCTGGTTTGTCTGAGGAGTTGGGGTCTACCCGAATTTGTGACTATTTTAGTGGCCAAGACTGGAACAAGAGAGCGATGATGGGTCATGTACCGGCGGCTTTTGTTGTAACTTTGCCAGAACTTACACCTTCTATGGATTGTGATAAACTCATTTGGATGGCAAATTCAAGTGGAGCTTTTACAATTGCCTCGGCTTTGGCAAAACTTCGGGGGTCCGGAGCTTCACTTTTCTCGCGAACTTGCATTTGGCATAAGGTAATACCATTATCTATCTCCCTGTTTATGTGGAAACTAATGAATCGTTTCCTAGCTTTGGATGAGGATAGACAACGTTATGGAGTGTCGTTGGCTTCTCGTTGCTCATGTCACACCGGTTTGGAGACATATGACCATATTTTTGTAACATGTAAACTAGCGCGAGTAATTTGGCGGGGAGGCATCGGGTTCGGTCAATTTGATTCTCCCGGATACATCCTTTGCTTTGGGTATCAGAGCCATGTTGTCCTTATGGTGGTATGCTCCAAACGTTCGCTCAAGATCGCTTGTTCTTCTCATGGTTTGTTACGCTTTGCTGGATTTTGTGGAAGGCACGGTGTCGTTTCATCTACGATGGGAAAATCACTACTCGATCGCGGTATTACGGCTCAATTTAGGGAATACACCACTATTTTGCTTCGGGCCAAAGGTATCTTGTTGCATTCGATGGCTTTTGTTCCTAGGCAAATTATGGTACTCCGATGGGGATGTGAGCTAGATTATACTGAGTGCGGTGCTTAATATTGATGGTGCTTCAAAGGGTAATCCGGGACTGCGAGGAATCGGTGGAATTTTTCGTCAACAAAATGGCACTTTTATTGCGGCTTTTTCTGTCTTTTTGGGGGATTCAATTACAAGTATGGCATCAGAATTACTTGCCTTGTTAGAGGGTTTGCGGCTGGCACGAGATCGTGGTTTTTCTAATTTCATAATACAATCGGACTCTCAGATTCTTGTTAATGCAATGACTGCTGGTCGTATCTCTTCCTGGACGTTGGACGCTTCCTTTAGGCAGGTCATTTCTCTTTTTGGCACTTGCAGGTTGACTCATGTTTTTCGTGAGGTTAATTCAGTTGCAGACGCTTTGGCAAACCTTGCCATAACTACAGGTAATTCAGTTTTTTTCTCCAGTCTATCCTCACTACCATCTTCAATTCAAGGCCTCATAAAACTAGATCAATGTGGGACTCCTTATATGCACATCAAATAGGTCTTTTTTCAATTGTGATATTTAGGTGATAGTACCTTATCCTTTTTGTACAGTCCTTACTGCCCTTAATGAGGCAAGTGGACTTTTCTCGCTTTGCATGTTAGTTTAGGTTTTTTGTACCACCCTTGGGCATATGATAAATGTCCAAGGTTGCATTTTACCTTTACTATTTCTTGTGTATCTGTTTTGGAGGTTTTGGTTTAAGTCCCCTCCTCGCCATTTGGCTTTATTAATAAAACGGGGGTCCGCCCCACCACGCTGGTGGCTTTCTTTAAAAAAAAAAATAATAAAGCTGCCATGTGTGCATTGATTTCCGCAAAACTGAGTCGCGTAGCATCATGGAGTCCGTTTGAATTTGTACCTTGTGATAGCCAAGTGAATCAACTAATTTGAGGCCGCTAATCAAAGCCTTCGTCTCCGCTGCGTTATTCGTCACATGATCCCCCAAAAAACGGTGATAAGCTGCTATGAAAGGTCCATCAGGTTGACGCAAATACCGCCCGAACCTGCCAAACCCGGATTCCCTCTTGAAGCCCTATCCGAGTTCAAGATAACACAGTCATCCGGCAAAACAGCTCGCTTCCATCGTACTAAAACCACCTTGGTACGCACATTCCACTGCCGTACCCGAGTGCCACAGTATGTGTCATATAGTCCGGCAACCATCAGAATGGGCCGCGTATATACCTCATATTCCCTCAGCATGCTGCGGTCATCTGCCCTTTTACCATAAAAAATAAACCGACATCTTGCTCTCCAAAGAATCCAACACAAACTAGAGAAGACAACAATATAGATCTTTCCCCATACACCTCGTCCTTTCCACCATAATAATTTTAACAAAGAAGTCAGTGAATCAAAATGCAAAGAGTTCCAAGCAATACCAACATGACCACATACGTATTTCCACAATGTTTTCGCAGCACCACAGTCAGGAAAAACATGCATAAAACTATCAATACCATTTCCACAATGACAATGAGAAGCAAGAGAGACACCCCATGATTGACGTACCTCATCTAGAGCAAGATATTTGTTAAACAATCGCCACAGGAAGATGCTCAAAGACAAAGACAAGTGTGAAGACCAAATAGCTGGTTGCACTGTCTTTACGGTCGAAGTAATAGAAAATTTTCCAGAGGGTTCCAACTTCCAGATCCACCGATCCAAGCCATGTCCCTGGACTACCTGAGGGAGGTCGACACCATTGGCATAAGCGATGTGTCGTGCTTGTGGTGACCAGCCGAGAGGTCCCAAGAAATCAGCAATACAGGCAGTAGGTTCTGAGGAGCAAACTCTATACTGAAATCGGCCTGCCAAAGTTATATCTTCATTCGAAAAAGAACTTGAACCACTCCGTATTAGCAAACCAATATGAGGTTCAGCTTGTTGCCTTGCAGTCAACAGGCGTTTCCATATCAAGGAGTCATTTCTCCTCGGTTCAACTAAAGTTGGATGCAAAAATCCCGCACAATATCTATCCACCATAAAATTAGTACAAATAGTTTTAGAAGTCCGAAACCGCCACCACATTTTGTATGCAAAGGCTGTTTGAAGCGATGTCAGAGAATATAAGCCAAGTCCATTTTGACCAACATCGCAACACAATCTACTCCACCTCATCCAATGTCTCTTATTACCATAAGTCGACTTTCCCCATAAAAAAATTGCAAGGATACATTCTATATCAACCAGTACGCGTTGTGGCGGGCTCGCAGTCGCCAGAATATATAAAGTCATAGATAACAGTATATGGAGAATAAGAATCAACCGCCCTCCAAACTCGAGCAATTCCCGCTACCATCCTTCCACTCTAGACGCTATTTTTTCAACCATTGGGGAGAAATAAATCACTTTAGCTCTGCCAGTATAGAGGGGACACCCCAGGTAAATAAATGGAAAAGTACCTTGCACAAAGCTCGTTACATCTCGAATCATCTGCACTTGGAGAGGCTGCGTTTTGGTAGAGACATAAAAACTGCTTTTCTGGGAATTTATCCTTTGGCTGGAAAGTGACTCATAAAGATGAATGAACTCCATCAACTTTTGCAGACACCTTTTCCCCCCATTGATGAAGATCATCACATCATCCGCATACGCCAAATGAGACACTACCTTTGTAGAATGAGAGGTCACAACAGGCTCCAACACACGGGTGCCCATGAGGTGGTTCAGACCCCTCGAAAAAAGCCTCCACTGCAAGTATGAATAATAAAGGGGATAGGGGATCGCCTTGCTTTACACCTTTGCCTAATCGAAAAAAACCATTTGGCGAGCAATTTATTAGTACCGAAAACCAATTGTGTTCAAGAAGGTTACGTACCAAATGCACAAAATGTTCACTGAAGCCGAATTGTCATAGAACTGCAACAATATAAAAGTGTGACATACGGTCAAAAGCATTCATCATGTCCAGTTTGATTACAATGTTTCCACCCCGAGTCTTCTTATTGAGGGAAGCCACCATTTCCGTTGCCAATAATATGTTGTCACTGATAACCCTCCCATGAACAAAGCCCGATTGGTTCTCACTTATCAAAGATCCAAGTATCCGAGACAATCGATTTTCCATGACCTTAGAGAGAATCTTGCTTGAAAATGTGCATAACGCTATAGGCCTAAACTCGCCAAAGTGCAAGGGGGCTTCCACCTTGGGAATGAGCTCCAGAAAGGAGCTGGTCAAGGATTTCGGTAAAGGAAGGCCTGCCCAGAAGTCTTGAACCGCCCCCAATACATCATCACCAACAATAGCCCAACAAGTTTGGAAAAAACTGCCCGTGTACCCATCTGGTCCAACTGCGCTCATAGGACTCAATCTAAAAACCGCTTCTTTTACCTCTTGTCTTGTGGGAAGTTGATCCAAAAGGTGATTATCGGCATCCTGTACAAGTTTTGGAATATATTGTTGTAGGAAAACCATAGGATCCGGAGTATCATCTCGGCTCAGCAAATCCTCAAAATAATGGGCACCAGCCGAGCCTATTGCTGCAGGATCAGTCAACACAGCCCCATGTGGAGTCTCAATTTGGATAATGTTCATGCGCCGCTGCTTATTCCTGCAAAAAGAATGAAAATAATTGGTATTAGCCTCCCCCTCCTTAATCCACTTAAGTCGGGATTTTTGCCTCCAGAATATTTCCTCCCTCTCCAGTGCGTTTTTGTATTCATTCTTCGCCACACATAATTCCTCCAATTTCTCAGGGCTTGGATCCCTATCATGTGCCTCCTCCAAAAAAGTTACATGGTGTAGTGTACTGATTATGCCTGCGTGGAGATTGCCAAAGACATCTCGATTCCATATACTCAACGCCACTTTCAATCTTTTTAATTTTTCCTTGCAAATTTATACATTCCTGAATTGAGCACATCCTCCTTCCAACATTAACGCACCACCTCTATAAAGGTTTTATGCTTTACCCACATGTTTTGAAAACGAAAAGCTGAACCTTGCCTATCCACAACCAGTCGATAAACCACAAGTAGAGGACAGTGGTCAGATACTAACCGAGGTAAATGGTCCACTTGAGTGAGTTGAAACATAGTATTCCAAGTTGTATTGACCAATACTCTATCAAGACGACGATGCAAAGGACGCATCCCAGCCCTACTCCAAGTATACGGACTGCCAGAACTGTGTACTTCCAACAGACCACAATCATTAATGACATCTGCAAATTCACTGATCGGGAGCATGGTAGGGACAGATCCCTGACTCTCCGAAAGCCGTAAAACAACATTAAAGTCACCGCCAACCAGCCATGGCTGATTGTGTTGCAAATGAAAATCTCTTAACTCCTCCCATAATTCCCTTCGCTGCACGCACATAAGAGCATTTAGCATAGATAAACGAGCAAAAAATTTGAATTCCGGAAAAATAGTTCACTCGGACATGTACAATCTGTTCCTTATCCCCTACCACCTCCATATCTAGACTACCATCGCAGAACAGCCAAATTTACTCGTAAAATTACCAAAACAATGATCAAATCCCAATGTTTGAGCATAAATTTGCAAATTTTCCAAGTCTACCATAGGTTCCAATAAAATCAACAAATTTAAGTGTTTTTCATATCGTAATTGCCGAATGCGAGAAATAGTACAAACATTTGCAATTCCCCTAATATTCCATATCATCCAATTCATTAATAACAAATGATGTTTAAGTATTTGTAGTCATGATGACTATTGAGTAAAGGATTTGTTACCTTTTTCGGCTAACCTGGGTGACCGGCGTCTAACCGGGAGTACTTGTGGAGGGTTGTCAACCACTAAACTGAGGCCCGGAAGATTCACTGAAATGGTGCCAAAGGCCTCCTCTGTTTCCCCTGTTGCTGGTACTACCATGTTGCTCACTGTGAGATCCTCCGATTCCACAGCAGTCACTGCATCAGGAGGGCTATCCACATCATTCGGCTCTCCCTCTGCCAAACTCGAAACAGTAGGTTGTTCTGCCCCAATAGAGTCTGGGCTATCACAGGGGCGTGTATCCACCGAAGCCTGATCCGCCTCTGTACCTATTACCACCATTTGCCCATCAACCGCTGCTAATTGCTAGTGCAAAATCCTTGAGGGAATCAACCACCACATCCCGCGATTGAATTGGCCGAGACACTTTTCCCTCAGAAGCTATCTTTCTTGACGGAATCACAAGCAAATCACAATATCCAATATTAATGTCATCTGTACTTTTCCCTTTATTTTTCAATTGTAGAGGAACCGCAACTTCCGGAGTAACAGACGAATCCATTGTTGAGTCAACGACTTTCGGACTAGACGGTACAGCTTCTGAAATTGGTTCTGGCGTGCTTGAAGGCTCAATTGCCGTTAAAGGTGTGTTTGAAGGCGCAATTGCCACAATTACCGATGTTGGTAATATTTCTTCTTTATCACATAAAATACTAGGATCATCTATGTGTTCACACACATTATATTTTAGTAAACTTTTGTTTAGTTTTTCTTAGATGGAAAACTTCACACCATCCACCAAATAAATTTAATCATTGCGGTGATCTTATATTTCATTCAGATGCTTAAATTGAAGAATTTATACAACAAATAAAATTGAAGAAAATTTTCACGGGGATCTGTTGAAATAATAATTTTTAAAGTGAATGTTTTTTTGATGATTTATATATTTTAATGAACATATGATGCATAGTTGTTCATAAATGACTTGAGTGCATGCGCTAAAAAGAAAGTGTAACCATGTACTTCCCTAGAAGAATAAGAATTCATAAGCTAGGGAAAATGAAGCTCGAAAGACAACCGAAGATAATGACTTAATTATTTCTTTATAATAATCCGTTTAGAAAAGAAAAACAAGTTTTTGAATAAAATAATATTAAATCAAATTTTATGTCATCTTCTTTCCTCTCAAACGTAATTTTTTTTGTTTTTATTAAATAACCTTTTTGTGTTATTTCTGACTTTTCATAGCATGGGACATGATATAATACTCTTTTTACTTGGTACGTTTTTTAAACAAACAATAATAAAAACCTATAGACGTCAATTTTGGCTTTTCCTCTTACTTAAACTGTACCACATGATATACTAACCCTAACTAATTTAAATAAATATTTGGCTAGAGAAGGAAAAAAAGCTACTTAACATGAAAAAAACGCATGGCATACTTTCTAGATGCAATTTATATCAATTTCTAGCTGAAAAATAAAAATAATACATACCTAATTATTACCTAATTATTACATTGGCGATTTTCGAACTAATGTTGAAGCGGAGCTTGAGGCTTTGTTGAATGGTCTACTTATGGCAAATGAATATGACATTACTCGTTTACACATTCAGACGGACTCTTCCGTCCTGGTAATGGCTATCAAAAAAGGTAATATCTCTTCTTGGAAATTGGATTTTCCTTTTCAAAAAATTTTGTTGATTCTTGGGGATCGCCAGATTACTCATATTTACCGAGAAATCAACTCTGTTGCGGATGCTTTGGCAAACTTAGCTTGTACAATACGTGGGAGCTTTTCCTTCACTGACACGGCATTGCTGACACCAGAAGTGGGAGGTTTAATTCATCTTGACAAATTAGGAACTTCTTATGTGCGTTCCTTTTAGTTTACAGATTAGCGGGATTTTATGTTCTCCTTCCACTTATTCGTAGTTTCGTGGTGATCACTTTCAGATCTTATAGCTTTGCATACTAGCATAGTTTATATTGTATCACCCTTGAGCAGTTGATACATGCTCAAGGTTTGCATCTTTTTGTTTAAAGGTGATTTTTTCCAACTTATGGGAGGTTTGGTTGAAGCCCCCCTTAACTGGTAGTTTCCTGATCTTTAATAAATGGGGGAACGCCCCACCACACTGGTGGCTTAAAAAAAAAAAACTTGAGTGCATGCGCTAAAAAGAAAGTCTAACCATGTACTTCCCTTGAAGAATAAGAATTCATAAGCTAGGGAAAATGTAGCTTGTTTCTTTTTAATGAATAAATTATTTCTTTCTTTTTACAACCGAATATAGAAACTTAATTATTTATTTCATAATAATTGGGTTAGAAAAGAAAAACAAGTTTTTGAATAAAATATTAAATCACATTTTATGTCTTCTTCTTTCCCCTCAAACGTAATTTGTTTCTTTTTGTAAATAAGCTTTTTGTGTTATTTCTGACTTTTCATAGCATGAGACATGATATAATACTTTTTTTACTTGATATCTTTTTGAAAAAGACAATAATAAAATCCTATCGACGTCAATTTTGACTTTTCCTCTTCCTTGAACTGTAACACATGATATACTAATGCAAACTGATTTAAATAATTTTTTTTCTAGAGAAGGAAAAAAACTACTTTACTTGAAAAAACTCATGTCATACTTTCTAGATGCAAGTTATATGAATTTTTAGCCGAAAAATAAAAATAATACAGACATAATTACCTACTCAAAGTGCTTTGTCAACTGAGCCAAGTTGCTTGAATAAAATATGTACATGTAAATAAACTTTTTCGTCTTCCTTCTCCCTCACATCGCACCAATCACATAGTTTTGTTCTTGGCGGTTTTTGGTTGAGGTTTGATATGAAATTTTCATTACGAAAAATTGTTGTGGACCACTTTTTATGTTTTCTTTTCGTTTTATATCTTTTCATTTTTTCGGTATATTACTTTTTATGTCAATTTTTACTTTCTATGGGGCAAAGCATGTAATAACATATATTTTTTTTGTTTTTCTCTCTTCTTTTTTCTTTTCTTCTTACAATTGTTTCAATTTATAATGCTACAATCTTTTCTAGAATAATATTATTTTCACACACACACGCATGTATATATATATATATATATATATATATATATCTCTACCTTTTACATTTATTTTAAATAATAAGTCAACGTCATTTCCTTTGAAGAAACTGTTCAAGATACATTTTTCGGAATGTTTCTCTCCCCAAAATCTATGGCGCTGATCTTCATCCAGAATAGGAAAAAGAAGGCTGAAACGCGATGCAAGACATGCTTTCTTTATGCAATTTCTGTAAATTTGTTTGGTTGATAATAGAGATGAAATTTTCATTTGGCAAATTTTGAAAATTCTAGCTGAAATATTAAAATATAAGGATTATTTAGTGTTAATATACCTTTTGATTAAGATTTGAGTCCATATTTTGTTTCGTTTCAAATTGAACAGTTATCTTCGTATTCACTTTAGATAGTAAGGTAGATAGTTAGAGAGTATATCCTTTTTTCATTGGTTTTGAGGAAATATCATAATTTTTGTCATAAAAACGATTATTGCAATTTCTAATACCTAGTGCACATTTTACATATCAATTTCAAAATTATCATTTAATAACGTTCGGGTCATCTACGTGCAAATACGTGCGCTCGCACGTGATATTCGAGTAAACTTTTTTTTGTTAGTGTATCTTATATGGAAAACATCAAACCATCCCCTATAAATTCAATGATTGCGGTGATCTTATATTTCATTTAGATGCTTAATTTGAAGAATTTAGAGAACAAAAAAAATGGAAGAAAACTTTCACAGGAAGCTATTGAAAAACTAAATTTTTTAGATTTTTCACTTGCATATCTAATCGCAGCCACAATATTTCTCTTACATTCAAGTCGAAGAGGTCTGGCGGGAAGGAAGTTGCAGTTGATAACAAGTTTCTAAAGGCGAACAACCCTCTTGTGTTGGTCAACTACTATGAGCAGCATCTTCGGTATAACTACCGAATGAAATATGAGCCTTCATGATGGTGGAGAGTGGGCGTCTCTTCTATACAGTTTTATACTTTCTATCTCCGGATCTGAGTATTTACGACATTAGTACTCAGTGGATAGGTCCTGAGTTGTTATCTGTAACCCTTGGTTTTGTAATCAAAAGTTACTATCCTATTGAAAAGTTTATCAAATGTAAATGACTTCGATATAGTTTTATCTTTTTAAAAATTAAGTTATTACCTTATTACAAATAACACAAATTTAACGAGTCTGATATACATAGTTCGATTTTTTAGTACATTATGTATGGTAATATTTTCTCGATGAATAGTAGGATCACCTACGGGCGAATACGTGTGCTCACACGTTATATTTTAGTAAACTTTTGTTTAGTTTTTCTTAGATGGAAAACTTCACACCATCCACCAAATAAATTTAACCATTGCGGTGATCTTATATTTCATTCAGATGCTTAAATTGAAGAATTTATACAACAAAGAAAATGGAAGAAAAATTTCACGGGAATCTATTGAAATAATAACTTTTTAAAGTGAATGTTTTTTTATTAGCTATATGTTTTAATTAGCATATGATTCATAGTTGTTCATAAATAACTTGAGCGCATGCACTAAAAAGAAAGTCTAACCCTGTACTTCCCTTGTAGAATAAGAATTCATAAGCTAGGGAAAATGTAGCTGGTTTTTTTTTAATGACTAAATTATTTCAGTCTTTTTACAACCGAAAATAGTGACTTAATTATTTCTTTCATAATAATTGGGTCAGAAAAGAAAAACAAGTTTTTCAATAAAATATTAAATCACATTTTATGTCTTCTTCTTTCCCTCAAACGTAATTTGTTTCTCTTTGTAAATAACCTTTTTGTGTTATTTCTGACTTTTCATAGCATGGGACATGATATAATACTTTTTTTACTTGATATGTTTTCGAAAAAGACAATAATAAAATCCTATCGACGTCAATTTTGACTTTTCCTCTTCCTTGAACTGTAACACATGATATACTAACGCTAACTGATTTAAATAATTTTTTTTAGAGAAGAAAAAAAGCTACTTTACATGAAGAAACACGTGTCATACTTTCTAGATGCAAGTTATATGAATTTCTAGCCGAAAAATTAAAATAATATAGACATAATTACCTGCTCAAAATGCTTTGTCAACTTAGCCAAGTTGATTGAATAAAATATGTACACGTAAATAAACTTTTTCGTCTTCCTTCTCCCTCACATCACACCAATCACATAGTTTTGTTCTGAGCGGTTTTTGGTTTAGGTTTGACATGAAATTTTAATTACGAAAAATTGTTGTCGACCACTTTTTATGTTTTCTTTTCGTTTTACCTCTTTTCATTTTTTCGGTATATTACTTTTTATGTCAATTTTTACTTTCTATAGGGGCAAAGCATGTAATAACATATATTTTTTTTGTTTTTCTCTCTTGTTTTTTCTTTTTTCTTTTCTTCTTACAATTGTTTCAATTTATAATGCTACAATCGTTTCTAGAATAACATTTTTTCACACACACACACATGCACACACACACACACACACACACACACATATATATATATATATATATATATGTGTGTGTGTGTGTGTGTGTGTGTGTGTATATATATATTTTCTTCTTACAATTGTTTCAATTTATAAATCTACAATCTTTTCTAGAATAATATGTTTTCACGCACAAACACATGCACGCATATATATATATATATATATATATATATATATATATATATATATATATATATATATATATATATATATATATACCTTTTACATTTATTTTAAATAATAAGTCAACGTCATTTCCTTTGAAGAAAGTGTTCTAGATACATTTTTCGGAATGTTTTCTCTCCCCAAAATCTATGGCGCTGATCTTAAGCCAGAAGAGGATAAAGGAGGCTGAAACGCAATGCAAGACATACTTTCTTCATGCAATTTCTGTAAATTTGTTTAGTTGATAGTGTAGATGAAATTTTGAATTGGAAAATTTTGAAATTTCAAGTTGCACCATGGTTTGAAAACTTAATAAAATTACTCAGTGATATATTTTTTTAATTTGCAGGTTCATCAATATGTCCATACAAATAAGCAATTGTTGATGCAAATATGAGATTTCTTGATATTCTTAATGAACGGGACATGATATAATGTATTTTTTACTTGAGAATAATTTACTAACACTGTATCATGAAACGTAAGGCATGCTTACTTTCTGTACATAATTTCTAGCTGAAAATATAAAAATATAAGGATTATTTTGTGTTAATATACCTTTTGATTAAGATTTGAGTCCATATTTTGTTTCGTTTCAAATTAAAAAGTTATCTTCGTATTCACTTTAGATAGTAAGGTAGATTGTTAGGGAGTATATCATTTTTTAATTGGTTTTGTGGAAATATCATAATTTTTGTGATAAAAACGATAATTGCAATTTCTAATACCTAGTGCACAATTTATATGCAAGTTATATGAATTTCTAGCCGAAAAATAAAAATAATACAGACATAATTACCTAATCAAGGTGCTTTGTCAATTTAGCCAAGTTGTTTGAATAAAATATGTACATGCAAATAAACTTTTTCGTCTTCCTTCTCCCTCACATCGCACCAATCAGATAGTTTTGTTCTTAATGGTTTTTGGCTGAGATTTGCCCTGAAATTTTCATTACGAAAAATTGTTGTGGACCACTTTTTTTGTTTTCTTTTTGTTTGATCTCTTTTCATTTTTTCGGTATATTACTTTTTATGTCAATTTTTTCTTTTTATAGGGGCAAAGCATGTAATAACATAATTTTTTTTTTTTTTTTCTCTCTTGTTTTTTCTTTTTTCTTTTCTTCTTACAATTGTTTCAATTTATACTCCTATAATCTTTTCTAGAATAATGCTATTTTCACACACACACACACACACACACACATATATATATATACCTTTTACACTTATTTTAAATAATAAGTCAACGTCATTTCCTTTGAAGAAAGTGTTCTACATACATTTTTCAGAATGTTTTCTCTCCCCAAAATCCATGGTGTTGATCTTAAGCCAGAAGAGGAAAAAGGAGACTGAAACGCAATGCAAGACATACTTTCTTTATGCAATTTCTGTAAATTTGTTTGGTTAATAGTAGAGATGATATTTTTAATCGGCAAATTTTGAAAATTCAAGTTGCACCATGGTTTGAAAACTTAAAAACATTAATCAGTGATGTATTTTTTTAATTTGCAGGTTCATCAATATGTCCATTCAAATAAGCAATTGTTGTTGCAAATATGAGATTTCTTGATATTCTTAATGAACGAGACATGATATAATATATTTTTTACTTGAGAATGATTTACTAACACTGTATCATAAAGCGTAAGGCATGCTTACTTTCTGGATATAATTTCTAGCTGAAAATATAAAAATATAAGGATTATTTAGTCTTAATATACCTTTTGATTAAGATTTGAGTCCATATTTTGTTTCGTTTCAAATTAAACAGTTATCTTCGTATTCACTTTAGATAGTAAGGTAGATTGTTAGGGAGTATATCATTTTTTAATTGGTTTTGTTGAAATATCATAATTTTTGTCATAAAAACGATAATTGCAATTTCTAATACCTAGTGCACAATTTACATATCAATTTCAAAATTATCATTTAATAACGATAATTGTAAAAATTACGTTATGACCTTATTACAAATAACACAAATTTTAAGAGTCTGATTTACATAGTTAGATTTTTAGTACACTATATAAGGTAATATTTTCTGGACAAATATTTCTTTTTTCTTTTATAGAACACAAGGGTCATCTACGTGCAAATACGTGCGCTCACACGTGATATACGAGTAAACGTTTTTTTAATAGTGTTTCTTATATGGAAAACATCAAACCATCCCCTATAAATTCAATGATTGCGGTTGTGACGCCCCGTCCCTCTCGGGTCGGGTACGCCGCGTGCCTCTCGGCACTGGGTTCTATCTATTACAATATAATTTACATGTGGAATTTTTTTTTCTTTATTATTATTAAACTCTTCTATGACTTCTAAGTTGACTTCGGTCTTTGACTGAATCTCAATGTACAGATTTCTAATCCCAAGCTTCCGCTGCGCACTCTGATACCAAAATCTTCTAATATGGGTTTATGTCTAGCGTTGACTCAATTCTTTGTCTTGGTCCAACTCTACACCTCAGAATGTTCTTGTTCTATCCCTTTAATCCTGCAAGGACTAAAACAGAAAACAGAGAAAGGGTGAGCTATAAATAGCCCAGTGAGTCCCCAGTGAAGTGTGTGATAGTGATTTTGAAACTCATTTTATTTCGCAAACATTTTTCTTTTGAAGACACGGAGAAACTTCCTTTATTTAGAAATACTTTTCCTTTTCCAAAATCATTTTATTTCAGAAAAACGTTTTCTTTATCTTCTTTCAAAACAATTTAGAAATGATTTCACTTTAAAAGAAACATTCTTTATCTGGAATATTCTTTCTTTTCGATTTCAGAAATAACCTTCCGGAATAAGAAAACCATTCCGTATATCAGATCCAGAAATAAAAGAGTGCATGACCGGCCAAGTCAATTACTCTTTAGTCAATACCAGCCTCACGCCAGACGTAATTACGATTTTCAACCTTATCCCCAGTTTTACGATTTACGATGTAACCAAGAACTGGGGTACCACCAGCTTGGAAACCAAGATACTAACAGCTCCAAAGTTAAACCTCCTAACCCCGGAGACATGTCAGCAGTCAGAATTAAGAACCATATGCGGTGCACATAGGGAATACAGTCAGCCCGTTGCTTTCCCTGTCCCTACGATTCCCACACAGGTTTTGGGATCCCAAGAGACAAACAGAGTGTCCAAAACCAAAGGTGCGAGATGCCCTTGTACGGGTGACTAGCCTCGTACCCAGTGCAGACCCCAATGGTCGGACGAGGGGCTACCATATTTGTGCAGTGTAAGCGCCCTCTTCGATGAGAATTCCAGTAACATTCCAGAGTTATCGTTCATTTACTTTTCAGAAATATTTTTCAATAAATACTTTTCAGAAATACTTTTTAGAAATACTTTTTAGAAATACTTGCTAGCATTTTATTTCAGAAATACTGTAACTTTTCCTTTATAAACAGTTTCCATAAAACACATTTATAAAACAAGTTCTCCGGTTGTGAGAGGGAACTCACCTTAGCCCCTTATCGTTCGTACCTTCTTCAAGATTTGTACCTATTTTTGCAAATACCAACTCTTTAGGAATTACTTATTAAATTAAAGACAAATATGTCTAAACTAAGTTTCTAGGCTTCTGGGGTCTTTTTGGTAAATTTCTAAAGTTTAGGGACTAAACTGTAAATATTCATCCTTCGATATTTCTACTCTTTCGAAGACATAAATATGTCATATAAATTATTATTAGTCTTATAAATTCTCCGAAAGTAGTTTATAGGCTTTAACGGGCCTTGAAAACGAATTATAAAACTATAGGGACTAAAATATAATTTATAAAAGTTATTCCGAACTCCGAATATAAGTTATTTCAGATATATTTTATTTTAATTATTCTCTTAATTATTTTCTTTAATTTTAATGTCCAAATAAATATAAAGTAAGTCATTTACGATTTATTGGTAATTTAAGCATTTTGTAGAACCTTATGTGCTAATACTTTAATTACCACTTTAGTCCTTGGTATATAAATGCTCTTAAGAGAAAACCCTAACCCTATTCTCATTTCTCTACTTCCTTTTTCTCTCCTCCTAGCCGCCTCCTCTCCCCTCTCCTTCTTCTCCGGCGGCTCCTCCACCACACCGCCGCCCTCTTTCTTCCTTTCTTTTTCTCCTTTCTTCTCTTCCTCTTTTCCTTCTCTTTTCTTTTCTTCCCCTCCTCTTCTTTCCTTCTTCTTGGACCCGTCACCACCGATCTGCCTCCCTCTTCTTTCCGCCGCGAATCGCAGGTATGGTCTTTCTCTTTCACTCTCTCAGTTTATTCCTTCCCTAAATTCGAAATCCCTTATTATTATTATTATTATTTTTTATTTTGAACTCTCTTCTTCTTTTCTCCTTAATTCTCTCTTTTTCGACTTTTCAAGTTTCGCTTTCGGGTGGTCTCGCTCCTCCTCCGGCCGGTCTCATCGTCTTCTCCAGTGTCTCCCATGAAAATAAGTCTTCCCTCTTCTTTTTCTTTTCTCGTTTCTCTTTTTTATTTAAATTTAATTTCTATTATCCTTTAAATTTAATTTTTGCTTTTGACCATTTCCTTCTCAGTAGCCGTCGCCGCCGACCACCTCCATCCTCCCCGTCAGTCACTCGCTCCAGTCAAGGTAATACCACCACTGCTCCACCCTTGATACTTTGTTTAATTCCCTAGTATTACTATTGTAATTATTATGACGTCTTTATTATTTTAAATCATTACCCCCTGTTTCCCCTAAAATGTTTCTCGATATTATTAATATTACTGTTATTCTTGTTGTATTTATTACTATTTTAATTGTTTCCTCTCGGATCTGCGCGCTCACTGCCTCTACTTGGGTCCGCTGTTGACTCGCCGCCGTGGTGCCGCTCACCCACCACCACGAAGGTTATCTCCTCCTATTTATTTACCAATTTGCTATTATTATTATTATTATTATTCAGATTATGTTTTTCCCGTTTCTGTTTTTCTTTATTATTATATCGCAATTATTACTTATTGCTATTATTACTACAACTACTGTGATCTTTGATCTAATTTCATTGAAAGAAAGTAATAGAATTCTTTTATTTCTTTCTAGTTTCAGATTGTCAATAAAATAGAAACTATGAAAATACTATTTCAATAACAGGTTAAAATATTCTTAGAATAAAATAATATTTTCAATGTTAAGGATGATAAGTGATTCCAAGTTCTAATATTGAAATGCTCTTGTTCGCTTTCCAATATTATAACTGGATATTTCTATTTGCTTAATGTCTATTTAATTTTAAATATAATGCAAAATATATGTTACTCTTTTTCTAGTCTAGGATCAATTAAGAATTAGACTTATATTCTTCCGGTTCACCCGCCTTAACCTAAGCAAAAGTCCGATTAGAAAAAGTCTCCACCAGTGGGGATGGGTCACTGAGTGTAGGGACAGTCTCAGAGAATATAATCTAATTCTTTCATGACCCCGATTAACCTAAGTTCATTTATTGTGCAGGATTATGACAACATATTCAAATAAAGATACCTGTCTATCGCAGCCAAATTCACCGCCAGAGATTCCAGAAGTTTATTATTTGGACCGGGAGAGTTTTGGTGTAGGGATAGTTTAGAGAGAATTTCCCTTTTTTGGGAAGAATGGTGCAAGTGAAATGGGGGCCAAAGGCCTTCTATTTATAGTAGGAATTAGGGACCTTAGTAGCAATTTCTTGAACTTACAAGGACTTTTTGTGTAAATATTATTTTGTGTAAATAACATGTAACTCAGGGACTTGTAATGTGAATATTTTGTGTTTTCTTGGTTCGCAAGAATAGGATAAACATCAACTTTCTTCATTTTCTTTTATTTCTTAATTATCGAATTACTATTATGCCCTTGTCTTTACAATAAATTACTAATTTATTGTTTGGACTATTTTACCCTTGCTAATTAATTTAAATGACACTTTTAACCTTGAAAAATAATAAAATACTAACCTTCAAATTGATATCCGAAATTACGGGTCGTTACAGCGGTGATCCTATATTTCATTTAGATGCTTAATTTGAAGAATTTAGAGAACAAAAAAAGTTTAAGAAAACTTTCACAGGGATCTATTGAAAAACTAACTTTTTTAGATTTTTCAGTTGCAAATCTAACCGCAGCAACAATATTTCTCTTACATTCAAGTCGAAGAGGTCTGGCGGGAAGGAAGTTGCAGTTGATAACAAGTTTCTAAAGGCGAACAACCCTCTTGTGTTGGTCAACTACTATGAGCAGCATCTTCGGTATAACTACCGAATGAAATATGAGCCTTCATGATGGTGGAGAGTAGGCGTCTCTTCTATACAGTTTTATACTTTCTATCTCCGGATTTGAGTATTTACGACATTAGTACTCAGTGGATAGGTCCTGAGTTGTTATCTGTAGCCCTTGGTTTTGTAATAAAAAGTTACTATCCTATTGAAAATTTTATCAAATGTAAATGACTTCGATATAGTTTTATTTTTTTAAAAATTAAGTTATTACCTTATTACAAATAACACAAATTTAATGAGTCTGATATACATAGTTCGATTTTTTAGTACATTATGTATGGTAATATTTTCTCGATGAATAGTAGGATCACCTACGGGCGAATACGTGTGCTCACACGTTATATTTTAGTAAACTTTTGTTTAGTTTTTCTTAGATGGAAAACTTCACACCATCCACCACATAAATTTAACCATTGCGGTGATCTTATATTTCATTCAGATGCTTAAATTGAAGAATTTATACAACAAAGAAAATGGAAGAAAAATTTCACGGGAATCTATTGAAATAATAATTTTTTAAATTGAATGTTTTTTTATGAGCTATATGTTTTAATGAACATATGATTCATAGTTGTTCATGAATAACTTGAGTGCATGCGCTAAAAAGAAAGTCTAACCCTGTACTTCCCTTGTAGAATAAGAATTCATAAGCTAGGGAAAATGTAGCTGGTTTCTTTTTAATGACTAAATTATTTCAGTCTTTTTACAACCGAAAATAGCGATTTAATTATTTCTTTCATAATATTTGGGTCAGAAAAGAAAAACAAGTTTTTCAATAAAATATTAAATCACATTTTATGTCTTCTTCTTTCCCTCAAACGTAATTTGTTTCTTTTTGTAAATAACCTTTTTGTGTTATTTCTGACTTTTAATAGCATGGGACATGATATAATACTTTTTTTACTTTATATGTTTTTGAAAAAGACAATAATAAAATCCTATCGACGTCAATTTTGAATTTTCCTCTTACTTGAACTGTAACACATGATATACTAACCCTAACTGATTTAAAAAATTATTTTTCCTAGAGAAAAAAAAAGCTACTTTACATGAAAAAACGCATGTCATACTTTCTAGATGCAAGTTATTTGAATTTCTAGCCGAAAAATTAAAATAATAGAGACATAATTACCTCCTCAAAATGCTTTGTCAACTTAGCCAAGTTGCTTGAATAAAATATGTACATGTAAATAAAATTTTTCGTCTTCCTTCTCCCTCACATCGCACCAATCACATAGTTTTGTTCTGAGCGGTTTTTGGTTTAGGTTTGACATGAAATTTTAATTACGAAAAATTGTTGTCGACCACTTTTTATGTTTTCTTTTCGTTTTACCTCTTTTCATTTTTTCGGTATATTACTTTTTATGTCAATTTTTACTTTCTATAGCGGCAAAGCATGTAATAACATTTTTTTTTTTTTTTTTGTTTTTCTCTCTTCTTTTTTCTTTTTTCTTTTCTTCTTACAATTGTTTCAATTTATAATGCTACAATCTTTTCTAGAATAATATTTTTTCACGCACACACACATGCACGCATATATATATATATATATATATATATATATATATATATATATATATATATGCGCGTGTGTGTGAAAATTTTATTATTCTAGAAAAGATTGTATCATTATAAATTGAAACAATTGTAAGAAGAAAAGAAAAAAATAAAAAAGAAGAGAAAAAACATAAAAAAAAGTAGGTTATTACATGCTTTGCCCCTATAGAAAGTAAAAATTAATATATATATATATATATATATATATATATATATATATACCTTTTACATTTATTTTAAATAATAAGTCAACGTCATTTCCTTTGAAGAAAGTGTTCTAGATACATTTTTCGGAATGTTTTCTCTCCCCAAAAATCTATGGCGCCGATCTTAAGCCGTAAGAGGATAAAGGAGGCGTAAACGCAATGCAAGACATACTTTCTTCATGCAATTTCGTAGAAATTTGTTTAGTTGATAGTGTAGATGAAATTTTGAATTGGAAAAATTTTGAAATTTCAAGTAGCACCATGGTTTGAAAACTTAATAAATTACTCGGTGATATATTTTTTTAATTTGCAGGTTCATCAATATGTCCATAGAAATAAGCAATTGTTGATGCAAATATGAGATTTCTTGATATTCTTAATGAACGGGACATGATATAATATATTTTTTACTTGAGAATAATTTACTAACACTGTATCATGAAACGTAAGGCATGCTTACTTTCTGTACATAATTTCTAGCTGAAAATATAAAAATATAAGGATTATTTTGTGTTAATATACCTTTTGATTAAGATTTGAGTCCATATTTTGTTTCGTTTCAAATTAAACAGTTATCTTCGTATTCACTTTGAATAGTAAGGTAGATAGTTAGGGAGTATATCATTTTTTAATTGGTTTTGTGGAAATATCAAAATTTTTGTGATAAAAATGATAATTGCAATTTCTAATAACTAGATCACAATTTATATGCAAGTTATATGAATTTCTAGCCGAAAAATAAAAATAATACAGACATAATTACCTAATCAAGGTGCTTTGTCAACTTAGCCAAGTTGTTTGAATAAAATATGTACATGCAAATAAACTTTTTCGTCTTCCTTCTCCCTCACATCGCACCAATCAGATAGTTTTGTTCTTAGTGGTTTTTGACTGAGGTTTGACCTGTAATTTTCATTACGAAAAATTGTTGTGGACCACTTTTTATGTTTTCTTTTTGTTTGATCTCTTTTCATTTTTTCGGTATATTACTTTTTATGTCAATTTTTTCTTTTTATATGGGCAAAGCATGTAATAACATAATATTTTTTTTTGTTTTTCGCTCTTGTTTTTTCTTTTTTCTTTTCTTCTTACAATTGTTTCAATTTATACTCCTATAACCTTTTCTAGAATAATGCTATTTTCACACACACACACACACACACACACACACACATATATATATATATATATATATATATATATATATACGTTTTACACTTATTTTAAATAATAAGTCAACGTCATTTCCTTTGAAGAAAGTGTTCTACATACATTTTTCAGAATGTTTTCTCTCCCCAAAATCCATGGTGTTGATCTTAAGCCAGAAGAGGAAAAAGGAGACTGAAACGCAATGCAAGACATACTTTCTTTATGCAATTTCTGTAAATTTGTTTGGTTGATAGTAGAGATGATATTTTTAATCGGCAAATTTTGAAAATTCAAGTTGCACCATGGTTTGAAAACTTAAAAACATTACTCAGTGATATATTTTTTTAATTTGTAGGTTCATCAATATATCTATTCAAATAAGCAATTGTTGATGCAAATATGAGATTTCTTGATATTCTTAATGAACGGGACATGATATAATATATTTTTTACTAGAGAATGATTTACTAACACTGTATCATAAAACGTAAGGCATGCTTACTTTCTGGATATAATTTCTAGCTGAAAATATAAAAATATAAGGATAATTTAGTCTTAATACACCTTTTGATTAAGATTTGAGTCCATATTTTGTTTCGTTTCAAATTAAACAGTTATCTTCGTATTCACTTTAGATAGTAAGGTAGATTGTTAGGGAGTATATCATTTTTTAATTGGTTTTGTTGAAATATCATATTTTTTGTCATAAAAACGATAATTGCAATTTCTAATACCTAGTGCACAATTTACATATCAATTTCAAAATTATCATTTAATAACGATAATTGTAAAAATTATGTTATGACCTTATTACAAATAACACAAATTTTAAGAGTCTGATTTACATAGTTAGATTTTTAGTACATTATATAAGGTAATATTTTATAGACAAATATTTCTTTTTTCTTTTATAGAACGCAAGGGTCATCTACGTGAAAATACGTGCGCTCACATGTGATATACGAGTAAACGTTTTTTTAATAGTGTTTCTTTATGGAAAACATCAAACCATCCCCTATAAATTCAATGATTGCGGTGATCTTATATGTCATTTAGATGCTTAATTTGAAGAATTTAGAGAACAAAAAAATGGAAGAAAACTTTCACAGGGATCTATTGAAAAAATAACTTTTTTAGATTTTCGACTTGCAAATCTAACCACAGCCACGATATTTCTCTTAGATTCAAGTCGAAGTGGTCTGGTGGGAAGGAAGTTACAGTTGATAACAAGTTTCTAAAGGCGAACAACCCTCTTGTGTTGGTCAACTACTATGAGAAGCATCTTCGGTATAACTACCGAATGACATATGAGCCTTCATGATGGTGGAGAGTGGGGGTCTCTTCTGTACATTTTTATACTTTCTATCTCCGGATCTGAGTATTTACGACATTAGTACTCAGTGGGTAGGTCCCTGAGTTGTTATATGTAGCCCTTGGTTTTGTAATAAAAATTTACTATCCTATTGAAAAGTTTATCAAATGTAAATGTCTTCGATATAGTTTTATCTTTTTAAAAATTAAGTTATTACCTTATTACAAATAACACAAATTTAACGAGTCTGATATACATGGTTCGATTTTTTAGTACATTATGTATGGTAATATTTTCTGGATAAATATTTCTTATTTATCTTATAAAATATTATGATCACCTACGGGCGAATACGTGTGCCCATGTAATTATGTAACAAGATTGGAGGACGCTGGATCAAATACTTTATCCATGAGATGGATATTCACTTAGATTGACCCTTGGCTCCCACAAGGCTCGTGGGAGTCATCATAGGATTAGTCCATGCTATCTCACGTTTACTTTTATGCTTTATATATTGCATGAGATGCTTATTTTATGTCTTATGGGGCTTGATTTTTTATACGTCATATTAAATCGTTTTAGTTAAGTCTTAAAATGCCTACCATATCCTAAGCACTCCTTCAACTTGGATCATCATTTTGTCTGCTTGGGGGCAAGAGCTGTCGACTGATTTGATCTTGCAATCGTTGCCTGAGTCATTCAGAATTATCACATGAATGAAATTGACAAGCCATTGCCTGAGTTGTTGAACATGCTGAGGACTGCCGAGAAGGAAATAGGCAAGTCCAAGCCCAACACCATACTGATGGTGCAAAAGGGCAAAGGCAAAGGTTTTGTGAAACCCAAAGGCAAACCGAACGGTAAGCCCAAGGGCAAGCAAACTACTTTCAACAATGTACTGAAATCTAAGGGTGGTGTAGCCAAGGACTCTATCTATCATCACTGTGGTGAAAAGGGTCACTGGAAAAGGAACTGCAAAAGCTATGTTGCAGGAAAAAGGCTGGAAAAGGAGAAAGCAAATGTTACTTCGGGCTCAGGTATTTATGTTGTTGATATTAATATGATTGATATCAATTTAAATATAACTACTTCTTGGGTACTTGATACCGGATATGGTTCTCACATTTGTACTAATGTGCAGGGACTGCAAAGGAGTAGTGAGTTGGCAAAGGGTGAAGTGGAACTACGAGTTGGCAAAGGGCTCAGGTATTTATGTTGTTTATATTAATATGATTGATATTAATTTAAATACAACTACGCTTGTTTTAGGTTTAGAAAACTGTTTCTATGTACCAAGTTTAACTAAGAATATTATTTCAGTTTCTTGTTTGGACAAGAAAGGTTTTGAGATTTCAATCAAAAACCAACGATTATCGTTATTTTTGGATAATATTTTTTATGCAAGCGCCTCTTTGATTAATGGTCTATATATTTTAGACCTTGATATGCCAATTTTAAATATAAATACAAAAAGGATTAAGACTAATGATTCTAATCCGACATACCTCTGGCATTGTAGCTTTGGCCACATAAACGAAGACCGCATATCCAAGCTCCATAAAGATGGGCTGTTGGAATTGTTTGAGTTCGTGTCTTATGATCGATGTGAATCTTGTTTGTTGGGTAAGATGACAACATCACCTTTCACTAAGCTAGGTGAGAGAGCCGATGCTTTATTAGGACTAATACATAGTGATGTATGTGGCCCTTTTAATATACATGCAAGGGGTGGTTATCTCTACTTCATTACCTTTACTGATGACTTCAGTAGGTATGGATATGTGTTCTTGATGAAACACAAATCCGAAGCATTTGCTAAGATTAAAGAGTTTAAACTAGAAGTAGAAAACCAACTTGGCAAGAGTATTAAGGTTCTTCGATCTGATCGAGGAGGAGAATACTAGAGTCAAGTATTCTGTGACTATCTAAAGGATTGTGGAATTGTTTCACAACTTTCTCCTCCAGCTACTCCACAATGGAATGGTGTATCTGAAAAGAGGAACAAAACCTTATTAGATATGGTTCGTTCTATGATGAGTCACATGAGCCTGCCCAATTCTTTTTGGGGACACGCACTAGAGACAGCAGCTTTAACACTTAACCACGTTCCATCTAAATCAGTTGCAAAGACGCCATACGAGTTATGGACTGGGAAGCGTCCCAGTTTGTCTTTCTTCAAGATTTGGGGCTGTGAAGTTTTTGTAAGACGCTCAGCTTCTGATAAGCTGGCTCCAAAATCCGAAAAGTGCATATTTGTAGGTTATCCTAAGGAAACTAAAGGATACTACTTTTATATCCCTAACGAAAACAAAGTGTTTGTTGCTCACACGGGAGTCTTTCTAGAAAAAGAATTTGTTTCTAGAAACACGAGTGGGAGTAGCGTAGAACTTACTGAAGTTCCAGACTCTCAAACTAGCACTAATGATAAGATGGAAATTGAACAGACTCCACAAGTTGTTGTGCAAGAAAGTGCCACAAACAGTTATGCAGCCAACACCAGCTCAAGAAACACAAGAATTGCGTAGGTCCAGTAGAGTTCAGTCGTCCACCTCCCGAAAAATTTGGATTTTTTCATAACGTAACATGGTGATGTTATGTTTGTGGATCACGATGAACCTTCAACCTACAAACGAGCAATTAATAGCCCAGATTATGAGAAATGGCTTGAGGCCATGAGATTCGAAATGGACTCGGTCTGGATCTTGGTTGATCCACCCTGAAGGGGTAACTCCCATAGGGGTGCAAATGGGTTTTTAAGATTAAAACCGACATGGAAGGGAATGTACAAACGTATAAGGGTGACTGGTCGCGAAAGGTTTCAAACAAGTTCATGGTATTGACTATGACGAGACCTTTTCCCCCGTAGTTATGTTCAAGTCCATTCGGATTTTGTTTGCTATTGCAGCTTACTATGACTATGAAATCGGCAAATGGATGTCAAAACCGCTTTCCTTAATGGAAAACTTGAAGAGGATGTGTATATGACACGACTCAAGGTTTTGTCACTCTAGAGAATGTTGGAAAAGTATTTAAGCTTCGGGAGATCCATTTATGGACTCAAGCGAGCTTCTAAGCCTGGAACATCCGCTTTTAATAATGCCGTCTGTGAGTTTGGCTTAATTAGAAATGAGGATGAGCCTTGTGTTTACAAGAAGCTTAGTGGGAGCTCAATCGTATTCTCGGGTTTTGTATGTAGATGACATACTACTCATTGGAAACGACATACCAACCTTAAAGTCTCATCAAGGCTTGGTTGAGTACGTGTTTCTCTATGAAAGACTTAGGCGATGCCAGCTATATTCTGGGAGTCAAGATCTGTAGAGATAGATCCAGGAGACTCATTGGCCTAAGTCAGAGTACATATATAGACAAGGTGTTAAAGCGGTTTAGCATGCAAGAGTCTAAGAAAGGCCTTTATCCTATGGCACATGGTACTGTTTTGTCGAACAAACAGTGTTCTAAAACTCCTGCCGAATTAGAACGCATGAAAGAGATCCCTTATGCTTCTGTCATAGGATCCATCATGTACGCCAAATAACACAAATTTTAAGAGTCTGATTTACATGGTTAGGTTTTTAGTACATTATATATGGTAATATTTTCTAGATAAATATTTCTTTTTTCTTTTATAGAACACTAGGGTCATCTACGTGCAAATACGTACGCTCGCACGTGATATTCGAGTAAAAAATTTTTTATTAGTGTTTCTTATGTGGAAAACATCAAACCATCCCCTATAAATTCAATGATTGCGGTGATCTTATATTTCATTTAGATGCTTAAATTGAAGAATTTAGAGAACAAAAAAAATGGAAGAAAACTTTCATAGGCATCTATTGAAAAAATAACCTTTTTAGATTTTCCACTTGCATATCTAACCACAGCCATAATATTTCTCTTACATTCAAGTCGAAGAGGTCTGGCGGGAAGGAAGTTACAGTTGATAACAAGCTTCTAAAGGTGAACAACGCTCTTGTGTAGGTCAACTACTATGATCAGCATCTTCGGTATAACTACCGAATGAAATATGAGCCTTCAAGAAGGTGGGGAGTGGGCGTCTCTTCTGTACAGTTTTATACTTTCTATCTCCGGATCTGAGTATTTACGACATTAATACTTTGTGGGTAGGTCCTAAGTCGTAATTTGTAGCCTTTGTTTTTTTAATCAAAAGTTACTATCCTATTGAAAAGTTTATCAAATGTAAATGACTTTGATATAGTTTTATCTTTTTAAAAATTAAGTTATTACCTTATTACAAATAACACAAAGTGAGCGAGTATGATATACATAGTTCGATTTTTTTAGTACATTATATATGGTATATTTTCTGGATAAATATTTCTTATATATCTTATAAAATATTAAGATCACCTACGGGCGAATACGTGTGCTCACACCTTATATTTTAGTAAACTTTTGTTTAGTTTTTCTTAGATGGAAAACTTCACACCATCCACCAAATAAATTTAACCATTGCGGTGATCTTGTATTTCATTAAGATGCTTAAATTGAAGAATTTATACAATAAAGAAAATGGAAGAAAAATTTCACGGGGATCTATTGAAATAATAACTTTTTAAAGTGAATGTTTTTTTATGAGCTATATTTTTTAATGAACATATGATTCATAGTTGTTCATAAATAACTTGAGTGCATGCGCTAAAAAGAAAGTCTAACCATGTACTTCCCCTGAAGAATAAGAATTCATAAACTAGGGAAAATGTAGCTCGTTTCTTCTTAATGACTTAGTTATTTCTTTCTTTTTACAGCCGAATATAGTGACTTAATTATTTGTTTCATAATAATTGGGTTAGAAAAGAAAAACAAGTTTTTGAATAAAATATTAAATCACATTTCATGTCTTCTTCTTTTCTCTCAAACGTAATTTTTTCTCTTTGTAAATAACCATTTTGTGTTATTTATGAATTTTCATTGCATGGGACCTGATATAATACTTTTTTACTTTATATGTTTTTCAAAAGGACAATAATAAAATCATATCGACGTCAATTTTGACTTTTCCTCTTACTTGAACTGTAACACATGATATACTAACCCTAACTGATTTAAATAATTTTTTTGCTAGAGAAGAAAAAAAAGCTACTTAACATGAAAAAAACGCATGTCATTCTTTCTAGATGCAATTTATATGAATTTCCAGCCGAAAGACATAATTACCTACTCAAAGTGCTTTGTCAACTTTGCCAAGTTTCTTGAATAAAATATGTACATGCAAATAAAAATTTTCGTCTACCTTCTCCCTCACATCGCACCAATCAGATAGTTTTGTTCTTAGTGGTTTTTGGCTGAGGTTTGACATGAAATTTTCATTATGAAAAATTGTTGTGGACCACTTTTTATGTTTTCTTTTCGTTTGACCTCTTTTCATTTTTTTCGGTATATTAATTTTTATATCAATTTTTACTTTCTATAGGGGCAAAGCATGTAATAACACGATTTTTTTTTGTTTTTTCTCTATTCTTTTTTGTTTTTTCTTTTCTTCTTACAATTGTTTCAATTTATAATGATACAATCTTTTCTAGAATAATGCTATTTTCACACACACACACACACACAAACATATACATATATATATATATATATATATATATATATATATATATATATATATATATATATATATATATATATATATATATATATATATATATATATATATCTACCTTTTACATTAATTCAACGTCATTTCCTTTGAAGAAAGTGTTCTAGATACATTTTTCGGAATGTTTTCTCTCCCCAAAATCTATGGCGTTGATCTTAAGCCAGAAGAGGAAAAAGATGGCTGAAACGCAATGCAAGAAATACTTTTATAGAACACTAAGGTCATATACGTGCAAATACATACGCTCGCACGTGATATTCGAGTAAACTTTTTTTTTATTAGTGTTTCTTATGTGGAAAACATCAAACCATCCCCTATAAATTCAATGATTGCGGTGATCTTATATTTCATTTAGATGATTAATTTGAAGAATTTAGAGAACAAAAAAAATGGAAGAAAACTTTCACAGGGATCTATTAAAAAAATAACTTTTTTAGATTTTCCACTCGCATATCTAACCACAGCCAGAATATTTCTCTTACATTCAAGGCGAAGAGGTCTGGCGGGAAGGAAGTTACAATTGAAAACAAGTTTCTAAAGGCGAACAACCCTCTTGTGTTGTTCAACTACTATGAGCAGCATCTTCGGTATAACTACCGAATGAAATATGAGCCTTCAAGACGGTGGGGAGTGGGCGTCTCTTCTGTACAGTTTTAAACTTTCTATCTCCGGATCTGAGTATTTACGACATTAGTACTTTGTGGGTAGGTCCTGAATTGTAATCTGTAGCCTTTGGTTTTGTAATCAAAAGTTACTATCCTATTGAAAAGTTTATCAAATGTAAATGACTTTGATATAGTTTTATCTTTTTAAAAATTAAGTTATTACCTTATTACAAATAACACAAATTGAGCGAGTATGATAAACATAGTTCGATTTTTTAGTACATTATATATGGTATATTTTTCTGGATAAATATTTCTTATTTATCTTATAAAATATTAAGATCACCTACGGGCGAATACGTGTGCTCACACCTTATATTTTAGTAAACTTTTGTTTAGTTTTTCTTAGATGGAAAACTTCACACCATCCACCAAATAAATTTAACCATTGCGGTGATCTTGTATTTCATTAAGATGCTTAAATTGAAGAATTTATACAATAAAGAAAATGGAAGAAAAATTTCACGGGGATCTATTGAAATAATAACTTTTTAAAGTGAATGTTTTTTTATGAGCTATATTTTTTAATGAACATATGATTCATAGTTGTTCATAAATAACTTGAGTGCATGCGCTAAAAAGAAATTCTAACCATGTACTTCCCCTGAAGAATAAGAATTCATAAACTAGGGAAAATGTAGCTTGTTTCTTTTTAATGACTTAGTTATTTCTTTCTTTTTACAACCGATTATAGTGACTTAATTATTTGTTTCATAATAATTGGGTTAGAAAAGAAAAACAAGTTTTTGAATAAAATATTAAATCACATTTCATGTCTTCTTCTTTCCTCTCAAACGTAATTTTTTCTCTTTGTAAATAACCATTTTGTGTTATTTATGAATTTTCATTGCATGGGACCTGATATAATACTTTTTTTACTTTATATGTTTTTCAAATGGACCATAATAAACCTAACTGATTTAAATAATTTTTTTGCTAGAGACGAAAAAAAGATACTTAATATGAAAAAAACACATGTCATACTTTCTAGAAGCAATTTATATGAATTTTCAACCGAAAAAAAAAAAAATACGTACATGATTACCTACTCAAAGTGCTTTGTCAACTTTGCCAAGTTTCTTGAATAAAATATGTACATGAAAATAAACTTTTTCGTCTACCTTCTCCCTCACATCGCACCAATCAGATAGTTTTGTTCTTAGTGGTTTTTGGCTAAGGTTTGACATGAAATTTTCATTACGAAAAATTGTTGTGGACCACTTTTTATGTTTTCTTTTCGTTTGATCACTTTTCATTTTTTTCGGTATATTAATTTTTATATAAATTTTTACTTTCTATAGGGACAATGCATGTAATAACATGATTTTTTTTTTGTTTTTCTCTATTTTTTTTAATTTTTCTTTTCTTCTTATAATTGTTTCAATTTATAATGATACAATCTTTTCTAGAATAATGCTATTTTCACACACACACACACACACACACACACACATATATATATATATATATATATATATATATCTACCTTTTACATTTATTTTAAATAATAAGTCAACGTCATTTCTTTAGAAGAAAGTGTTCTAGATACATTTTTCGGAATGTTTTCTCTCCCAAAATCTATGGCGCTGATCTAAAGCCAGAAGAGGAAAAAGGAGGCTGAAACGCAATGCAAGACATACTTTCTTTATGCAATTTCTGTAAATTTGTTTGGTTGATCGTATAGATGAAATTTTCAATCGTCAAATTTTGAAAATTCAAGTTGCACCATGGTTTGAAAACTTAATAAAACTACTCAGTGATATATTTTTTGAATTTGCATGTTCATCAATATGTCCATTCAAATAAGCAATTGTTGATGCAAATATGAGATTTCTTGATATTCTTAATGAATGGGACATGATATAATATATTTTTTACTTGAGAATGATTTACTAACACTGTATCATGAAACGTAAGGCATTTTTACTTTCTGGATACAATTTGTACAAATTTCAAGCCGAAAATATAAAAATATAAGGATTATTTAGTGTTAATATACCTTTTGATTAAGATTTGAGTCCATATTTTGTTTCGTTTCAAATTGAACAGTTATCTTCGTATTCTCTTTATTTAGATAGTAAGGTAGATAGTTAGGGGTATATCATTTAGTCATTGGTTTTATGGAAATACTATAATTTTTGTCATAAAAACGATAATTGCAATTTCTAATACCTGGTGCACAATTTACATATCAATTTGAAAACTATCATTTAATAACGATAAATGTAGAAATTATGTTAATACAAATAACACAAATTTTAAGAGTCTGATTTACATAGTTAGGTTTTTAGTACATTATATATGGTAATATTTTCAGGACAAATATTTCTTTTTTCTTTTATAGAACACTAGGGTCATCTACGTGCAAATACGTGCGCTCGCACGTGATATTCGAGTAAACTTTTTTTTATTAGTGTTTCTTATGTGGAAAACATCAAACCATCCCCTATAAATTCAATGATTGCGGTGATCTTATATTTCATTTAGATGCTTAATTTGAAGAATTTAGAGAACGAAAAAAAATGGAAGAAAACTTTCACAGGGATCTATTGAAAAAATAACTTTTGTAGATTTTCCACTTGCATATCTAACCACAGCCAGAATATTTCTCTTACATTCAAGTCGAAGAGGTCTGGCGGGAAGGAAATTACAGTTGATAACAAGTTTCTAAAGGCGAACAACCCTCTTGTGTTGGTCAACTACTATGAGCAGCATCTTCAGTATAACTACCGAATGAAATATGAGCCTTCAAGACGGTGGGAAGTGGGCGTCTCTTCTGTACAGTTTTATACTTTCTATCTCCGGATCTGAGTATTTATGACACTAGTACTTTTGTGGGTAGGTCCTGAGTTATAATCTGTAGCCTTTGGTTTTGTAATCAAAAGTTAATATGCTATTGAAAAGTTTATCAAATGTAAATGACTTTGATATAGTTTTATCTTTTTAAAAATTAAGTTATTACCTTATTAAAAATAACACAAATTGAGCGAGTATGATATACATATTTCGATTTTTTAGTACATTATGTAGTCGAACATTATTATGGAATCTTCGAGGACAATAATTATGCGTAAGACTAGTATGTGCAGTGATTGATAGAAGATATCGGATCGTCACATAGGTATATATGATTAGAGAATCATTATACTGGACAGACCCGACATGAGAAACACACCATGGGTTGTTATATAATAGTCAACGGTGTTTCTCAATATTTGACTGGGTTGTATAAATGATCCTTCGACTTGAGGTCTCACAAGAGTTCTTGCATGGCTAGTGTTATGCTTTGATAATGTTAAACGCTATCCGTAACAGGGTGAGCAATAAAGGGATTTATTGGGTATATCACGAATCTTGTTCAGGATGAATGAGATGCAGAAAGGATTTGTCCCTCCTATATAGCAGGAGCGATATCTTGGGCCCCTTGATGGAGTCTGACTAATTCATGGCCATGAACAAATGAATCAGTATATGATATTGATGTCATTTGATTAGTCTACTCGCGAATCAAGAAACTAAAAGATTGGACAATACAAGTGTGACTTTTTCCATGACTTGTGTTCAATCTAGATATCAAGGACAAATGGATTTAAATACAAATGTCAAATGTTGTGATGATGATAAATCACCAGATATTTATGAATTGGGGGTAATGATGCGTTGCTAGATACCTCTCATTACCTGTGACATATGATGTCACGGCCAACATCATAGATACCTCCTGGGTTGCACTCATAGATCAACTGGATTGGGCTTGTTGGAGTACATTTAATCTAAGGTGCGCCAATTTGATTGGGCCAGGCCGGCCCGGGATTAGATTGGGGCCCTTAATCGGGTTGGGCCGACCAACCCATTTGGATCAATCAATTCGATTGGGCCGGGCCGGGATTGGATTGGGCCCTTATCGGCACAACCCATTTGGACCGACCTTATGGCTGGACAATTAGAAATATTTTCCAGCCCTTTTATCTCTTAGAAAGGTGGTTGAAATGGTAGAGAAAGTGGAGGAGTGGTTTCCTCCATGATCTCCCACTTCCCCTTTTCACTCTCCCCTCTATCCTATGAATGACTAGGGAAAATACTAATTTTCTCTAAGCATTCTAAGTAGTTTTTCTCCAGCTTTTTGAGAGCTTAGAGAAGAGAGAAAAAGAGAGAACATTGATTAAGAAAAAGAAAAAAACTGTTTTTTTTCTTGTTCTTCCAAAAAGGTCATACATTCATACTCCATCTTGAAGAGTGTCTTCAAGACTTCTACGAAGCGTTAGCTAGCACCAAGCGGTAGAAGACCATCCCCGGAAGATCGAGTGGATATTGGGAGAGATGGAGCCTGAATTGGTGGCGTTCCGTTCGTGACAACAAACTGCAGCTGAAACCGTTTCAGCCATCCTAGCACTTCTAAAGGTATAATACTATCCCATAGTCTTAGGTTCTTACTCGTGATAGATCCTATTAGAGGCGGGTCACTTTATTTCCGCTGCACAAACTGTTTTGACCCGGGTATTCCTCTAACACATATAGCATATAAGTCTCCAAATTCAGAAAAGACGCATGATAAGGACGACAAGAAAGATAACGCAATCAACATACGCATTTATAAACAATGATATCAACATGCAAGTATGATCAATATAACGCTTCATCAAATGCATTAAAAAACGATATAAAATCCCCTCAATATAGATTTCTAGAACTTTAAACAAATCATTTCATGAGTTTTTATTACCAGAAAGACAAGGGTGAAGATCCTTACTTGAATAAACGCAAGCAATTAAAGTCACATAATTTCTAGAAATATACATCCAATTCAAATGTAAATTCCCATTCACTGGATTCTCGAAATGCACCCTCGTCATTCTCACGTGTAGATTTATCAGTTAGCTTCGATTAGCAACAAGAATCACTCAATTCGGAGTCCGATTACTATTTCAATTGTGTTTAATTCTTACAGTCACTCTGTTTTCCAAATTTCTGTTTTTCTCCCTTTTTCCTTCCTTTCTTTTCCCCAACTTATTTTTCCTTTTATAAATTCTAAAATTCTTACACAAAACTACCAAGAGACACACATGTTCAAAAGGTGTTAAACCACCCCACAAGTTCTCTCAACCCTACACTTAAGTCCCTTAAGTTATGTTTACTTATAAAGCCACCATAAACAAACGTACACATAATTTAACATGTAATAAACATATAACACATAAAATTCAATTAGCATGTTGTCATTTAATGGAAAAAAGTTATGGTTAGCACATCCTTCCCCTCTTTACTGAAGTTTCATCCCCGAAACCTGCTTACCTAGGGATTCAAACAGTTGTGGGTACTTCCGACGAGCTTCCTCCTCAAGTTCCCATATTGCTTCTCTTTCACTGTGATTGACCATTGTATTTTAACATAAGGGATGGTGCGTCTCCTTAGAATCTGATCCTTTTGGTCCACTATCTTGACTGGTATTTCTTGATAGGACAAGTCTTCCCGAAGTTCCAAAGGTTCTACTTCAAATACATGACTTGGATCTAGAACATATTGCCTCAGTTGTGACTCGTGAAATACGTTGTGTATTCGTGATAGCGTTGGCGGTAATGCCAAACGATAAGCATCATCCTCGGACTTAGCTTCCCGCTTTTACCAAACCGTATCACCCCCTTTGTTGGTGAGACCTGCAAATATTCATTGTCACCCACTTTATGTTCCAACTGTCTTCGTTTCCTATCCGTCCAACTTTTCTGCCTATCTTGTGCTGCCTTTAACTTTTCCCGGGTAAGCGGAAACACTTTCATCGTCCCTTGTACTAAATCAGGTCCTGTTATCTTCTCCTCCCCAATATCATTCCAACATACCGGTGTCCGACATTTTCTGCCATACAATGCTTCATATGGCACCATACCAATGCTTGCCTGAAAGCTGTTATTATAAGCGAACTCTACCAATGTCAAATGATCCACCCAGCTTCCTTTGAAGTCTAGCACACATGCTCTTAACATGTCTTCCAGTGTTTGTATTTTCATTTCTGACTGCCCATCGGTTTCTGGATAATAGGCAGTGATTAAGGACAACTTCGTCCCCACTGCTTCATTGAAACTCCACCAAAACCGTGAAACAAATCATGAATCCCTGTCCGATACTATACTTACTGTTACTCCGTGAAGTCTGACTATTTTATTCATGTACATCTGCACCAAAGTATCCATAGAGTTTGTGATTTTCATAGGCAATAAGTGAGCAGATTTTGTGAGTCGATCGACAATTACCCAAATCGTGTTTTTTTCGATTTTTTCCTTAGGTAAACCAATTACAAAATGCATAATGATATGTTCCCACTTCCAAACGGGAATCTCCAAAGGCTTAAGTAAACCGGAGGGTCTTTGATGTTCCTCCTTTACTTGTTGGCACACTAAACACTTGACTACAAAATCTGCTATATCCCCTTTCATACCCTTCCACCAAAAGTTACCCTGAAGGTCTCTATACATCTTTGTAGTCCCGGGATGTACTGACAACTTGGAACTGTGAGCTTATTGCAGAATTTTTGTTCTCAACCCAAATTGGAAGGCACACAAACGACCCCGATACCTCAAACTACCATCTTCTTGAACCCTAAAATATGATTCTTCACCCGACTATACCATATTTCCCTTTCCAAATCTGGATCAGTTTTCTGCCCTTATTTTATTCTGCCCAAAACTGTCGGTTGAGCTAACAAAGATGCCACAACATTATTGGTTGACTCAACGACTTCTAAACTCATCTTCTCAAAATCAGCTACCAAACTTGGGTTTTCCGTAATCAAACATGCAAGTTGTCACGAATTCCTGGGGTGGTAGCTAATTGTGAGGTCGTAGTCCTTAAGAAACTCCAACCATCGCCTCTGTCTCATGTTAAGTTCCTTTTGGGTGAAAATGTACTTTAAGCTTTGGTGATCGGTGAGCATCTCACAGGGTTCTCCATAAAGGTAATGTCTCCAAATTTTTAAAGCAAATACCACTGTCACCAATTCTAAGTCGTGTGTGTGGTAATTCTTATCCTAAGGCTTTAACTATTTTGAAGCGTAAGCTATCACTTTACCTTTCTGCATTAGAACACATCCCAACCCGATGCCTGATGCATCACTGTAAATAGTAAAAACCCAGACTCTTCAGGTAATGCCAAAATAGGTACAGTAGTCAATCGTTCCTTCAGTTTCTGGAAATTTTCTTCACATTCAGATCCCCACTCAAACTTCACCCGCTTATGTGTCCTTTTGGTTAACGACGCAGCAATTATGGAGAAGTCTTCAACAAATTTTCTGTAATACCCGGCTAATCCCAGAAAACTACGGATTTCTGCCACTGTTTTTGTTCGAGGCCAGTCAACAATCGCTTCAATCTTTCTTGGATCCATTGACACTTTTTCAGCTGATACCACATGCCCCAAGAATGTTACATTTCTGAGCCAAAACTCACACTTACTAAACTTGGCATACAACATTTCTTTCCTTAAATTTTCCAGCACCACTCTAAGATGGTCTTCGTGAGCTTCATTCGATGGTGAGTAAATCAGAATGTCGTCGATGAAGACCACCACGAACTTATCTAGACAATCCTTAAACACCCGGTTCATCATGTCCATAAAATCCGTCGGTGCATTAGTCATACCGAAGGGCATAACAAGGAACTCATAGTGCTCATACCGAATTCGAAAAGCACTTTTGGAAATGTCTTCGGGTTTGATTCTAAGATGATGGTAACCCGATCTTAAGTCAATCTTGGAGAAAACTTTTGAACCCTTCAACAGTCAAACAAGTCGTCAATGTAAGGAAAGGGATATTGGTTCTTAATTATTATCTTGTTAAGTTCATCATTCTTCTTTACAAATAAAATCGGAGTGCCCCAAGGTGAGACACTCGGCCTTATGAACTTCTCTACTCCGCAGGTGCCATACGGTACGGGGCCTTAGAGATTGGCTCCCACCAGGTTGTAGTACGATCTTAAAATTGATATCCTGGGCAGTTGGAATATCCGACAATTCGTCGGGAAAGACATCCCCAAACTCCCTCACTATAAGAACGTCCTCAAGTCGAACTTCCTTCTTATCATCCTTCAGCACCGCATAAGCCAGAAAAGCTTCGCATCCATTTTTGATAAATTTCTCGCCTTCATCGCTGTGATTACAAGCATGCTACGCCCACTATTATTCTTATATGAACCCATAAATTCAATCACCTCTTCACTTCCAACTATAAATTGTTTTTTTTTCTCCAGTCAATCAACTAAAGCATGGTGATCATATAACCAGTCCATTCCCAAGATCATATCCAAATCTACCATTCGTAACTGAATAAGGTCGGCTTCTAGTATTTTAGAATTTATTTCTGCCCGACATCTCTTAAATATTAGATTAGACTCTAAAACCTTTCCATTAGGTACCATTGCTTTATAAGTGTCGAAACAACAAGTAGAGGTGGTCTTAAGCATTTTAGCAAAATTATGTGACACAAAAAGAATGCATAGCTCCACAATCAAAGAGTACAAATGCATGTACCAAGTTGATTAGAAGCATCCCCCCGCTTCTTGCTAAGTTAAGGCAAAGACTCGAGCATTATGTTTCTACATTGTATCACCGACCCTCGATGCTGCTATTGAAGTCTGACCCACTCACTGACCCGATGACCAACTTTTCCGCACCTGAAGCAAGCCCCACTAATCCAGTGACACTCTCCCGAATGCCTTTTGCCACATTTTCCATATACCGTAGTAGTAACAACCTCACTCGGTGCCCCTGCGGGTCCCCCAAGTTTCACTAAATTAGCTAATGTCCCTACACCCGGTCTAAAAGTGTTGGTAAGTCTCGATGTGGGAGAAAACCTCTTTCGATCCATAGGAGCATTAATGTCAGGACGGGAACCCTGTCATTGAGTCATGGTTGTAAAGTTCCGCTTCCTTGATCTTTCCAAGTTTAACTTTTTGAATTCTGCCTCAATACTAAGACTTTTTTGAAAAGCCTCCCTGAATGTAATAGGTGGGTGACCTGACAATCTTCTTCAGATCATTGATAACAACCTCATAACAAATCTCAGATTCATCATTTTAGGGTCTTGAATAATGGTGGAAGCTTATTTTCCCAAGGCATTGAACTGACATGTATACTTTGACGCAATCATACCCTTTGTCTGTTTCAGTTCAAAGAATTGATTATGTCTCTCCATTCTAAAGGTTTGAGGAAAGTACTGGTCTTGGAATGAATTCATAAACTGTACCCAAGTGTTAGGTTGTCCCCCTTGTTGATATATAGGAGAAACATCTCTCCACCATTCAGTTGACCTACTAGTCAATTAGGCAATCACCACACCTATCCTTACACCCTCAGGTACCCTCATAATCCTTATGATCGGTTCGATATTGTCTAACCACTCCTTAGCCTAATCAGTAGTTATGGAACCATCAAATGACGACATTCTCATTTTCTTCAGTCTCTCGTAATAACTTCCCGGTGCAGCCTCCATTTTTTGAACCCTAACTTGTCCCAAAATCTAATTGATCTGGTTTTGCTGGTTCTGCAAACCTTGAGTCAGATTCTGTTGTGTCTGCTTTTGGGTGTGCGCCATCTGAGTAAGAAGATTGAATGCAACCCCAAAATCAGTTGCAGTTGTGGGATTAACAGCTGGTGGTGGTGGTGGCAGAATTTCTGCCTCTGTATGATTACCCCCAGCCTATTGCTTGCTAGACAAACCCATATATTGACATTAATTGCCCCTAGGACCCTGGCGGCCCAAAGCAGCAATCGGGATGTTCAAATCGTCATCACTAGCTTGGTTTCGATCTATCATTTCCCACAGAATACCAAACAATTTATGGTATGCAATGAATTCAGATAGCATGCTTAACAAGTTAGAAATACAACATGGTATGACATATATCGCATAATAAAACATAACACAACAGCGAAAACATATCTTAATAGCCAACAGTAGTGTATGAAGGAGCGATAAATAAACATATACAATCTATGCTAGAGTCTCTACCCATTACACATCTCACATGTTATCCACTAAGTTCATCTTATGTTTGTTCCAGGATTTATCCCTAAGGTTCGACCTGCTCTGATACCACTTATGTCACACCCCAAAATTGGGTGATAACCTGGCAGTGCTTCGTATGTCAATGAAACTCAAAACCCATGGCAGAAATGATTAAATTTACTAAACCATTACTAAAGGAAATTATCAGATTACATATTGTCAGAGTTTTATCATAAGTTCAATAGAAATAAAAGTGTTTTACTCTAACATCTATTACATACTTAACTTATAAGTAAATTGTCTAGTTCACCTATTACATTAAGACATATTATGATCACTCATCATAGTCCCCATCCCAAGCTGCATCGCAAACATCATCATATGCAAATAAGGAAAATAAAAAACGTGAGCTATGAAGCCCATTAAGCATCAACACCCTTGGGATGAAACATCAAATAAGACTAAAATCCATTTTCCCGACTTCCCAAAACAAGTGTGAAAATATGCAGTGTTTTAGGTTCCCTTGCACCTTACAATAAACACTACAAAACCTCACAACACAATCTTTAGAAAACACTAAAAGGAACGTCATAAAAAAAGAAGTAAAAAACTGGTCAACAGTGAGTGCAGACAAAACATCGTCCGCAGAGGGACGCAAACGAAATATATCGTCCGCAAGTCCGTCTGCAGTATCGTCCGAGATAAGACAGTAGTCCCAGTACTTGTGCGGACGAAAGGACGGATGAATCATTCTTCCGCGTGCTGCAGAAATCGTTTTTCAAGTGTAAAATTTACATAAAAGGCCATTTCTGCACACGAACATTTCCAACCCTAAGATACTCCATTTTTATGCATATGTACATATAATAACAAGTACCAAAACAAGAACAAGTAAACGATAAACTACACTCGTCGAAATCGATCCAACATCTACACATCGGAATGAAGACGCAAACACCATGTGTTGTTCATACCAACAAACGACATACACAACATTTGACATCTTCGAATGCAATTTATTCTATGACTCACATTCACACAACAGAGCTCGATCATCTAGGAACAACTCTAAAGAAATTACTACAATGGCCCCAATATTATTTTATTCAAAACCTTGTTTTTTCTTTTCTAAACGGTTTATTAGTAAAAAAATAATTAAATCACTGTGTTCGGTTGTCTTTTGTGCTACATTTCCATAGCTTATGAATTCAGATTCTTTAAGGGAAGTACATGGTTAAAAGTTCATTTTAGCGCATGCAATCAAGATATTTATGAACAATTATGAATCATATTTTCAGTAAAAAATATTTATCATCAAAAAACTTTTTCTTTAAAACGTTATTATTTCAATATACCCCCTGTGAAGGTTTTCTTCCATTTCCTTTGTTCTTTAAATTCTTCAATTTAAGCAACTGAATGAAATATAAGATCAACTTAATGATTGAATTTATTTGATGGATGGTGTGATGTTTTCCAACTAAGATACAATTAAACAAATGTTTACTAAAATATCGCGCGCGAGCGCACGTATTCGCACGAAGATGAGTCTTTTATAAGAGAAAGAATAATGAAAATTTATTGTAATTAAAAATTATTAAATCTAAAATATTAAACTATTATTTATTTTACTTAGTTGTTCAAGAAAATATTTATAGACATGCTAATTTTCTTCGTCCTCCTTACATCACTCATTATTATTATTATTATTTTTAAAAGAAAACATTCTTTATAGACATACTAATATTTTTTTCTTGGTACTTTTTTACTCCAGGACCATCTTCTTCATCTAAGGCTTGCTAAGGCCTTCTGGCAAGCAAGAAGGTTCTAATATGGTGGTGATACTACTAGACTGGGGTTATATCCCTGTGTTGATGCATGTCAGATTGTCAGTTGGGATGTTAAGCTTGGAGCATGATGTTGGCTATATTACAATGCCTTTTCTTTTCTTTTTCTTGTCTTTTACTTTTAAAGATGGTTATCTTAAAATGCATGCATGGTATAGTTTTTCAAATGATTGAAGAGTAGGTTTGAACAACTTATTTGAGACGATTATATGTAATTGGAAAGTTCTGTACTCTAATTGCAATGAATGCCCAACTGCACAATGATTCTTCTTTGTCCACCAAAATCCATTTGGATTAAGATTTGAGTGCATATTTTGTTTCGTTTGAAATTGAAATTTTGTCTTCGTACTCACTTTAGATATTAAGGTAGATAGTTTTGTAGTATTGCATTTTTTCATTATTTTTATGGAAATATCATAATTTTAGTCATAAAAAGGATAATTGCAATTTCAAAATTACCATTTAATAACGATAAATTTAAAATTAAGTTATTATTTGATTACAAATAACACAAATTTAGCGAGTCTAATATACATAATTTAATTTTTTAGTACATTGTATATGGTAATATTTTCTAGATAAATTTTTTTTTTATTTTTTTTAATTGCGATGTTTAATTGATCATTGGGCAGAGTGCCAAAAATTACACGTAAGTCCCTATCAGGATTGGGTAACAGTATATGTTTATACTCTCAAATGCCCAAAAAATATATCAAAGAATGTGCCTAAGCTGCGGCATTCCAGTTTGATCCAGTTTGCACTGCCCTTGGACACGGAGTGGTAAAGCACTGAAATGTGTATATACTGTGCATGTATGTGTATCGCAAGCTTCATTGGCAAGACTGTCCGCCACTTAGTTCGCTTCTCTCTATACATGAATGATGTCGTTAGAGCGAATTAACTGTAAAATTGCCTGAAAAGAGGATCAAGCTGCTATGTGTGCATTGATTTCCGCAAAACTGAGTCGCATAGCATCATGGAGTCCGTTTGAATTTGTACCTTGTGATAGCCAAGTGAATCAGCTAATTTGAGGCCGCTAATCAAAGCCTCCATCTCCGCTGCGTTATTCGTCACATGATCCCCCCAAAAACGGTGATAAGCTGCTATGAAAGTTCCATCTGGTTGACGCAAAATACTGCCCGAACCTGCCAAACCCGGATTCCCTCTTGAAGCCCCATCCGAGTTCAAGATAACACAGTCATCCGGCAAAACAGCTCGCTTCCATCGTACCAAAACCACCTTGGTACGCACATTCCACTGCCGTACCCAAGTGCCATAGTATGTGTCATATAGTCCGGCAACCATCAGAATGGGCCGTGTATATACCTCATATTCCCTCAGCATGCTGCGGTCATCTATCCTTTTACCATAAAAAATAAACCGACATCTTGCTCTCCAAAGAATCCAACACAAACTAGAGAAGATAACAATATAGATCTTTCCCCACACACCTTGTCCTTTCCACCACAATAATTTTAACAAAGAAGTCAGTGAATCAAAATGCAAAAAGTTCCAAGCAATACCAACACGACCACATACGTATTTCCACAATAATCCACTTAAGTCGGGATTTTTGCCTCCAGAATATTTCCTCCATCTCCAGTGCGTTTTTGTATTCATTCTTCGCCACACATAATTCCTCCAATTTCTCAGGGCTTGGATCCCTATCATATGCCTCCTCCAAAACAGTTACATGGTGTAGTTTACTGTGTATGCTTGCGTGGATATTGCCAAAGACATCTCGATTCCATATACTCAACGCCACTTTCAATCTTTTTAATTTTTCCTGCAAATTTATTCATTCCTGAATTGACCACATCCTTCTTCCAACATTCACGCACCACCTCTATAAAGGTTTTATGCTTTACCCACATGTTTTGAAAACGAAAAGCTGAACCTTGCCTATCCACTACCAGTCGATAAACCACAAGTAGAGGACAGTGGTCAGATACTAACCGAGGTAAATGGTCCACTTGAGTGAGTTGAAACATAGTATTCCAAGCTGTATTGACCAATACTCTATCAAGACGACGATGCAAAGGACGCATCCCAGCCCTACTCCAAGTATACGGACTGCCAGAACTGGGTACTTCCAACAGACCACAATCATTAATGACATCTGCAAATTCATTGATCGGGAGCATGGCAGGGACAGATCCCTGACTCTCTGAAAGCCGTATAACAACATTAAAGTCACCGCCAACCAGCCATGGCTGATTGTGTTGCAAATGAAAATCTCTTAACTCCTCCCATAATTCCCTTCGCTGCACATAAGAGCATTTAGCATAGATAAACGAGCAAAAAATTTGAATTCCGGAAAAAGAGTTCACTCGGACATGTACAATCTGTTCCTTATCCCCTACTACCTCCATATACAGACTACCATCCCAGAACAGCCAAATTTTACTCGTAAAATTACCAAAACAATGATCAAATCCCAATCTTTGAGCATACAGTTGCAAATTTTCCAAATCTACCATAGGTTCCAATAAAATCAACAAATTTAAGTGTTTTTCATATCGTAATTGCCGAATGCGAGAAATAGTACAAGCATTCGCAATTCCCCTAATATTCCATATCACCCAATTCATTAATAACAAATGATGTTTAAGTATTTGTAGTCATGATGACTATTGAGTAAAGGATTTGTTACCCTTTTCGGCTAACCTGGGTGACCGGCGTCTAACCGGGAGTACTTGTGGAGGGTTGTCAACCACTAAACTGAGGCCCGGAAGATTCACTGAAATGGTGCCAAAGGCCTCCTCTGTTTCCCCTGTTGCTGGTACTACCATGTTGCTCACTGTGAGATCCTCCGATTCCACAGCAATCACTGCATCAGGAGGGCTATCCACATCATTCGGCTCTCCCTCTGCCAAACTCGAAACAGTAGGTTGTTCTGCCCCAACAGAGTCTGGGCTATCACAGGGGCGTGTATCCACCGAAGCCTGATCCGCCTCTGTACCTGTTACCACCATTTGCCCATCAACCGCTGCTAATTGCTGTGCAAAATTCTTGAGGGAATCAACCACCACATCCCGCAATTGAATTGGTCGGGACACTTTTCCCTCAGAAGCTATCTTTCTTGACGGAATCACAAGCAAATCACAATATCAAATAATAATGTCATCTGTACTTTTCCCTTTATTTTTCAATTGTAGAGGAACCACCACTTCCGGAGTAACAGACGAATCCATTGTTGAGTCAACGACTTTCGGACTAGATGGTACAGCTTCTGAAATTGGTTCTGGCGTGCTTGAAGGCTCAATTGCCGTTAAAGGTGTGTTTGAAGGCGCAATTGCCACAATTACCGATGTTGGTAATATTTCTTCTTTATCACATAAAATACTAGGATCATCTACGTGTTCACACACATTATATTTTAGTAAACTTTTTTTTAGTTTTTCTTATATGGAAAACTTCACACCATCCACCAAATAAATTTAATCATTGCGGTGATCTTATATTTCATTCAGATGCTTAAATTGAAGAATTTATACAACAAACATAATTTTCACGGGGATCTGTTGAAATAATTATTTTTTAAAGTGAATTTTTTTTTGATGATTTATATATTTTAATGAACATATGATGCATAGTTGTTCATAAATGACTTGAGTGCATGCGCTAAAAAGAAAGTGTAACCATGTACTTCCCTAGAAGAATAAGAATTCATAAGCTAGGGAAAATGAAGCTCGAAAGACAACCGAAGATAATGACTTAATTATTTCTTTATAATAATCCGTTTAGAAAAGAAAAACAAGTTTTTGAATAAAATAACATTAAATCACATTTTATATCATCTTCTTTCCTCTCAAACGTAATTTTTTTGTTTTTGTTAAATAACCTTTTTGTGTTATTTCAGACTTTTCATAGCATGGGACATGATATAATACTCTTTTTACTTGGTACGTTTTTTAAACAAACAATAATAAAAACCTATAGACGTCAATTTTGGCTTTTCCTCTTACTTAAACTGTAACACATGATATACTAACCCTGACTAATTTAAATAAATATTTGGCTAGAGAAGAAAAAAAAAGCTACTTAACATGAAAAAAACGCATGGCATACTTTCTAGATGCAATTTATATCAATTTCTAACTGAAAAATAAAAATAATACATACCTAATTATTACCTACTCAATGTGCTATGTCAACTTAGCCCTGTTTTTGAATAAAATATATACTTGTAAATCAACTTTTTCGTGTTCCTTCTCCTTCACATCGCACCACTTCGCACCAATCACGTAGTTTTGTTCTTAGTTGTTTTTGGCTGAGGTTTGACATGAAATTTTGATTTCAAAATTTGATGTGAATTTCTTTTTATGTGTTCTTTTCTTTTTCTCTCTTTTCATTTTATTTCGGTATATTACTTTTTATGTCATTTTTAACTTTTTATAGGGGCAAGGCGTGTAATAACATAATTGTTTTTACTTGATACATTATTGTAAAAGACAAAATTATATTGAAATCATATGGGGATAAAATTTAATGCGCTAGACTAAGGGGAAGAAGACAACTCGGAAATGACATCTATATAAGTTTATCTTTTTATGTCATACAAAAATATTAAAACAAAAGAAAATGATCATCATTATAAAACGTTACGCATTACATAAAATTCCAGTGTGAATCTTAACTCTTTACTCTTCTTCTTCTTCTTCTTCTCTAGCCGTATGTAAACGAATCTTAACTCTTTTTCTCTTCTTCTTCCCTCTCTCTCTCTCTCTCTCTCTCTATATATATATATATATATATATATATATATATATACCTTTTACATTTGTTTTAAATAATAAGTCGGCGTCATTTCCTTTGAAGAAAGTGTTGTTGAGACATTTTTGGGAATGTTTTCTCTCTCGAAAATCTATGGCGCTGACCTTAAGCAAAAAGAGGAAAAATGAGGCTGAAACGTAATGCAAGACATACTTTCTTTATGCAATTTCTGTAAATTTATTTGGTTGATGGTAGAAATGAAATTTTCAATTTGCAAATTATGAAAATTCTAGTGGCACCATGGTTTGAAAACTCAATAAAACCACTCAGTGATATACTTTATGAATTTCCAGGTTCATCAAGACGTCTGTTCACGTATTTTCTTGTAATCTAGAGGAATACTTTTGACTATATCAATGATCTTGTCAAGGAAGAGATGTCAACATATTATACTGATATCTTTAGAAAATCCTTTAGCGTTAATGGTTGTGTGGCTATCGCATCGAGAAGGCTAAGCATAGGAGATTGATTTTCTACTGTAAAACACAAGAAGGGGGGGGGGTGAATTGGGTTTTAATCGATCTTGCAAACTATTTCCAATCTTTTCAATGCTAGTGAGAGTTTGAACAAGATGAACAAAAGCTAAAGCAAGACAAATGATTTAGAGTGGTTCGATTCACTCAGAATCTACATCCACTACTTTGAGCCCCACCCAAGGATTTCAACAACTTCACTAAGAAGATTTTACACTTGTGGCTAACTCACTAAGAGTTTTACAACACAACCACAATACAAAAACTCACTAAGAGCTTGCCCACACTAAGTAGGACTTTTACAAGATTAACCCAATCACTAAGAAAGGGAATAAGATGGATTAAAGAACAAGTATGTTCACTCTTCTAAGTGAAAGATATATACCTTTGAAGTACAACAAATTTCAGCTCTTTGAACATATGAAGTTCACTCTTTGTCTTGCTTTTGAAATAACACCTTTGAATGATTTAGATCATGGAAATGAAGTGTTTTTGCTTTGAAGGTGTTTAGACTTGATAAGGAATCAATGAAACTTTGATATGCAAGCCTTTGAATCATTCTCAGCTTTAGAGTATATATACATTTCAAAAATATGCTGAAAAACGACTCTGCAACGGTCATATAACGGCTAGTTCTCGCAGAGGTCGGTTGACCGAACACAGACCTCAGATGACCGAAGCTAGCCTCGGTTGAGCCTTAACCAACCTCGGTAGACTGACCCTAGCCTTAGGTCGACCGAACCTAGAAATCTCAACTCTCAGTTTCTCTTCGATTGATCAGAACTAATCTCGGTCGATCCGACCTTCTGAGCTTTGAGAGATGTTGATTTTTCACACGTTTTGAAATCTATTGATGTCTAAAAGGTTTTCTCAATATGTAACAAGTAAGAGCATTTAGAAAACCGTTTTAAAAGACTTATACTTTGAAATCAAAGGCTTTTGAGATATGAACACATATGAGAAAACTTTAGCCTTTTGAAAACGTGTTTATGAAAACATGCAAGACTTGAGTGTAGAGCTTATGTTCATGAGAGCTTTGGTTAGAGCTATATAAGATAAAGACTTATAATGACAAAGCTAATCTAACCAAACCTAAGTCTTCAATCTTCAATCTTGATAGATGAGCCTTGAATGATATGACTTTGAATCTTGATCATGGCTTGATTGAAGTACTTAGAGCTTCCAATATAAGTTCCGATATTCTATCACAAAGATATAAACATTAGACACCACATCAAGTGTTTGTCCATTATCAAAAACCGAGTTCGATCGCCCTTAGGGCTAACAATCTCCCCCTTTTTTATTATGACAAACTTTGATGTAATTAGATAGGATATGAACATAAATAAGAACAAGGAAGCATGGCAAAAGGATATAAGAACAAATAAGTGTAAAGCTAAGTGCTTATAAGATAAACCAAGATAGAACGAGAAACATAAGTACTAGCATGTTAAGTTCTTTTGCCATATGCATTAGGGACTCTTTGAAGAGCCCTATTTCCCAACCAACCTCCTTTCCTCCTTCCTTCCATCATGTAGCTTTCTTGTGTGTATTCTACATACCTTAGTTTACACAAGAAGCTAACTTACCATTTTCATCAATGTTGATGTGAGTGCTAAGGATCCTATTAAGAAGAACATGCTCACACAAACATTAGAACTATCAATGGTTTGTTATCATCAAAACAACATAGAATATTTTGCCCTTTGGGCTAACATCTACCATCAAAGTATCAGTAGGGTTAAATCACAAAACAGTTTCTGAAATAACTGTTGGAGTACATTTAATCTAAGGTGCGCCAATTCGATTGGGCCGGGCCGGGCCGGGATTGGATTGGGCCCTTAATCGGGTTGGGTCGACCGACCCGTTTTGGACCGACCGTATGGCTGGAAAATTGGACACATATTTTCAGCTCATATGTCTCTTATCTAGAGGTTAAAGGAGTGGAGAAAGTGGAGGAGTGGTTTCCTCCATGATCTCCCACTTTCCCCTTTATCTCTCCCCACTCTCTCTTGATAGACTAAGGGAAAAATACTGATTTTTCCCATTTGATATTAATCAGTTTTTCTCCAGCTTTTGAAGCTTAGAGAGTAGAGAGAAAAGTGAGTTTTAGAGAGAAAAGAAAAGATAGATTTCTAGACTTGTTTTCTAGCTTTTTGCTAATAGGAAAGAAGTTAAAAATCCTGTATCTTATTCTTCTGATAAGGTCTGAAATACATACTCCATTGAATAGTGTCTTCAAAGCTTCTACAAGGCGTTGGCTAGCACCAAGCAGTAGAAGACCATCCCCGGAAGATCGAGTGGATACTGGGAGAGACGGAGCCTGCATTGTGGTGTTCCGTTCGTGACAACATACCGCTGAAAGAGTTTCAGCCATTCTAGCATCAATATAAGGTAAAACACTATCCCATAGTAGTAGGTTCTTACTCGTAGAAGATCCTGGTAGAGGCGGGTCAAGTTTTATTCCGCTGCGCATTTATGTGTGACCCGGTTATTTCTCTAACAATAACGTGGTGGTTTGTTAAAGCCTAGGAGGAAAGAGCTAAGCACCAAATAAGTTAGCCTAACACTGGATAAGAAATGACGTATATCAAATCAAAATATGAGCAAATTCACGGTCTTCCAAAATTCTGAGGTGCAATTGGTACTGCTTTTTCACCGGGAATGGGATTGCATGTCCTACCTCATTTTCCTGTTAACAAAATCATTAAGACCTTAAATACATATATAAAACACATAAAATCCATGAATGTGCAAAATCATATAAGCACCAATCTCTCATGGTGCTCAATGTGGATAAGTGATCCGCCTGTGTGCTTACCGAAGCCTTTGCCACCCCTCCCATCCTTCTGTTATTTGTTTCCTTTTCAAACTTAGCAATAAAAGACGAAGTTGCCTAATACACTTTAAGTCTCGCACATTCGCTCTCACTAACCCATTTGGGCCTTTATTGCTTTTCCTCGCGTCACACATCATACCACTTAGTCTCCTCATAAGTAAGGAATGTCAACCTTGAAGGGATTCATGGGCAGAAACTCGTTCTAAACACCCATGAGTCCTCCTCCGAAGGATCCGCTCATACCAAAACGAATCTAAAAATACTTACGAAAGACTTACATTTTTCGGCTAAAGATTCTATCTTTCGGATGTGTGCTGCTGCCACAAGAGTCCTCCCTACCGGTATCCACGCGACAAAATGAACAGCGAGTGCTAGCTCTTCGTTTTTCTGAGTTTTGGAATGTAGAGAGAAAATGGAGGCTGCAAAAACCAGAAATTTGATTTCGGGTGTATTTGTTTATTGCGGCTCAAGCAAACTTAGTCTAGGGTTTATGCCAAGAGAGGATTATATAGGTGTGCGAGTTTGTTCCTAGAACAACTCCCACGTCCTATCAACCTCTTCTGGTAGTGGGAGTCTTTAACTCCCATGTCTTGTAAACCTCTATTGGTAGTGGGAGTCTTTATCGGATAATAACTCCAACGTAATCCCAGCCAGTGTTGTAAAAATTGGCCTAGTCGGTATATTAGTCTGGGACTAGTCGGTAGTCGGCCGGTGGCCGCCTAGAAATCCGAAAATCGGGCAAAAAAATCTGGTCTTTGAAAAAAATTGGTCAAAAAGTCGGATCTAGTATATTGTCGGTCAAAAATCGGGGGGAAAACCAAAGAGAGTGAGAGAAAGACACGTACCGGCAGAGAAGAAAGGCAGCGGCGATGCGCTGGAGAAGAAGAACCATAGGTGGCGGTAATGGATGGAGAGAGAGGTGCCGTTGGAACGAGAAAAAGGAAGAAGAGAAATGAGGAAGGGAGAATAGAAAAAAGAAGAGAGAGAAGAAAGGTGGAGAGGAGGGCCGCTGGAAAGAGAAAAAGGAAGAAGAAAAATGAATTTTAGAGTTTCTTTTTCCTAGGGTTGGATTAAGAGGGTATATATACCTAGGACTAAAATGGCAATATAAATAATTATCACATAAATCCTATCAAATATTTATATTTCAAACAAGTCCTAAATTTAGAAATAACTTGAATAATAGTCCAAAATAACTTTCAAAAATTATGTTTTAGTCTTTATAACTTTATAACGTTGTAATTTAGGGTCGCCGACTAGTCCCCGACTAGTCCGACTAGTCGCTAGTCCCCTTCTTGCCGAACAACTTGCGACTAGCGACTTCTGCAACATTGATCCCAGCTATAACCAAATACCGAAAATGCCCCTCAATCTCTAATTCAAATAATAACGTTTTATTATTCTCAGAGAAATAAATGTCAAATACAATGAACCTAGACACATTCTAGATTCATTGAATCTGGACATGAAGCTCGTTAACTTGTCTATGTGTGTGACCCTGTAGGTTCATATCATAATCGCAATGAAAACACACTTAGTAGTAGTAGGTGTTCATAAATCACAAGAGGTCCTTAGCAGGACATTGTGACTACCCAAAGTGAATGAATTTACGGTGGAACCTAATATCAATCTACTATTTAATCCCTTTGTCTCGCATTATCCAGATTAAGCATAAAGCATGGTAGTTGTCACCCTTATAAAGCTTAATTATATTTATGCTCAATCTCCAGGTAGACTATTCCAACAAACAATATTTAATAAACACTTTATTAAATACATTTGAGCACGACCATGCATTTAAACAGTCTTTCCCTATCGAGGGGCCCATGGATATCTCTCTAATAAGAGAGGGACAAATTCCTTACAATGCCTCTCACATTCAAGCCATGATAGGACACTACATCCGATCATCAGTCGTATTGATTACTCGATTAAAAGTAACGTCCGACTGAGTCAAAATGTGCCTCCATTCATGCTAGAATCAATGGAGACATAAGGTCTAAGGAGTCCAAATAATATTGAGGAAGTAATACTTGTGACTAAGGACCATGAAGTATTACTTCTTTAACGGATCACATCCGATACAATGTATCCCAATATATTGCATCTATGATATGATTTGTATTCATTACACATGATTAGTAAAACATAATCATCAATCAAACATCATACTAGTATTATTTCATTGTAAAGAACTTTAAATAAAACTAGGGACAGTTTAAATGTAAAAATTATGTTATCACCTTATTACAAATAACACAAATTTTAAGAGTCTGATTTACATAGTTAGATTTTTAGTACATTATATATGGTAATATTTTCTGGACAAAAATTTCTTTTTTCTTTTATAGAACACTAGGGTCATCTACGTGCAAATATGTGCGCTCGCACGTGATATTTGAGTAAACTTTTTTTTATTAGTGTTTCTTATATGGAAAACATCAAACCATCCCCTATAAATTCAATGATTGCGGTGATCTTATATTTCATTTAGATGCTTAATTTGAAGAATTTAGAGAACAAAGAAAATGGAAGAAAACTTTCACAGGGATCTATTGAAAAAATTACTTTTTTAGATTTTCCACTTGCATATCTAACCACAGACCATAATATTTCTCTTACATTCAAGTCGAAGAGGTCTTGCGGGAAGGAAGTTACAGTTGATAACAAGTTTCTAAAGGCGAACAATCCTCTTCTGTTGGTCAACTACTATGAGCCTTCATGATGGTGGAGAGTGGGCGTCTCTTCTATACAGTTTTATACTTTCTATCTCCGGATCTGAGTATTTACGACATTAGTACTTAGTGGGTAGGTCCTGAGTTGTTATCTGTAGCCCTTGGTTTTGTAATCAAAAGTTACTATCCTATTGAAAAGTTTATCAAATGTAAATGACTTCGATATAGTTTTATCTTTTTAAAAATTAAGTTATTACCTTATTACAAATAACACAAATTTAACGAGTCTGATATACATAGTTCGATATTTTAGTACATTATGTATGGTAATATTTTTTGGATAAATATTTCTTATTTATCTCATAAAATATTTGGATCACCTACGGGCGAATACGTGTGCCCACGTTATATTTTAGTAAACTTTTGTTTAGTTTTTCTTAGTTGGAAAGCTTCACACCATCCACCAAAAAAATTTAACCATTGCGGTGATCTTATGATTCATAGTTGTTCATAAATAACTTGAGTGCATGCGCTAGAAAGAAAGTCTAACCATGTACTTCCCTTGAAGAATGAGAATTCATAAGCTTGGGAAAATGTAGCTTGTTTCTTCTTAATGACTTAATTCTTTCTTTCTTTTCACAACCGAATTTAGTGACTTAATTATTTCTTTCATAATAATTGGTTTAGAAAAGAAAAACAAGTCTTTGAATAAAATATTAAATCACATTTTATGTCTTTCTCTTTCCTCTCAAACGTAATTTGTTTCTTTTTGTAAATAACCTTTTTGTGTTATTTCTGACTTTTCATAGCATGGGACATGATATAATACTTTTTTTGCGTGATAAATCCTATCGACGTCAATTTTGAATTTTCCTCTTACTTGAACTGTAACACATGATATACCTAACTGATTTAAATAAATTTTTTTTTCTAGAGAAGAAAAAAAGCTACTTAACATGAAAAAAAAGCATGTCATACTTTCTTGATGCAAGTTATATGAATTTCTAGACGAAAAATAAAAATAATACAAACATAATTACCTACTCAAAGTGCTTTGTCAACTTAGCCAAGTTGTTTGAATAAAATATGTATATGTAAATAAACTTTTTCTTCTTCCTTCTCCCTCACATCGCACCAATAGCATAGTTTTGTTCTTAGCGGTTTTTGGCTGAGGTTTGACATGAAATTTTCATTACGAAAAATTGTTGTGGACCACTTTTTATGTTTTCTTTTCGTTTTATCTCTTTTCATTTTTTCGGTATATTACTTTTTATGCCAATTTTTACTTTCTATAGGGGCAAAGCATGTAATAACATAATTTTTTTTTGTTTTTCTCTCTTCTTTTTTCTTTTTTCTTTTCTTCTTACAATTGTTTCAGTTTATAATGCTACAATCTTTTCTACAATAATGCTATTTTCACACACACACAGATATATATATATATATATATATATATATATATATATATATATATATATTTATATTTAAGTCAACGCCATTTCCTTTGAAGAAAGTGTTGTAGATACATTTTTCGGAGTGTTTTTTCTCCCAAAAATCTATGGCGCTGATCTTAAGCCAGAAGATGAAAAAGGAGGTTGAAACGCAATGCAAGACATACTTTCTTTATGCAATTTCTATAAATTTGTTTGGTTGATAGTAGAGATGAAATTTTCAATCGGCAAATTTTGAAAAATCAAGTTGCACCATGGTTTGAAAACTTAATAAAACTACTCAGTGATATATTTTTTTAATTTGCAGGTTCATCAATATGCCCATTCAAATAAGCAATTGTTGATGCAAATATGAGATTTCTTGATATTCTTAATGAACGGGACATGATATAATATATTGTTTTTTATTTTTATTTTTTATAAATGCCACCAGCGTGGTGGGGCGGGCCCCCATATTATTAATATTTAGCCAAAAAACGGCAAAAGCATGGGATGGGGGGGGACATAAACCGGACCTCCCAAATACATTAAAAGATGCAAATATGAGACCTTGAACATTTATAATTAGGTTCAAGGGTGAAACAATAAATGGCTAAGCTAAATGCAAAGCAGAAAATAACGTAACAACCTGCATCCACAAACGGATGAAAGGTTAAACAAAATATGAATGACAATAAAACTCACTAAACACATAAGATTTAACCTTTCTAATATAAGCAGTACCCTCAGCATCTAAATGACATAGGCCTCAGGTAAGGTATGGCAGGAGATGATAGTGTGAATAAACAGATGAAGATCTTGAGTCACAAGCCGCATTAGCGAGACTATCTGCAACCGTATTTGCCTCTCTAAAAATATGATTAACTGTAGAGTTTCCAATAATGCTTAATAATCTTTGAAAAAGATGATCTAGCCTCCATGAAGACACTTTACCCGCATGAATGGAATCACAGAGAAATTTGGAGTCAGTCTGAATACTCACATTGAGATAACCCAAGATGGTGGCATGATTTATGCCCATGATTATTGCTTCAATTTCAGCCACCAAATTGGTATTATTCTCACCAAGAAAAGACGAGAAAGCCCCGATAAACCTACCGGATGATGACCGCAGAATTCCACCAGCTCCCAAGATGCCCGGATTTCCTATTGCTGCACCATCTATATTGAGAATTATCGGATCTACGCTGCCCTTCCAAATAACCGACATTGCACGAGGGAGGATCAGTCTTGACCCACCTGTTAATATGTCAGAGAGTCCCGCTTTTCTGAAAATCGGGAAGAGGAAGCCATCAAATTCATAAATCAGACTGGAAAAACCTGACCTCTTTCCATCATAAACAAAACGACAGCGGTGTCTCCAAAGTATCCAACAAACACATGCAATAACAATGGAATTAATGTTGCGACCCCTATCGTGCCCTTTCCACCATATAAAATTTAATAGAGAACGAAGAGAGTCATACCTGAGTGTGGTACTTACTATTCCAAAAAAGGCACAACTATGCATCCATAGACGTTTTGCCGTGCTGCAATTGGCGAAAAGATGATCGAAAGTGTCTTCTCCATTACCACAATGACAGCGAGAGACCAACGGGACTCCCCATCGCCTCCTAACCTCATCTAGAGCCAGAAAGCCATTGGAGAATCGCCATAGAAAAATCTGCTGTGCTAAAGGCAAAGCCGAAACCCATTTCCTGGAACGGGGAAACTGTGATGAATCCGCCGGCTGAAGTGTCTGCAACACTGATGTAACGAAAAATTCCCTCTAGGTTCCAGGTGACCAAACATATAAATCCCGACCCTGGGAGAAGTCCGAATCGAAGGCAAAAATCTGGGAGTGAGTAACCGGTATAATCGGGCTGAACCGTACTCCTCCATCCGAGTCATCCAGATACGCATGTATAGGGGAGTCATCGGCTATCACTCCTGGGATCAATGACAGGGAGCCCTGAAATGTAAAATTTTCATACCAGAAAAGAAGATCGACCATCCCGAACCAGTAGATGTATGTGGGATTCAGCAGGTTCCCTAATTTGGAGCAATCGACGCTGGGACAGGGTGATGCATTCGGCCTAGAAGACAACAAAACTAGATGTGCCGATAAGGTGCAATATTTCTCCATCATAAAATCACGCCACAAGGAAGAAGAGGTCCGAAAACGCCACCATAATTTGTATGAGTAAGCAATTTGATAAGAGTCCAGAGTTGATAGACCCAAACCATTTTGTGAAGTATCCCGACATAACCGTTTCCACGACATCCAATGTCTCCGCCCACCACATTCCGTTGTCCCCCACAAGAAGTTGGCGAATAAACGCTCCATATGATTCAGAACTTGTCTCGGAGGGCAGGAGACGGCAATAATATGCATAGGCATTGGGAGTAAAACATAACGAATCAGAATAAGACGGCCACTCAACCCTAAGAACTTTCGTTGCCAACCTGCCAAGCGAGATTCTATTTTCGAAATAACTGAAGAGTAATACACTACCTTTTTTCGTCCCGTAAAAAGAGGACAGCCAAGATATGTCATTGGCATTATCCCTCGGCTGAACCCTGTGACTCAGATCACCATTTCCAATTGCCGCTGGTGGGTTTTCTCAGACATATAAAAAGAACACTTACTATCATTAACTCGCTGACCCGAACATCTTTCTTATTGCCGAAGGAAGGCCATGAAAGCTTGCAATCCCCGTTTAGCACCATTCAGGAAAACAATTACATCATCAGCATAAGCTAAATGTGAAATCATAATATTAGATTGAGGAACCACATACCTTTCGATACACCCCGAGTGAACCAGTTTATCTAAACCCCGAGAAAAAACATCAGCAGCAAGGATAAAGAGCAATGGGGACAGAGGATCCCCTTGTTTTACACCGCGCCCAGATCGGAAAAATCCATAAGGTGTGCCATTGATTAGGACCGAAAACCAATTATTGTCCAAAAGATTCAGAATAAGATGCATGAAATGGGGGCTAAATCCAAATTTCCGTAATACAGATAATAAATAATTATGCGAAACCCGATCAAATGCTTTCAGCATATCCAATTTAATTATCGTATTACCCCCACGAACTTTTTTACTCAATGAATGCATCATTTCCATAGCAAGTAAAATGTTATCAGAAATAACCCGACCCTGAATAAAACCCGACTGATTTCTACACAAAATGGGGTCTAGCAAAGGTGCAAGTCGGCTAGCCACAACTTTAGAAATTATTTTACTAGTAAAATTGCATAAAGAAATCGGTCGGAACTCTCCAAAAGTGTCTGGATTGTCCTTCTTTGGTATGAGAACAAGGAAGGAACTAGATGTAGATCGCGGAAGGGGCAAACCAGCCCAGAAGTCTTGTACTGCACGAACAACATTGTCTGCTACTATCTCCCACCACGACTGAAAAAACCTGCCCGTGAATCCATCCGGACCGGCTGCACTAGAAGGGCTTAGAGCAAAGACTGCCTCCTTAATTTCCTGAGCATTCGGGAGAGTGTTTAAAGAGCGGTTTTCCTTGTCGGAAATACATTGTGGTATCAAATCCAGAAGCTGATCATCCGTCTGTGAGCTCGGATCTGAAGCAAATAAATGATCATAATACTTTACTCCCTCTGCCCCAATGGCCTCGGGAGTGGTGTGAAAAGTCCCATCTGAAGAAGTAATTTTGCTTATGAATAACCTGCGCTGCCTGTTCTTGCAATATAAGTGAAAATATCTAGTATTAGCATCTCCTTCTTCAAGCCACCTTTGACGTGATTTTTGTCGCCAAAAAATGCCTTCCAACTCCAGATAACGGGAATGTTTCGCCCGAGCCACCGACAATTCCTCTTGTAATGAAGCCGAAGGTCCCAAATCGTGAAGACTTTCTAGCCTCGAAACCTCCATCTCAGACTCATTGACATTAGTATGAATATTTCCAAAAGTACATCTATTCCAAATTCCCAACTCGTGTTTTAGACGCTTGAGTTTTATTTGCAAAGTTATCATTCCCGACCCATGCACGTTGTCAACCCAGGAGGTACGAACAATATCCATAAAATTTTGATGTTTGATCCACATATCCTGGAATCGGAAAGCGGAACCACTTCTATCTATAGATAATCTGACATTTATAAGAAGAGCACAGTGATCAGATATAGTACGTGTCAAGTGGGTTACCATAGTGGAAGCAAAAGTGTCATTCCAGGAAGAAGAAACCATGAAACGGTCCAATTTTCTGAGTAAAGGCCGAGCACCACTCCAGCACCAAGTGTATGGGCTGCCCAAACCAGGTATTTCCATCAAACCACAATCCTGAATTGCCTACCCAAACTCCTACATAGGAAGCATAGCCGGTATCGATCCTTGACTCTCATCCACCCTCAATACTACATTAAAATCCCCTCCAATAGACCAAGGTAAATCATATTGAGGACCAAAGTTCACCCCATAACTCTCTCCTCTGAACATAAGAACACTTAGCATAAACAAATGAGCAGTAGACCGAAGAGGAGGAAAAAATGTTAACTTGACAGTGAATAACTTGCTCCAAATCCCCAACAACTACAATATCGATGGACGTAATCCACATTAACCAGATTTTGCTGTTACAATTTCCAAAATAAGAATCAAACCCCAGCTGCCGAGAATAAATAGGTAAATCAAATAAGTCAACTAAAGGTTCCAATAGCACAATAAATTGTAACTGATGTTCCGTTTTAAACTGACGAATATTGGCCAACGTACTTTCATTAGCTATCCCCCCGAATATTCCATATGATGTAATTCATTAAACAAACAGGTGGAGGAAAGTAAAAGAGACCCCTAAAGAGTACGAGATGTAGACTCTGAGAGCCGAGGAGATCGTCTCAAGGGGCCTTGAACCTGTTTAGATTTTTTCCCTTTACAAATAGGAACTTCCACAAAAGAAACTATTTCTGCAAGTATCTTAGTGTTACCTGCCGTAACGTGAAGGTAGGGAAGCTCAACATGCTGAGAGGGACTTTCCTGGGAAGTCACCGCAACCTCTTGATCCGGGTAGAGCCAAGATACTACCCTCTTCAACACCAGGTAGTAATCCCGACTCATCCGGGTACTCCGGGTCTTGGTCATCCGTATCGGTTCCCACTTCAGCTTCAGGTATTCGAATAGGGCCTTCTATACTCGGGACTTGCTTTGCAGTCGGTCCCGAGGTTCCCACCAATCCAATATTCTGAAGGAAACACGACGTATCAGCTTCAAGTAGTGCCGAGACAGCCATAGACGGGTAAGAAGTTTGAGCAGCCGGGTCAGTAGTTGTAAAACAGAGTGAGCCCCGGGTCAGTTGTTGTTGTATTCGGGTCAGCAGTGACTGCAACCGGGTCAGTAGTTTGAAGGACGACTGCCAGTTCCGGGTCAGCTGAAACTGGGTCAGTGGTTATCACTGCTGGTTCCGGGTCCTGTACCGCAGTGGATTGCCGATTCAGGGCTTTTTTAGCGACCGGCTCCTGGGAAGTAAACCGACGGAGGTCGGCTATTATCTCCGGCAATGAGTTAACCAACGATATTTCTCCAGCCGATTGGTGAGTCCTGTGATTAATGAACGGAGACAGTGTACTACCAACCGTGATATCATCTTGACTTTTAGGGCACAAAATAATCGGTTCAATAGTTGTGTTTAATCGGCTCGGCTGTGATACCGGCGCTTGTTTTGCCATGTCCGGCACTGTGGTGAACGCCACGGATGTGACCACCGGTGTTGGTTGCCGTGCCGTTGATGATTCTGGTCTGTCCTGTGCAATCACCGCCAAATTGGCCGGTGACTGTCGAGATTATTTTCCTCTGTCCAATACTGCCGCGGTTGGACGTTTGCCCCGGTCACGGCTTGGTCCAACCTTGACCCAATGATTTCCAGCCGGTGGGGTGACCACTATACCTGACTTCAAGATTCTGGGTTCCGTAGTGATCTTGACATTTTCCGAGGTAGTGTGCTTGGCCTGTTCATTGGCCTTGTCCGTCGGGATGGCCACCGACATCAAAGTTGTCCTCTTTCTTCCACATTGAACCTGATCATGACCAATCCGTTTACAACCAACGCAGTAAGAGGTCAGATCATCATATTCTATAGATTGCCAGTATCCCTTCCCAGAATGGGCATGAGAGATACATATCCGCTTAGGCAGCTCTCCCAGTAAATCAAGTTCCACACAAACCTTGGCAATAGCCGGCCTAGTTGCCGTGGCTGTCGGAGCATCCAGGGCCAGTGGTTGTCCCACCGCTCTTGCCAATGAGAAAAGCTTGGATATATTGTATAAATGTATCGGCAATCCTGCGAATCCAATCCAAATTGGGACAATTGATGGTTCTTCGTCCACTTGAAAACACGCATCGTAAGTCCTAGGAAAATCCAAATCCCTTGTCTCCAAAGGCGGCAATAAACCTCTTCCAAATCAAATCGTATCAATATATGACGGGGATCCATTCGACCCATCCAAAAATTCCCCTTGAATCCTACTTTGTGAAACGATTTCCGTAATGAATCGAGATTCAGAGCAAATTTCTGAAATTTCCCAACCAGAGCAAAGCGCCATGGCCGAAGCAAGATTTCATGTTCATCCGATGGTATAATCAGCTGTGGTTCTCCCTTAAAATTCTCCAAATTAGTTATTGGCAGAGTGATCACCGGTGTCTGAGGACCGGACAGTAATTCAGCAAAGCTCTTGTCTTTCCAAACGTTCGGAATAGGTAGTGGGGTCACGGCAGCCGGCAGTCCGGCGACCATAGCAGTCACGGAGATCAGGGCTAGACGGATTCCAGAAAGGAATCCCTAAAATTTCGGAGGTTTTTTAATTTTCTCTTAAGACAATATATTGTTTTACTTCAGAATGATATACTAACACTGTATCATAAAACGTAAGGCATGCTTACTTTCTGGATACAATTTATACAAATTTCTAGCCGAAAATATAAAAATATAAGGATTATTTAGTGTTAATATACCTTTTCATTAAGATTTGAGTGCATATTCTGTTTCGTTTCAAATTGAATTGTTATCTTCATATTCACTTTAGATAGTAAGGTAGATAGTTAGGGAGTATATCATTTTTTCATTGGTTTTGTTGAAATATCATAATTTTTGTCATAAAAACGATAATTGCAATTTCTAATACTTAGTGCACACTTTACATATCAATAAATGCGGGTGACAAATGAGGTTGAGACACGAATGGCTTGTCTCTTACGGGAAGGTGACGCTAGCTTTTTACATGAGAATTTTGCTTTAACTAGGGCAATGGATAACTGGATTTTACTGCCGAATGAGTCCACAAACAGTGCCAAAGTTGTGGATTTTTGTCATAATGGTAGCTGGAACCATGATGCTCTTCGCCTCAATGTGCCATTACAACAATTGCTAAACTTCCGGAGGTCCTCTTGGACACCTCCCGAGGGAAAGATAAGATGGTTTGGATGGAGAATTCTAATGGAAATTTCACCCCGGCTCCGGCTATTTCTTTCTTACGGGAGCCGGGAGTATCGCAATTCTCGAGGAAATGTATTTGGCATAAGGTACTACCCTTATCACTCTCGCTTTTTATGTGGAAATTACTTAATCATGTTTTCCACTTGATGATCGTATGAGTTTCGGGGTTCCATTGGTCTCTCGTTGTGTTTGTCTGAGTGCAACAGAGACATACAATCATGTTTTTGTTTGGTGTTCGCTAGCACGTTGTGTCTGGCAGGAAGCAGCGATTCGAGGAGGTTTGGTTGTGGATACTAGGCACATTAGCTCATTGAATGAACTACTCTCTCTTTGGTGGTTTGTTGGCCCTGCAGGTGATTTTCAATTAATTATTTGAATGGCTTGTTCGGCATGCTGGATACTATGGAAAGCGAGATGTCGTTTCGTAAATGAAGCAAAATTTTCCTCTCCAACAACTATTTTGGCACAGTTTAGGGATTACAAGAGTTCACTGATGAAAGCAAAGAATATTTTGCCTTCCCAAAGGTTATCTCAACCTAGGAAAACAGTGGTGCTACGGTGGAGGGGAGATAATGTAGATGATGTTACAATCTTGAATATTGATGGAGCGTCAAAGGGTAATCCGGGTAAATTGGGTATTGGTGGAATTTTACGTCATCCAAATGGTGATTTTATTGGAGCTTTCTCTAATTACATTGGCGATTTTCGAACTAATGTTGAAGCGGAGCTTGAGGCTTTGTTGAAAGGTCTACTTATGGCAAATGAATATGACATTACTCGTTTACACATTCAGACGGACTCTTCCGTCCTGGTAATGGCTATCAAAAAAGGTAATATCTCTTCTTGGAAATTGGATTTGTTAGTAGTGCCCTAGGACCATTAGCATATGTTGTACATTTTATATCTTTTTGAGCATTTCATATGAATAGTTAATTTTGCTTATGAACATCAAATGCGTGATTTGATAGTAAAACTCATTTGCTTATGTAATTACTATTCTAGTTGACCCTAGTTTTATGTAATGCTTATTTACAATGAAATAAAACTAGTATGATGTATGATTGATGATCATGTTTTACTGGTCATGTGTAATGAATACAAATCATATCATAGATGTAATATATAGGGATACATTGTATTGGACGTGATCCGTTAGAGAATTAATACTTCATGGTCCTTAGTCATAAGTATTACTTCCTCAATAATATTTTAGAATCCTTAGACCTTATGTCTCCATTGATTTTAGCATGAATGGAGCCACGTTTTGACTCAGTCGTACGTTCGTTTTAATCGAGTAATCAATACGACTGATGATCGGATGTAGTGTCCTATCATGGCTTGAATGTGAGAGGCATTGTAAGGAATTTGTCCCTCTCTTATTAGAGAGAGATATCCATGGGCCCCTCGATAGGGAAAAAATGTCAAAATGCATGGCCGTGCTCAAATTTATTTGATAAAGTGGTTATCAAATACTATTTATTGGAACAGTCTACCTAGAGATCGAGCATAAATACAATTAAGCTTAATAAGGGTGACGACTACCATGCCTTATGCTTAATTAGGATATCGCGAGACAAAGGGATTAAATAGTGGATTGATATTAGGTTCAACCGTAAATTCATTCACTTTGGGTAGTCACAATGTCCTGCTAGGAACCGCTTGTGATTTATGAACACATACTACTACTAAGTGTGTTTTCATTGCCATTGTGAGATGAACCTACATGGTCACACGCATAGACGAGCTAACGAGATTCATGTCCAGATTCAATGAATCTAGAATGTGTCTAGATTCATTGTATCTTACGTTTATTTTTCTGAGAATAATAAAGCGTTATTATTCGAATTATAGATAAGGGGCATTTTCGGTATTTGGTTAATAGCTGGGATTATGTGGGAGTTATTATCCGATAAAGACTCCCACTACCAGTAGAAGTCTAGGGGACGTGGGAGTTAAAGACTCCCACTGCTGAGAGAAGTTGAGGATGTGAGAGTTGGTTATGGGAACAAACTCTCATACCCTTTATAAACCACTCTTGGCCGAAACCCTAGGGTAAGAAATTTTCAGCCGAAATACCAAAACCCACAAGAAATAAGATTTCTTGTTCTGCCTCCTTTTCTCCCTAATTCCAGAAACTCAGAAAAACGGAGAGCTAGCACTCGCTGCCCGTTTCGTCGCGTGGATACCAGTAGGGAGTAACTTCGCAAGGGAGGACTCAAGGTGATCATTGCATCCGAGCCATAAAGATAGCATCTTCCATTCAAGAATCCAATTCTTGAACTCAAAACGTAATTCTTTTCTTGTAATTTTCCGATTCGTTTTGTATGAGCGGATCCTTCAGGGAAGGACTCATGGGTGTTTTGAATGAGTTTCCGCCCATGAATCCCTTCAGTGGTATCAGAGCGAGGTTCATACGATTCGAATTCGTATTTTTAATCACATCATAACACTATCAATTTCGATTTGGTATGTGTATGTGTGAAAAACATAAAAGATTGTATCTTTTGTTCAATATATGTGATATATGCATAGACTGATTTTCGGTTAATCATGTTATATAAGTTTCTGTACATTCTGATATGCATAAATTGTTATGTATATTTTAATTTGATTAACATTGCATGAACTGATTAACCATCTGTCAATAATCTGATTATACCACATAAACTGTTTATGATTCTGTCAATAATCTGATTATACTGCATAAACTATTTATGAATCTGTCTTTAATTCGATTATACAGCATAAACTGTTTATGTTATCGATTAATTCGGTTATGATTCCTGCCGTTAATTTGATTAACCAATGCATAATCCGATTATGTAAGTAAGGCAATTGAGGGGTAAATCGGGACCGCCGTCTGCGTTGTGCAGATTCATCGTTCCGCTGACTTAAGACTTAATATATGTACTCGTTGTTAATTTCATTGTGCTTTATGTGATTTTAGCATGGTGAATAGCATGGCCTACTATACCCCTTGTTTTACATATTTTGTTGTAATTTTATAATACGGCCTGCGAGCTGTTTTGCAATGTTGTAAAATTGCAATTGCTTTCTTAGATTAGGTTTATTGCTTTACATTGAAGGCTGGGTATGCCCATGCAACTATGTAACAAGGCCGGTGGATGCTGGATCGAAGACTTTATCCATGAGATGGATACTGACTTAGATTGACCCTTGGCTCCCACAAGGCTCGTGGGAGTCATCATAGGATTAGGCCATGCTATCTCACGTTTAATTTTTATGCTTTATATATTGCATGAGATGCTTGTATAATTGTATTACGCATTTTTAATGTCTTATTCAAACCGAACATTTTAACTAAGTCTTAAAATGCCTACCATACTCTAAGCACTCATTGAGCTTGGATCATCACTTTGTCTGCTTGCCAAAGCAACAGACGAGTGGTTATCTAAGCAAAAAGAGATGGGAAAATAGTGATTTCCATAAGCTTAACCATGGTTCAACTTAGCTAGGCCATCAAAATAGTTTTGGGCCTAGGGCATAAAATAGGAAATAGCCGGGACATATAGATGTCATTTCCATTAGATGATTTTACTTTCATTATGGGTGTTAAGCCAAAGCTTCCTATAACTATTGTAAAATGTTTTCCCCACTATTTATCAAGTGTTGAAAATGTGGAAAAAGTTTTTGCTCAAAAACTAATAACTTTGCAAATAAATCAATATAGATAATGGCAACCAACACTTCACACAATTCATTGCGATCTGTCCTTGAGATGGAAAAACTAAGCGGGACCAATTTCCTTGATTGGGCCCGCAACTTAAGGATTGTCCTTAAGCAGGAAAGAAAGCTATACGTTCTTGATACGGACATTCCTGAACAGCCTGCAAATAACGCCCCTAGAGCTGAAAGAGATGCTTGGAAGAAGCATTTCGATGATTCTAACGATGTGACTTGTCTCATGTTAGTCACAATGAGCACTGACATTCAAAAATAGTTTGAAGGAGTTGAGGCTTTCCAGATGATGGGCCAGCTCAAGGAAATGTTCCAAGAGCAAGCTCGTCATGAAAGATTCCTCACAACTAAGGCGTTAAATAGTTGTAAAATGGCCACTGACACCTCTGTAAGTGCTCATGTTCTTCAGATGAAGGGCTATTTTGAGCAACTTGAGAAACTTGGGGCTCCCGTAGGTCATGACATGGCCACAGATATGATCTTGGGCTCACTCCCACCGGAGTATGACCAATTTGTTATGAACTTCAACATGCATGCCAAGGAGAAGACCATACATGAAATACACGGGATGCTCAAGTAGGCTGAACTGAACATTAAGAAGACCCCTGAAGTCTTAATGGTTCAAAAAGGGAATTTCAAGAAGAAATGAAGGGGAAAGCCCATGGCCAAGAAGGGCAAAGGCAAAGGCAATGACAAGCCCAAGCCCAAGCCCAAAGCCAAGGCACCAAAGGAAGGAGTTTTCTTCCATTGTAATGAACCAGGTCATTGGAAACGGAACTGCAAGCTCTATTTGGAAGAGAAGAAAAAGGGAAAGGCCAGTTTGACTGTCTCTCCAAGTATTTATGTTATTGAAATTAACATGTCTGCTCCTACTTCGTGGGTATTAGATACCGGTTGTGGATCTCACATTTGTGCAAATGTGCAGGGGTTCAAAATGAGTAGATCACTGGCAAAAGGAGAAGTGGACCTGAGAATAGCGAATGGAGAAAGAGTTGTTGATATAGCTACCGGGACATTTAATTTAGTTTTGCCAAGTGGCCTTATTATAGAACTGAATATTTGTCTTTATGTTCCAACTTTGAGTAGGAATATTATTTCAGTTTCTTGTTTGGATATTGAGGTTTTGAATTAAATATTATGAATAAAATTTGCATCGTTCATAAGGATCGTATCTTTTATGGAGATGCCTCTTTGATGAATGGGCTTTATGTTCTTAACCTCGATGATTCCATTAAAAGGCCCATCTATAACATTAATACTAAGAGGTTTAAATCAAATGACTTAAACCAGACCTACTTTTAGCACTGTCGTTTTGGCCACATAAATGAGAAACACATATCAAAGCTCCATTCAGATGGAATTTTGACATCATTTGACTTAGAATCTTATGAGACTTGTGATTCTTGCTTGTTAGGCAAAATGACCAAAGCTCCCTTTACTAGACAAAGTGAGAGAGCTTCTGATTTGTTGGGCCTCATAAATATAGATGTTTGTGGACCAATAAACACAAGTGCTAGAGGAGGGTTCCAGTACTTCATTACATTCACAGATGATTTCTGTAGATATGGCTACGTCTATCTAATGAAACATAAATCAGAATCTTTTGGAAGATTCAAAGAATTTCAAAATGAAGTACAAAATCAACTTGGTAAAAGTATTAAGACACTTCAATCAGATCGAGGTGGCGAATACCTTAACCAAGAGTTTGACGAACATCTTAGAGGTTGTGGAATTGTTTCACAATTAACTCCCCCTGGCACAGCGCAATGGAATGGTGTGTCAGAACGGAAGAATCGCACCTTACTAGATATGGTTTGATCTATGATGAGTCAAACAAGTCTTCCAATTTCCTTCTGGGGCTACGCCCTAGAAACTGCTGCATTTATATTGAATAGAGTTCCTTCAAAAGCGGTTAAGAAAACTCCATATGAGATATGGACTGGGAAACGACCTAGTTTGTCATTTCTCAAAATTTGGGGATGCGAGGCGTATGTAAAACGCTTGTTATCTGATAAACTCGCCCTAAATCTGACAAGTGTCTGTTTGTAGGATATCCTAAAGAAACTAAAGGATATTACTTCTATCTTTCATCAGAGAACAAAGTGTTTGTTGCTCGTAATGGTTTATTCCTTGAAAGGGAATTTATTTCCAAAGAGGATAGTGGGAGTAAGATCCATCTTGAGGAAATTCAAGATCCCCAAACAACATCTGAACCAAATTTGGAAGTTCAAGCAAGCTCACGTGCTGATACTGAGCTTCAAAAATTGTTGATATGAAATTTTCATTACGAAAAATTGTTGTGGACCACTTTTATGTTTTCTTTTCGTTTTATATCTTTTCATTTTTTCGGTATATTACTTTTTATGTCAATTTTTACTTTCTATGGGGCAAAGCATGTAATAACATAATTTTTTTTGTTTTTCTCTCTTCTTTTTTCTTTTCTTCTTACAATTGTTTCAATTTATAATGCTACCATCTTTTCTAGAATAATATTATTTTCACACACACACACACGCATATATATATATCTACCTTTTACATTTATTTTAAATAATAAGTCAACGTCATTTCCTTTGAAGAAAGTGTTTTAGATACATTTTTCGGAATGTTTTCTCTCCCCAAAATCTATGGTGCTAATCTTCATCCAGAATAGGAAAAATGAGGCTGAAACGCGATGCAAGACATGCTTTCTTTATGCAATTTCTGTAAATTTGTTTGGTTGAGAATAGAGATGAAATTTTCATTTGGCAAATTTTGAAAATTCAAGTTGAATAAAACTACGTAGTGATATAGTTTTTTAATTTGCATGTCCATTCAAATAAGCAATTGTTGATGCAAATATGAGATTTCTTGATATTCTTAATGAACGGGACATGATATAATATATTTTTTACTTGAGAATGATTTACTAACACAGTATCATAAAACGTAAGGCATGCTTACTTTCTGGATATAATTTGTACAAATTTCTAGCTGAAATATTAAAATATAAGGATTATTTAGTGTTAATATACCTTTTGATTAAGATTTGAGTCCATATTTTGTTTCATTTCAAATTGAACAGTTATCTTCGTATTCACTTTAGATAGTGAGGTAGATAGTTAGGGAGTATATCCTTTTTTCATTGGTTTTGTGGAAATATCATAATTTTTGTCATAAAAAATGATAATTGCAATTTCTAATACCTAGTGCACAATTTACATATCAATTTCAAAATTATCATTTAATAACGTTCGGGTCATCTACGTGCAAATACGTGCGCTCGCACGTGATATTCGAGTAAACTTTTTTTTATTAGTGTTTCTTATATGGAAAACATCAAACCATCCCCTATAAATTCAATGATTGCGGTGATCTTATATTTTATTTAGATGCTTAATTTGAAGAATTTAGAGAACAAAAAAAATGGAAGAAAACTTTCACAGGGATCTATTGAAAAACTAACTTTTTTAGATTTTCCACTTGCATATCTAACCGCAGCCACAATATTTCTCTTACATTCAAGTCGAAGAGGTCTGGTGGGAAGGAAGTTGCAGTTGATAACAAGTTTCTAAAGGTAACAACCCTCTTGTGTTGGTCAACTACTATGAGCAGCATCTTCGGTATAACTACCGGATGAAATATGAGCCTTCATGAAGGTGGAGAGTGGGCGTCTCTTCTATACAGTTTTATACTTTCTATCTCCGGATCTGAGTATTTACGACATTAGTACTCAATGGGTAGGTCCTGTGTTGTTATCTGTAGCCCTTGGTTTTGTAATCAAAAGTTACTATCCTATTGAAAAGTTTATCAAATGTAAATGACTTCGATATAGTTTTATCTTTTTAAAAATTAAGTTATTACCTTATTACAAATAACACAAATTTAACGAGTCTGATATACATAGTTCAATTTTTTAGTACATTATGTATGGTAATATTTTCTCGATGAATATTAGGATCACCTACGGGCGAATACGTGTGCTCACACGTTATATTTTAGTAAACTTTTGTTTAGTTTTTCTTAGATGGAAAACTTCACACCATCCATCAAATAAATTTAACCATTGCGGTGATCTTATATTTCATTCAGATGCTTAAATTGAAGAATTTATACAACAAAGAAAATGTAAGAAAAATTTCACGGGAATCTATTGAAATAATAACTTTTTAAAGTGAATGTTTTTTTATGAGCTATATGTTTTAATGAACATATGATTCATAGTTGGACATAAATAACTTGAGTGCATGCGCTAAAAAGAAAGTCTAACCCTGTACTTCCCTTGTAGAATAAGAATTCATAAGCTAGGGAAAATGTAGCTGGTTTCTTTTTAATGACTAAATTATTTCATTCTTTTTACAACCGAAAATAGTGACTTAATTATTTCTTTCATAATAATTGGGTTAGAAAAGAAAAACAAGTTTTTGAATAAAATATTAAATCACATTTTATGTCTTCTTCTTTCCCCTCAAACATAATTTGTTTCTTTTTGTAAATAACCTTTTTGTGTTATTTCCGACTTTTCATAGCATGGGACATGATATAATACTTTTTTTACTTGATATGTTTTTGAAAAAGACAATAATAAAATCCTATCGATGTCAATTTTGACTTTTCCTCTTCCTTGAACTGTAACACATGATATACTAACGCAAACTGATTTTAAAAAAAAATTCTAGAGAAGAAAAAAAAGCTACTTTACATGAAAAAACGCATGTCATACTTTCTAGATGCAAGTTATATGAATTTCTAGCCGAAAAATAAAAATAATACAGACATAATTACCTACTCAAAGTGCTTTGTCAACTTAGCTAAGTTGCTTGAATAAAATATGTACATGTAAATAAACTTTTTCGTCTTCCTTCTCCCTCACATCGCACCAATCACATAGTTTTATTCTTAGCGTTTTTTGGTTGAGGTTTGATATGAAATTTTCATTACGAAAAATTGTGGTGGACCACTTTTTATGTTTTCTTTTCGTTTTATATCTTTTCATTTTTTCGGTATATTACTTTTTATGTCAATTCTAGAATGAATTTCACCACAAAACTAAAACATAAACTAAAGAGAATGAACAAAAGACAAGAGATAGTATAAGTGTTTCTATATTATTCATGTCTATCTCCTTTTACATCAAAATAAGTCCTCTATTTATAGGGTTAGAAAATGTAGGTTATGAAAGCTTTCATAAAGGGTAGATAATGGAGGTTGAATGTGTAGGTTATGGACTTCTTGTAACTCCTCTTTCAATAGAGAGTTAAGGTATCCATAATGTTGAAGGGGTTATGGAATAAGGACTCCAACATTAATATTTTCATAACACTCCCCCTTTGGAGTCCTTAATAAGAATATGCCTCGTTAAAACCTTACTAGAGTAAAAAACCCAGTTGGAAAAAAACATATCTAGTGAAGGAAAAAGAGTACATCATTCTTTATATTTTACTCCCCCAATTGACTAGATCCCTTAAGATCTCTGTACCGACGCATGCCAATCTTATAAATCAACTTCTTAAAAGTTGAAGTCGGTAATGTCTTAGTAAACAAATCTGCCAGATTTTTACATGACTGAATTTGTCGCACTTCAATTTCACCTTTCTTTTGAAGTTCATGAGAAAAATGTAGGTGAAATGTGTTTTGTTCTATCTCCCGTGATATATCCTTCACTTAATTGAGTTATACAAGCTGCATTATCCTCATATAATATCATAGAGATTTCTACCTCTAATGAATCATCGAATCTCAACCATAAGCATCATCCACTTGCAAAGAATTTCATTACAAATGAAATATCAGGACAAATAGTACTTTCAAGATACATTAGTGCTCTAATAGCACTAAGTATGGCACTTTAGGACCAAGCAGATTTTCATTCTTCCTTTCGCGATAGCGAGTGATATTTAGTAATATCTAATGATTAGACAAATACTAGGATACTTAAAGGATGTTCTTTGTCCATATATATCATCTTCTGGATGTCTAATTGTAAAATCAAGAAAAAATCATGAATTTCTAAAACCCGAGATCATAATTTTCCTTCAGCAATCACTTGCTACTATAACATATTTAGGAGGAACAGCTTGATAAATCTATAGTCATTTCTTTCAAGGATCTTATATGCTAAGACTTAAGATATCAATCACGCTTCAGGCATGCTCCTTAGCTACATAACTCATACGTTATCCTACTGGAATAGATTCCACATATAGGGACATCTACTTATAGAGTCTATAAATGCATTAGGCTATGTATTTTCAATCCTTTGCAAATGAATAAGTTATGAACTTTTGGTTCATTAATGCCTAATGCGTAGATTAAGATAATGATGTTCCTAAATAAAGTCATTTACATTGCCAATTTTCTCCCCCTCATATGGAGATCACTAACTAATAATGTCCATTAGAAAATTAGACATTTAGGCATCTTTCGTCAATAGACAAACAATTGTACGTGGAAAGTAACTAAATCCGATCCAAATTTCCTTATACATGGACATTGACACTATCATATAATTTTTTGATAGATTTTCACTAAGGAAATAATGTTACGTTCTTCTGAAACAATTTACGGATATGCTTCAGGCATATCAAATCATTCAAATACTTCATATATGTGTTAAGTATTCTTTATGCTATTAAAACACAAACATACTTGCATCCACTACCTGAAAATTTCTTTCTTTCTAACCATTGCCAGACTTTTAAGAAGAACATTTTTGCCACCAGTAGTGATGTTTACATTTTATAGTTTGCATTGTTGTCCCTGTTAGAGGAATAACCGGGTCGAATCACAAAGTGCAGCGGAAAATTAAGTGACCCGCCTCTACCAGGATCTTCCACGAGTAAGAACCTACGACTATGGGATAGTGTTTTACCTTATATTGATGCTAGAATGGCTGAAACGCTTTCAGCGGTATGTTGTCACGAACGGAACACCACAATGCAGGCTCCGTCTCTCCCAGTATCCACTCGATCTTCCGGGGATGGTCTTCTACTGCTTGGTGCTAGCCAACGCCTTGTAGAAGCTTTGAAGACACTCTTCAATGGAGTAAGTATTTCAGACCTTATCAGAAGAATAAGATACAAGTTTTCTAACTTCTTTCCTATTAGCAAAAAGCTAGAAAACAAGTCTAGAAATCTATCTTTTCTTTTCTCTCTAAAACTCACTTTTCTCTCTTCTCTCTAAGCTTCAAAAGATGGAGAAAAACTGATTAATATGAATGGGAAAAATCAGTATTTTTCCCTTAGTCTATCAAGAGAGAGTGGGGAGAGATAAAGGGGAAAGTGGGAGATCATGGAGGAAACCACTCCTCCACTTTCTCCACTCCTTTAACCTCTAGATAAGAGACATATGAGCTGAAAATATGTGTCCAATTTTCCAGCCATAAGGTCGGTCCAAAACGGGTCGGTCGGCCCAATCATATTGGTCGGCCCAACCCGATTAAGGGCCCAATCCAATCCCGGCCCGGCCCAATCGAATTGGCGCACCTTAGATTAAATGTACTCCTACAAGCCCAATCCAGTTGATCTATGAGTGCGACCCAAGACGTATCTATGACGTTGGCCGTGACATCATATGTCACAGGTAATGAGAGGTATCTAGCAACGCATCATTACCCCCAATTCATAAATATCTGGTGATTTATCATAATCACAACTTTTGACACTTGTAGTTAAATCCTTTTGTCCTTGATATCTAGATTGAACACAAGTCATGGAAAAAGTCACACTTGTATTGTCCAATCTTTTAGTTTCTTGATTCGCGAGTAGACTAATCAAATGACAACAATATCTCATACTCGATTCATTTGTTCATGGCCATGAATTAGTCGACTCCATCAAGGGGCCCAAGATATCGCCTCCCGCTATATAGGAGGGACAAATCCTTTTCGCATCCCACTCATCCTGAACAAGATTCGTGATATACCCAATAAATGCCTTTATTGCTCACCCAGTTACGGATAGCGTTTAACATTATCAAAACATAACACTAGCCATGCAAGAACTCTTGTGAGACCTCAAGTCGAAGGATCTCATATACAACCCAGTCAAATTTTTTTTTGAGAAACACCGTTGACTATTATATAACAACCCATGGTGTGTTTCTCATGTCGAGTCTATCCAGTATAATGATTCTCTAATCATATATACCCATGTGACGATCCGATATCTTATATCAATCACTGCACATACTAGTCTTGCGCATTATTATTGTCCTCGAAGATTCTATAATAATGTTCGACTAGGGACGTTTCAGAATAGTATCTCATAACAATTATGAATACTATTCTAAGGACATATTATTTATTTATGTTGTTAAGAACGCAGAAACATAATGAATAATACTGGAATTAATTGCCTTTAATTCATCAAAATGAAAATTACATTAATACGGTACAATAATCTCCCACTTGCACTAAAGACCCAAATTACAATAAATGGTCTTTAGGGCATACTATTGACTGTCTCTAAAGATCAGCCCTCCAGATATCGGATACCCATGGAGCTAGTGTGACGATCATGCTGCTGCTGCGACAGTGGCTTTGTCAGTGGATCGGCGACATTGTCTGCCGAGTCTACTCTACATATATGCACATCACCTCTCTCTATAATCTCGCGGATTAGGTGAAATCGCCGTAGTACATGTTTGGACCTCTAGTGAGATCTAGGTTCCTTAGATTGGGAAATAGCCCCATTGTTATCACAATAGAGGTCTATCGGGTTCGCAATACTAGGAACCACATCGAGGTCGGAAATAAATTTCCCGATCCAAATCGCCTCCTTAGCCGCTTCACAAGCCGCTATGTACTCGGCCTCTGTCGTAGAATCTGCTATGGTTGATTGCTTTGAATCGCGCCACCACAAAGACTCTCCATTCAAGTTAAACACATATCCCGATTGCGATCGGAAATCATCTTTGTCGGTTTGGAAACTAGCATCGGTGAAACCAGCTACAACGAGCTCATCCGCCCTCCATAAATCAAGAATGTATCCTTAGTCCTTCGTAAGTACTTGAGGATATTCTTGACCGAGATCCAGATGACGTTCACCGTAATTAGATCGGTATCTCGCCCGTAATGCTTAAGGCAAACGAGACATCCGGGCGAGTACAAATCATGGCGTACATGATGGATCCTATGGCGTAAGCATAATGGATCTCTTTCATGCGTTCTAATTCGGTAGGCGTTTTAGAACACTGTTCCTTTGACGTAACGAGCATTTCATGTGCCATAGGACAAAGTCCTTTCTTAGACTCTTGCATGCTAAACCGCTTTAGCACCTTGTCTATATATGTACTCGACTTAGGCCAATGAGTCACCCTGGATCTATCTCTATAGATCTTGACTCCCTGGAATATAGTCAGGCTTTCGCCTAAGTATTTCATAGAGAAACACGTACTCAACCAAGCCTTTACGGACTTTAAGGTTGGTATGTCGTTTCCAATGAGTAGTATGTCATCTACATACAAAACCAGGAATACAATTGAGCTCCCACTAACCTTTTTGTAAACACAAGGCTCATCCTCATTTCTAATGAAGCCAAACTCACTGGACGACATCATTGAAACGGATGTTCCAGCTTTTCGAGAAGCTCGCTTGAGTCCATAAATGGATCTCTCAAGCTTACATACTTTTCCCGCATTCTCCCGGAGTGACAAAACCTTCAGCCGTGTCATATACACATCCTCATCAAGTTTTCCATTAAGGAAAGCGGTTTTGACATCCATTTGCCGATTTCGTAGTCATAGTAAGTCGCAATAGCAAGCAAAATCCGAATGGACTTGAACATAACCACAGGGGAAAATGTCTCATCATAGTCAATACCATGAATTTGTTTGAAACCTTTCGCGACCAGTCGCCCCTTGTACGTTTGTACATTCCCTTCCATGTCGGTTTTAATCTTAAAAAACCCATTTGCACCCTATGGGATTTACCCCTTCAGTGGATCAGCCAAGATCCGGACTTGGTTAGTGTACATGGAGTCCATTTCGGATCTCATGGCTTCAAGCCATTTCTTAGAATCGGGCTATTAATTGCTCGTTTGTAGGTTGAAGGTTCATCGTGATCCACAAACATAACATCACCATGTTCTCGTATGAAAAATCCAAATTTTTCCTGGGAGGTGGACGACGTAACTCTACCGCACTCTACGCAATTCTTGTGTTTCTTGAATCAGTGCTGGGCCGCACAAATCTGCTTTGTGGCACTCGCCGCACAACAACTTGTGGAGTCTGCTTTCATTTTCCATCTCATCATTAGTGCTAGTTTGAGAGTCCCGGAACTTCGAAAGTTCTACGCTACTCCCACTTGTGTTTCTAGAAACAAATTCTTTTTCTAGAAAGACTCCGTACGAGCAACAAACACTTTGTTCTCGTTAGGGATATAAAAGTAGTATCCTTTAGTTTCCTTAGGATAACCTACAAATATTCACTTTTCAGATTTTGGAGCCAGCTTATCAGAAGCTGAGCGTTTCACAAACGCTTCACAGCCCCAAATCTTGAGGAAAGACAAACTGGGACGCTTCCCAATCCATAACTCGTATGGCGTCTTTGCAACTGATTTAGATGGAACGCAGTTAAGTGTTAAAGCTGCTGTCTCTAGTGCGTGTCCCCAAAAGGAATTGGGCAGGCTCGTGTGACTCATCATAGAACGAACCATATCTAATAATGTTCTGTTCCTCCTTTCAGATACACCATTCCATTGTGGAGTAGTCTGGAGGAGAAAGTTGTGAAACGATTCCACAAGCTTTTAGATAGTCACAGAATTCTTGACTCAAGTATTCTCCTCCTCGATCAGATCGAAGAACCTTAATACTCTTGCCGAGTTGGTTTTCTACTTCTAGTTTAAACTCTTTAAACTTAGCAAATGCTTCGGATTTGTGTTTCATCAAGAACACATATCCATACCCTACCGAAGTCATCGAGTAAAGGTAATGAAGTAGAGGTAACCACCCCCTTGCATGTATATTAAAAGGGGCCACATACATCACTATGTATTAGTCCTAATAAAGCATCGGCTCTCTCACCTAACTTAGTGAAAGGTGATGCTGTCATCTTACCCAACAAACAAGATTCGCATCGATCATAAGACTCGAAGTCAAATGATTCCAACAACCCATCTTTATGGAGTTTGGATATGCGATCTTCGTTTATGTGGCTTAAGCGACAATGCCAGAGGTATGTCGGATTAGAATCATTAGTCTTAATCCTTTTGGTATTTATATTTAGAATTGGCATATCAAGATCTAAAACATATAGACCATTTATCAAAGAGGCGCTTGCATAAAACATATTATCCAGAAATAACGACAATCGTTGGTTTTTGATTGAAATCTCAAAACCTTTCTTGTCCAAACAAGAAACTGAAATAATATTCTTAATTAAACTAGGTACATAGAAACAGTTTTCTAAACCCAAAACAAGCCCTGAAGGCAAAGTAAAAGTACAAGTCCCTACAACTAGGGCTGCAACACGTGCTCCGTTGCCTACTCGTAGTTCCACTTCACCCTTTGCCAACTCTCTACTCCTTTGAAGTCCCTGCACATTAGTACAAATGTGAGAACCACATCCGGTATCAAATACCCAAGAAGTAGTTGTATTTAAATTGATATCAATCATATTAACATCAATAACATAAATACCTGAGCCCGAAACAACAATTGCTTTCTCCTTTTGCAGCCTTTTTGTTGCAAGACAGCTCTTGCAATTTCTTTTCCAGTGACCCTTCTCACCACAGTGATGACAGATAGAGTCTTTGGCTACACCACCCTTAGGTTTCAGTGCATTGTTGAAAGTGGTTTGCTTGCCCTTGGGCTTACCTTTCGGTTTGCCTTTGGGTTTCGCAAAACCTTTGCCTTTGCCCTTTTGCACCATCAGTATGGTGTTGGGCTTGGACTTGCCTATTTCCTTCTCGGCAGTCCTTAGCATATTCAACAACTCAGGCAATGGCTTGTCAATTTCATTCATGTGATAATTCAGAATGAATTGATCGAATGACTCGAGCAACGATTGCAAGATCAAATCGGTCGACAGACTCTTGTCCCAAAGGAAATCCCAGCTTTTTCAAGGTTTTGAACATAACCTATCATCTTAAGAACGTGAGTTCCTACCGCATTCCTTCAGACATTTTGCACTGAAAAAGAGATTTTGACACATCGAATAGGCTGTTCCAGGACATACAGCTTTCTTTCATGCTTGAGAACGATTCTCAAGTTCTGAACCAGTCGAGGAAGTTAACTCCCTCTAATTTGTCCTTCTCAAGGGACGAAACGTAGTGATAGTGTTTGGTTTGAATTTGCCATTTTTTCTACAACAAAAATATGCATATACAAAAGTAAGTACCGATTAAAAAATCATTATTAGGTCTTTATCTTTTTAATGATTTCTCCCACTATTTTCTTCGAGTGAATAACCCTCAATATCAACTCGGAAAGTTCGTTAACTTTCTAGCGGGCCAAGATCCATATTTCACCTCGTTCAAGTCGACTTTGGCTGATCGCCCAAAAACTTAGTTATTTAGGTAGGCAACGTTTGCCAATTACATCAAATTATGTAATTCTCGGTTAGTTGAGTGAATAACATTTATTCAAGCGTATCATTATACACTTTTCTCAACTCTTTTGCCTCTAGATCCTCAATCCATTTATTGAGATAATCTAGTTAATTAGGACCCTATGTTTTAGCCGGGCGGATATCACAACTTATCCTTCGCGCCTCACCCTGGGATAGACACGTATGCACGACTTTGGCATGTCCCATACTAATGTCGATCTAGGCCTTGACGAGGGCCAAACTTAGGAAGGCACTAATTAATATTTTAAATGAGGGATTTTGTTTTTAACAATCTCACTGAAAGCATAAATAAAAGCAGTTTTATGCTTATATACATATGCATCCAATACATAAAAAGTAAAATGCAATAGTAATCGCCAAGATCCTATTCGGTTTTTCCAAGCCAATGGAAAAACCCGTGAAGTCAATCTAAGGTGTGAAAAGAAAAACATCTATTCTACACCATCTTGACCTTCAGCTTGGTTGCCTCCATATCTTCATCATCTCAAATTTGTACCTTCTCCTAATCTAGAATTACAAAATTTCTAAGGAAACCTCGAGTTACATTCGAGGGGATTTAATGAGATTACAATTACAACTTTTGAATGATAAATAGGCACGATACGCAGATCGTATTATAAAATAATACCAACAGGGTAATGGCGACTACTATTTATCATGCTCAATTAACATAACAATTTATGAAAAATAATGAGCAAAACAGTAAAATGAACATTTCATATTCTGCACTGGGTTCGGTTGACCGACCATCAAGCTCGGTCGACCAAAAAGTACTCGAGAGTACCTCGGTCGACTAAACGAGCACTTTCGGTCGACCGAAAAAGTACTGAGAGTACCTCGGTCGACCAAACAGTCACTTCGGTCGACCGAAGACCAACTCGGTTCGACCGAACACCCTCTCGGTTGATCCGAATCCAAATCATTTAGCTTCTGTCTTGCCTCGGTCGACCGAAACTGAGTCCCGGTCGACCGAAGTGCTAGAAACTGAGAGTTTTTCCAGCTTTTGAATGACTTCAAAACTGGAAATTCTCAACAGACATACATACAGAAAACTGGAAAAGCATGTCATTCATGATTTACAACATTTCTAGCAATCCTAAGGCATGCATAACATAGATTCATAATCTATATTTAAACACCATAACACATAAAGTCTATAGGGTACTCGTGAGTGGCTCTGATACCACTGTTAGAGGAATAACCGGGTCGAATCACAAAGTGCAGCGGAAAATTAAGTGACCCGCCTCTACCAGGATCTTCCACGAGTAAGAACCTACGACTATGGGATAGTGTTTTACCTTATATTGATGCTAGAATGGCTGAAACGCTTTCAGCGGTATGTTGTCACGAACGGAACACCACAATGCAGGCTCCGTCTCTCCCAGTATCCACTCGATCTTCTGGGGATGGTCTTCTACTGCTTGGTGCTAGCCAACGCCTTGTAGAAGCTTTGAAGACACTCTTCAATGGAGTAAGTATTTTAGACCTTATCAGAAGAATAAGATACAAGATTTCTAACTTCTTTCCTATTAGCAAAAAGCTAGAAAACAAGTCTAGAAATCTATCTTTTCTTTTCTCTCTAAAACTCACGTTTCTCTCTTCTCTCTAAGCTTCAAAAGATGGAGAAAAACTGATTAATATGAATGGGAAAAATCAGTATTTTTCCCTTAGTCTATCAAGAGAGAGTGGGGAGAGATAAAGGGGAAAGTGGGAGATCATGGAGGAAATCACTCCTCCACTTTCTCCACTCCTTTAACCTCTAGATAAGAGACATATGAGCTGAAAATATGTGTCCAATTTTCCAGCCATAAGTTCGGTCCAAAACGGGTCGGTCGGCCCAATCATATTGGTCGGCCCAACCCGATTAAGGGCCTAATTCAATCCCGGCCCGGCCCAATTGAATTGGCGCACCTTAGATTAAATGTACTCCTACAGTCCCGCTATCCATACACTTCTAGTGTATCATCCATACTGAGAATATCATACACTTATGGTGTACTTGTTAATTTTCTGGACTTTTCATATTTCTTATGCGAACTCATATATAATCTATTTTGGCTAATTTTCTCGAATCTCAAAATTTTGTTTCTGTAGACTTTGAATCTAGATCCTCATTTTAGATTCACATTTTATGCGCATTAATACTTATCATATCTTACACTTTCGCAATTCCATATTTCCCAATCACGACATTATGTAGAGATCTCATTATCTCAACTTTCAGGTACCTGAATCTCTCATGGAGATATTACATTGATCATGTCTAGGGAATCCTCGACTTTAACATATATATGTCTACCATATACAACCATCTAAATCTTTACTCCTTTTTATATGCGAGGATTTTTGTTTTTAATATTTGGAACCGTCTAGTCTACCACTCTTCAATTGTGTCTCATACTTATCAGCAGTGGTAGATCGCCTTTCAAGGACGTCAAATAGGAGCCTTCTTAGCCGGATTTTGGTTAGTAAATATGTCTGGCTTATCCTTTGAACTTCTGGTTCAAAGTATGTTAGAATCAAGATGAGACACAAACTCATATTTTTATCCGGTTATACATTAAATCTCTCCTCTTGAGATTTCATACCCAAGATATATTCTTAACATCTTTAAGGTCCCATATTACTACTTTATTGGTGGTGACTACTACTTTGTAGCGCACATTTAACTCTTAGATGGGAGAGGAAAAACTTTAGTTCCTGACCAGAAACTAATTTAATAGAGGAAAATTCACAGTATTCTTGTTGGAAAAATACGAGCTAATGCTACAAAATAATTCGTATCAACAAGTTCAAGGCACTTATGGTTCTACCAGACAATTTAGTGTATAAAAATATTCTACCAAATTTTCATATGATGACACCAGTATAGTCGAGACAAATTATGTCATTTGTTGAATATAAAATTTGAGCTCATTATCAATATATCACAAACTTCAGGTTGCGAGTCGATCGACTATTTATTCAATTCTATAAACATATTGAACCCCGAGTTGTACTGGTTATATCCTTATATCAATTTTCCTTGAAATAAGTAGCACAAAAGAATTCATCGGATAAGGAAACTTTTGGTTCCTTCATATTCCATGACTTTTTAATTATATTTCGTATTTTTGTGCCCCGGGATGGTCTAACCGGTCATGCCAACAACTTAATCGGTAAATTTCAGGTATACTTAATAAATATTTTTTTTGGCAATATAAGTTAATAAAGAGAAATGGCGATTTCTCTAATATAAATTTATTCTCTTAAATAATATTAGTAATACACAAACATTTAAAACTCTACTCAATCCAATGTCTCCAAATAATCTTCACTACAAAAAATATCAAAATAATTTTCTAAGAGACTTTAGGGAGAGTTGTGTATTTACATGTTGATATGTAACCCTTTAGTTCAATTAGCTCTTTTGGAGCCTTTAAACAAATAACTCTTCTGGAGCTGTTTAATCAAGTAGTTCTTCTGGAACTTGGTATTTGATATTTATCCTGAATGTGCCCAATCAACAACTATAATATTATCATATATATATTATTCTTGAATGTAAACAAACTAAAATAACATGATAATATATGCAATTGACAAGTTCTAATACAAAAATAAAATATCAAGTTATATTTTTTCTGAATACTCAAAGAGATTGACTACATTTACATATGCCAAAATTAAAGTAGCACCATTACTTTTAGAGAGAAGCAAAATGACACTTTTTTTTCTTTCTCAAAGCGATGCTTAGTAGAGGGATTCAAAAGATGTCCAACATACAACTAGTATGTGACAAACATTTTGTATATCGCTTAAATAATCTTTTTCTCATAAAATTTTGGAATCATACATTCTATTTCCTCCTTATTATTTTCTCACTTCATGTGAGAATATTTTCTTTGAGAATTCGATGAGTCATAATTATCGACATGGTTTACTACAACCACATTCATTACCAATACTATTTCACAAATAAATTATATATTATATATGCATTCACTTTAGGAAATGACATAAATCATTAGTCATATTTTACAATATTTCATTAATGACTCATTTTTTAACTAAGCTCAAGAATATATATTCATAACATGTATAAAAGCTCTGAAAATATTTACTCTCGATATTGCTACTGCTAGAGCATATTCGAGGTATGAGAAAAGAGTTACAAGTCATATTTTTCTCCAACATGAAGAAATTATATGTAGTACATGATAAATCTTGATATATTCAAAATTATGAGCTACAATGATATTTGTTCACAACTAGCATTTTGCATCACAACCAACTTTTGGGGGTTGTATATTTTCTCAAGATTTGTCAGCAGTCAAGAGGCTTTGATGCTTTTCAATGGTATCTTCAAGACCCATTTTCTCCAGATGGATTTCATCATATAATATCCATGATAGGTAATTTCTCTCGTTGATCTCAAGAATTGTAAATTCAAGTTTAGCAAGATGAGCCATTAAATTAACCTTTAGAATATAAACAACTTACCTTCACCTCTTCCCTTAAGTCTTCAACCTCAATAATAGGTCCGTTATATTCAAGACGCAGAAAATCATATACAAAACTCAAATACATATATGAACATAACGATTCAGACTGAATATCTACCAAGGAGATAAAAAGTCTCACAAATCTAATCAGCTAATGGTAGAGGCTCGTGCTGATAACGTGTTATAAAATGGATGAAATTCTAGAATGAATTTCACCACAAAACTAAAACATAAACTAAAGAGAATGAACAAAAGACAAGAGATAGTATAAGTGTTTCTATATTGTTCATGTCTATCTCCTTTTACATCAAAATAAGCCCTCTATTTATAGGGTTAGAAAATGTAGGTTATGAAACCTTTCATAAAGGGTAGATAATGGAGGTTGAATGTGTAGGTTATGGACTTCTTGTAACTCCTCTTTCAATAGAGAGTTACGGTATCCATAATGTTGAAAGGGTTATGGAATAAGGACTCCAACATTAATATTTTCATAACACTATCATACTTTCTAGATGCAAGTTATATGAATTTCTAGCCGAAAAATTAAAATAATACAGACATAATTACCTGCTCAAAATGCTTTGTCAACTTAGCCAAGTTGCTTGAATAAAATATGTACATGTAAATAAACTTTTTCGTCTTCCTTCTCCCTCACATCGCACCAATCACATAGTTTTGTTCTAAGCGGTTTTTGGTTGAGGTTTGACATGAAATTTTAATTACGAAAAATTTTTGTGGACCACTTTTTATGTTTTCTTTTCGTTTTACCTCTTTTCATTTTTTTGGGTATATTACTTTTTATGTCAATTTTTACTTTCTATAGGGGCAAAGCATGTAATAACATAATTTTTTTTGTTTTTCTCTCTACTTTTTTCTTTTTTCTTTTCTTCTTACAATTGTTTCAATTTATAATGCTACAAACTTTTCTAGAATAATTTTTTTTCACACACACACACACATGCACGCATATATATGTGTGTGTGTGTATATATATATATATACCTTTTATGTTAATTTTTACTTTCTATAGGGGCAAAGCATGTAATAACATACTTTTTTTTTATGTTTTTCTCTCTTCTTTTTTATGTTTTACTTTTCTTCTTACAATTGTTTCAATTTATAATGATACAATCTTTTCTAGAATAATGCAATTTTCACACACACACACACGCATATATATATATATATATATATATACCTTTTACATTTATTTTAAATAATAAGTCAACGTCATTTCCTTTGAAGAAAGTGTTCTAGATACATTTTTCGGAATGTTTTCTCTCCCCAAAATCTATGGCGCTGATCTTAAGCCTGAAGAGGATAAAGGAGGCTGAAACGCAATGCAAGACATACTTTCTTCATGCAATTTCTGTAAATTTGTTTGGTTGATAGTGTAGATGAAATTTTCAATTGGCAAATTTTGAAAATTCAAGTTGCACCATGGTTTGAAAACATAATAAAATTACTCAGTGATATATTTTTTTAATTTGCAGGTTCATCAATATGTCCATACAAATAAGCAATTGTTGATGCAAATATGAGATTTCTTGATATTCTTAATGAACGGGACATGATATAATATATTTTTTTACTTGAGAATAATTTACTAACAATGTATCATGAAACGTAAGGCATGCTTACTTTCTATACATAATTTCTAACTGAAAATATAAAAATATAAGGATTATTTAGTGTTAATATACCTTTTGATTAAGATTTGAGTCCATATTTCGTTTCGTTTCAAATTGAACAGTTATCTTCGTATTCACTTAAGATAGTAAGGTAGATTGTTAAGGAGTATATAATTTTTTAATTGGTTTTGTGGAAATATCATTTTTTTGTCATAAAAACGATAATTGCAATTTCTAATACCTAGTGCACAATTTACATATCAATTTCAAAATTATCCTTTAATAACGATAATTGAAAAAATTACGTTATGACCTTATTACAAATAACACAAATTTTAAGAGTCTGATTTACATTGTTAGATTTTTAGTACATTATATAAGGTAATATTTTCTGGACAAATATTTCTTTTTTCTTTTATAGAACACAAGGGTCATCTACGTGCAAAGACGTGCGCTCACACGTGATATTCGAGTAAACATTTTTTTATTAGCGTTTCCTATATGGAAAACATCAAACCATCCCCAATAAATTCAATCATTGGGGTGATCTTATATTTCATTTAGATGCTTAATTTGAAGAATTTAGAGAACAAAAAAAATGGAAGAAAACTTTCACAGGGATCCATTGAAAAAATAACTTTTTTAGATTTTCCACTTGCATATCTAGCCACAGCCACAATATTTCTCTTAGATTCAAGTCGAAGAGGTCTGGCGGGAAGGAAGTTACAGATTGATAACAAGTTTCTAAAGGCGAACAACCCTCTTGTGTTGGTCAACTACTATGAGTAGCATCTTCGGTATAACTGCCGAATGACATATGAGCCTTCATGATGGTGGAGAGTGGGCGTCTCTTCTGTACATTTTTATACTTTCTATCTCCAGATCTGAGTATTTACGACATTAGTACTCAGTGGGTAGGTCCTGAGTTGTTATCTGTAGCCCTTGGTTTTGTAATCAAAAGTTACTATCCTATTGAAAAGTTTATCAATTGTAAATGACTTCGATATAGTTTTATCTTTTTAAAAATTTAAGTTATTACCTTATTACAAATAACTCTAATTTAACAAGTCTGATATACATGGTTCGAATTTTTATTACATTATGTATGGTAATATTTTCTGGATAAATATTTCTTATTTATCTTATAAAACATTAGGATCGCCTACGGGTGAATACGTGTGCTCACCCGTTATATTTTAGTAAACTTTTGTTTAGTTTTTCTTAGATGGAAAACTTCACACCATCCACCAAATAAATTTAACCATTGCGGTGATCTTATATTTCATTCAGATGCTTAAATTGAAGAATTTATATAACAAAGAAAATGGAAGAAAAATTTCACGGTGATCTATTGAAATAATAACTTTTAAAAGTGAAGTTTTTTTTATGAGCTATATTTTTTAATGAACATTTGATTCATAGTTGTTCATAAATAACTTGAGTGCATGCGCTAAAAAGATAATATAACCATGTACTTTCCTTGAAGAATAAGAATTCATAATCTAGGGAAAATGTAGCTTGTTTCTTCGTAGTGACTTAATTATTTCTTTCTTTTTACAACCGAATATAGTGACTTAATTATTTCTTTCATAATAATTGGGTTAGAAAAGAAAAACAAATCTTTGAATAAAATATTAAATCACACTTTGTATGTCTTCTTCTTTCCTTTCAAACGTAATTTGTTTCTTTTTGTAAATAGCCTTTTTGTGTTATTTCTGACTTTTCTTAGGTTGGGACATCATATAATACTTTTTTTATTTGATATGTTTTTGAAAAACACAACAAATAAAATCCTATCGACGTCAATTTTGAATTTTCCTCTTACTTGAACTGTAACACATGATATACTAACCCTAACTGATTTAAATAATTTTTTGTCTAGAGAAGAAAAAAAGCTACTTATCATGAAAAAAACGCATGTCATACTTTCTAGATGCAAGTTATAAGTATTTCTAGCCAAAAAAATAAAAATAATACAGACATAATTACCTACTCAAAGTGCTTTGTCAAACTAGCCAAGTTTCTTTAATAAAATATGTACATGTAAATAAACTTTTTCGTCTTCCTTCTCCCTCACATCGCACCAATCACATAGTTTTGTTCTTAGCGGTTTTTGGCTGAAGTTTGACATCAAATTTTAATTATGAAAAATTGTTGTGGACCACTTTTTATGTTTTCTTTTCGTTTTAGCTCTTTTCTTTCTTTCGGTATGTTACATTTTATGCCAATTTTTTTTTCTATACAGGCAAAGCATGTAATAACATACTTTTTTTTATGTTTTTCTCTCTTCTTTTTTCTTTTTTCTTTTCTTCTTACAATTGTTTCAATTTATAATGATACAATATTTTCTAGAATAATGCAATTTTCACACACACACACACATATATATATATATATATATATATATCTACCTTTTACATTTATTTTAAATAATAAGTCAACGTCATTTCCTTTGAAGAAAGTGTTCTAGATACATTTTTCGTAATGTTTTCTCTCCCCAAAATCTTTGCCGCTGATCTTAAGCCAGAAGAGGAAGAAAGAGGCTGAAACGCAATGCAAGACATACTTTCTTTATGCAATTTCTGTAAATTTGTTTGGTTGATAGTGTAGATGAAATTTTCAATCGGCAAATTTTGAAAATTCAAGTTGCACCATGGTTTGAAAACTTAATAAAACTTTCCAGTGATATAGTTTTTTTAATTTGCAGGTTCATTAATATGTCCATTCAAATAAGCAATTGTTTATGCAAATATGAGATTTCTTGATATTCTTAATGAACGGGACATGATATAATATATTTTTTACTTAAGAATGATTTACTAACACTGTATCATGAAACGTAAGGCATGCTTACTTTCTGAATACAATTTGTACAAATTTCTAACTGAAAATATAAAAATATAAGGATTGTTTAGTGTTAATATACCTTTTGATTCAGATTTGAGTCCATATTTTGTTTCGTTTCAAATTGAACAGTTATCTTCGTATTCACTTTCGATAGTAAGGTAGATTGTTAGGGAATATATAATTTCTTCATTGGTTTTGTGGAAATATCATTATTTTTGTCATAAAAACGATAATTGCAATTTCTAGTACCTAGTGCACAATTTACATATGAATTTCAAAATTATCATTTAATAACGATAAATGTAAAAATTATGTTACGACCTTATTACAAATAACTCAAATTTTAAGAGTCTGATTTACATTGTTAGATTTTTAGTACATTATATATGGTAATATATTCGGGACGAATATTTATTTTTTTCTTTTATAGAACACTAGGGTCATCTACGTGCAAATACGTGTGCTCGCACGTGATATTCGAGTAAACTTTTTTTTATTAGTGTTTCTTATATGGAAAACATCAAACCATCCCCTATAAATTCAATGATTGCGGTGATCTTATATTTCATTTAGATGCTTAATTTGAAGAATTTAGAGAACAAAAAAAATGGAAGAAAACTTTCACAGGGATCTATTGAAAAAATAACTTTTTTAGATTTTCCACTTGCATATCTAACCACAGCCAGAATATTTCTCTTACATTCAAGTCGAAGGGGTCTGGCGGGAAGGTAGTTACAGTTGATAACAAGTTTCTATAGGCAAACAACCCTCTTCTGTTGGTCAACTACTATGAGCAGCATCTTCGGTATAACTACCGAATGAAATATGAGCCTTCATGATGGTGGAGAGTGGGTGTCTCTTCTATTGGTGGAGAGTGGGCGTCTCTTCTATACAGTTTTATGTTAGTACTGCCCTAGGACCATTAGTATATGTTGTACGTTTTTATATCTTTTGAGCATGTAATTGAATAGCGAATTTTTCTTATGAACATCAAATGCGTGATTTGATAGTAAAACTCATTAGTTTATATAATTACTATTCTAGTTGTCCCTAGTTTTATGTAAACTAGTATAGTGTTTGATTGTTGATTATGTTTTACTAATCATGTGTAATGAATACAAATCATATCATAGATGCAATGTATTGAAATATATTGTATCGGACGTGATCCGTTAGAGAAGTAATACTTCATGATCCTCAATACTATTTTAGAATCGTTAGACCTTATGTCTCCATTGATTCTAGCATGAATGGAGCCACGTTTTGACTCAGTCGGACGTTGCTTTTAATCGAGTACTCAATACGACTGATGATCGGATGTAGCGTCCTATCATGGCTTGAATGTGATAGGCATTGAAAGGAATTTGCCCCTCTCTATTATTAGAGAGAGATATCCATGGGCCCCTCGAGAGGGAAAAGCTATTTAAATGCACGGCCATGTTCAAATGTATTTGATAAAGTGGTTATCAAATGCTATTTGTTGGAACAGTTTACCCGGAGACAAACTACCATGCCTTATGCTTAATTAGGATATCGCGAGACAAAGAGATTAAATAGTGGATTGATATTAGGTTCCACCGTAAATTCATTCACTTTGGGGAGTCACAATGTCCAGCTAGGGACCACTTGTGATTTATGAACACATAATACTACTAAGTATGTTTTCATTGCCATTGTGATATGAACCTATATGGTCACACGCATAGACGAGTTAACGAGCTTCATGTCCAGATTCAATGAATCTAGAATGTGTCTAGGTTCATTGTATCTGACATTTATTTTTCTTAGAATAATAAAGCGTTATTATTCGAATTAGAGATGAGGGGCATTTTTGGGTATAGCTGGGATTACGTGAGAGTTATTATCCGATAAAGACTCCCACTACTAGCAGAAGTCTATAGGACGTGGGAGTTATAGACTCCCACTGCCAAAAGAGGTGGATATGACGTGGGAGTTGTGCTTGAAACAACCTCTCACTCCCTATATAAACTTCTCATGGCCGAAACCCTAAGGGTTAATGCTTTTCAGCCGAAATACCAAACAAACCTAGAAAATTAGATTTTCTATTCTGCCTCTCCCTTTTCTATCTAATTCCCGAAACTCAGAAAAACGAAGAGCTAGCAATCACTGTTTGTTTTGTCGCGTGGATACCGGTAGAAGGACATTCCGCAAAGGGAAATCCATTGGTGGCAGCAACGTATCCAAGAAACAGCATCTTTCATTCAAGAATCAGATTCTTGAACACGAAAAGTAAGTTTCCGTCTAGATTTTTCGATTCCTATGGTATGAGTGGATCCTTCGGGGGAGGACTCATGGGTTTTTAGAATGAGTTTCTGCCCATGAATCCCTTCATTTTATACTTTCTATCTTCGGATCTGAGTATTTACGACATTAGTACTTAGTGGGTAGGTCCTGAGTTGTTATCTGTAGCCCTTGGTTTTGTAATCAAAAGTTACTATCCAATTGAAAAGTTACTATATGTAGCCCTTGGGACCGCCGACTGCTCTGCGTAGTGGCAACGCTCAAGACTTTGTATATGTACTCATTTTTATTTCATTATGCTTTATGTGAGTTTTAGCATGGTGAATAGCATGTCCTACTATACCCTCTCTTGTTTTACATTTAATTGGGTTGTAATTTTATAATACAACATGCGAGTCGTTTTTCCAATAATGTAAAATTGTAATTGCTTTCTTAGATTAGTTTTACTGCTTTACATTGAAGGCTGGGTATGCCCATGTAATTATGTAACAAGATTGGAGGACGCTGGATCAAAGACTTTATCCATGAGATGGATATTCACTTAGATTGACCCTTGGCTCCCACAAGGCTCGTGGGAGTCATCATAGGATTAGTCCATGCTATCTCACGTTTACTTTTATGCTTTATATATTGCATGAGATGCTTATTTTATGTCTTATGGGGCTTGATTTTTTATACGTCATATTAAATCGTTTTAGTTAAGTCTTAAAATGCCTACCATATCCTAAGCACTCATTCAGCTTGGATCATCATTTTGTCTGCTTGCCAAAGAAACAGATAAGTGGTTATCTAGGCAAGAGGAGATGGGAAAATGGTGATTTCCATATGCTTTGACATGGTTCGACTTAACTAAGCTATCAAAATAGTTTTGGGCCTAGGGCATAAAATGGGAAATAGCCGGGACATATAGATGTCATTCCCATAGGTTGATTTTACTTTCATTTTGGGGATAAGCCAAAGCTAACTTATAACTATTGTAAAATGTTATTTTTCACCATTTATCAAGTGTTGAAATTGCGGAAAGGTTTTTGCTCAAAACTAATAACTTTGCAAATAACTTAATGTAGATAATGGCAACCAATACATCACACAATTCATTGCGATCCGTCCTTGAGAAGGAAAAACTAAGTGGGACCAATTTCCCTGATTGGGCCCGCAACTTAAAAATTATCCTTAAGCAGGAAAGAAAGCAATACGTTCTTGATACGGCTATTGCTGAACAACCTGCAAACAACGCCACCAGAGCTGAGAGAGATGCTTGGAAGAAGCACTCTGATGACTCTAACGATGTGACTTGTCCCATGTTAGTCACAATGAGCACTGATCTTCAAAAACAATTTGAAGGGGTTGAGGCTTTCCAGGTGATGGGCCAGTTCAAGGAAATGTTCCAATAGCAAGCCCGTCATGAAAGATTCCTCACCACTAAGGCGTTGAATAGTTGCAATATGGCCCCTGGCACCTCTGTAAGTACATATGTTCATAAGATGAAGGGCTATCTTTATCAACTTGAGAAACTTGGGGCTCCCGTATGTCCTGGGACATGGCCACAAATATGATCTTGGGCTCACTCCCACCGGAGTATGACCAGTTTGTCATGAACTTCAACATGCATGGCATGGAGAAGTCTATACATGAGATACACGGGATGCTCAAGCAGGCTGAACAGAACATTAAGAAGACCCCTGAAGTCTTAATGGTTCAAAAAGGGAATTTCAAGAAGAAAGGAAAGGGAAAGCCCATGGCCAAGAAGGGCAAAGGCAATAACAAGCCCAAACCCAAGGCCAAGGCACCAAAGGAAGGAGTTTGCTTCCATTGCAATGAACAAGGTCATTGGAAACAGAACTGCAAGCTCTATTTGGAAGTGAAGAAAAAAGAGGAAGCCAGTTTGACTGTCTCTCCAGGTATTTATGTTATTGAATTTAACATGTCTGCTCCTACTTCATGGGTATTAGATACCAGTTGTGGATCTCACATTTGTGCAAATGTGCAGGGGTTCAAAAGGAGTAGATCACTAGCAAAAGGAGAACTAGACCTGAGAGTAGCGAACGGAGCAAGAGTTGTTGTTGTAGCTACCGGGACATTTAATTTAGTTTTGCCAAGTGGCCTTATTATAGAACTGAATAATTGTCTTTATGTTCCAACTTTGAGTAGGAATATTATTTCAGTTTCTTGTTTGGATATTGAAGGTCTTGAATTAAATATTCTGAATAAAATTTGCACCATTAATAAAGATCGTATCATCTATGGAGATGCCTCTTTGATGAATGGGTTTTATGTTCTTAACCTCGGTGAATCCATTAAAAGGCCCATCTATAACATTAATACTAAGAGGTTTAAATCCAATGACTTAAACCAAACCTACTTTTGGCACAGTCGTTTGGGCCACATATGAGAAACGCATACCAAAACTCCATCAAGATGGAATTTTGACATCATTTGACTTAGAGTCTTATGAGACATGTGATTCATGCTTGTTAGGCAAAATGACTAAAGCTCCCTTTACTGGACAAAGTGAGAGAGCTTCGATTTGTTGGGCCTCATAAATACAGATGTTTGTGGACCAATAAACACAAGTGCTAGAGGAGGGTTTCAGTACTTCATCACATTCACAGATGATTTCAGTAGATACGGCTACCTCTATCTAATGAAACATAAATCAGAATCTTTTGGAAGATTCAAAGAATTTCAAAATGAAGTACATAATCAACTTGGTAAAGTATTAAGATACTTCGATCAGATCGAGGTGGCGAATACCTTAACGAAGAGTTTGACGAAAATCTTAGGGGTTGTTGAATTGTTTCACAATTAACTCCTCCTGGCACACCACAATGGAATGGTGTATCGGAACGGGGGAATCGCACCTTACTAGATATGGTTCGATCTATGATGAGTCAAACAAGTCTTCCAATTTCCTTTTGGGGCTACGCCCTAGAAACTGCTGAATTTATATTGAATGGAGTTCCTTCTAAAGTGGTTCAGAAAACTCCATATGAGATATGAACTGGGAAACGACCTAGTTTGTCATTTCTTAAAATTTGGGGATGCGAGGCGTATGTAAAACGCTTGTTATCTGATAAACTCGCCCCTAAATCTGACAAGTGTTTGTTTGTGGGACATCTTAAAGAAACTAAAGGATATTACTTCTATCTTCCATCAGAGAACAAAGTGTTTGTTGCTCGAAATGGTTTATTCCTTGAAAGGGAATTTATTTCCAAAGAGGATAGTGGGAGTAAGATACATCTTAAGGAAATTCAAGATCCCCAAACAACCCCTGAACCAACTTTGGAACTTCAAGCAAGCTCACGTGCGATACTCGAGCTTCAATCTTTGACGCAAGGCCCCGAGGAGGTCAAGTCGGGTACATCAACGACTCGAGAGATATGGATTTCGTGAGTCGATGATCACCATATTGAACCCGATTGATCAAGATGAACCCACTACCTACAAAGAGGCAATTCATAGTTCTGAGTCAGATAAGTGGCTAGAAGCTATGAAGTCTGAGATGCAATCCATGTACGATAACCAAGTATGGACTTTGGTTGACCCAACCGAAGGGTGTAAGGTCAGTGATAACAAATTGTGTTTCAAAAAGAAAACCGACATGGATGGTAATGTACACACTTTTAAATCTCGACTTCTAGTTAAAGGTTATAGAGAAGTTCATGGTATTGACTATGACGAAACCTTTTCTCCTATCGTTATGATAAAGTCTATTAGGATTTTACTTGCCATAGCCGCATATTATGACTATGAGATATGGCAAATGGACGTTAAGACTGTGTTTCTTAATGGAAACCTTCTCGAGGATGTGTATATGACACAACCAGAGGGGTTTGTTGATCCATCAAATCCTAGCAAAGTGTGCAAGCTTCAAAGGTCCATTTACTGATTGAAGTAAGCAACTCGAAGCTGGAATCGTCACTTTGATGAACGTATTAAAGAATTCAGTTTCATCAAAAACGAAGACGAGCCTTGTGTTTATAAGAAAGTAACTAATAATTCAGTAGTATTCCTTGTGCTTTATGTGGACGACATCTTACTCATTGGAAATGACATCCCCACATTACAAAGCGTAAAAGCTTGGTTGGGGAAGTGCTTTTCCATTAAAGACTTAGGCGAGGCGACATACATTTTGGGTATACGAATCTATAGAGATAGATCTAACAAAATGATTGGCCTAAGTCAGAGTGGGTACATTGACAAGGTATTGAAACGGTTCAGTTTTGCAAGACTACAAAAAGGGATTCTTGCCCATGTCACATGGAATTAAACTCAACAGAACTCAAGGATCTTCCACAAAGGAGGACCGAGAGCGCACGAGTAAGATCCAATATGCTTCAGCCATTGGGTCTATTATGTATGCCATGATATGCACTTGTCCGGATGTCTCGTTCGCTTTAAGTATGACTAGCAGATATCAATCTGAACCTGGAGAGTCGCATTAGACTGTAGTCAAGAGCATTCTTAAGTACTTGAGAAGGACTAAAGATATGTTCTTGGTTTACGGAGGTCAGAAAAGAAGTCTGGTTGTAAATGGTTACACAGACGCAAGCTTCCAAACCGACGTAGATGACTTTAGATCGCAATCAGGTTTTGTGTTTTGGTTGAATGGAGGTGCTCTGAGCTGGAAGAGCTCAAAGCAGGAAACCGTGGCCGACTCTACAACAGAAGCTGAGTATCTAGCTGCCTCTGAAGCAGCTAAAGAAGCTGTTTGGATTAGGAAATTTGTTGATGAATTAGGTGTCGTCACTAGCATTGTGAACCCAGTGGACCACTATTCTGATAGTACTGGCGCCATTTCACAAGCTAAGGAACCTAGATCTCACCAACGATCCAAACACATTCTCAGGCGTTTCTAACTGATTAGAGAGATCATTGATAGATGAGACGTTAAAATTTGCAAAGTTCATACAGAAGACAACATTGCCGATCCATTGACCAAGCCACTCTCGCAGCCTAAACATGAGAGTCATACTAGGTCAATGGGATTTAGGATCATGTATGATTGGACCTAGGGCAAGTGGGAGATTGTTAGTAGTGCCCTAGGACCATTAGCATATGTTGTACGTTTTATATCTTTTGAGCATGTAATTGAATAGCAAATTTTGCTTATGAACATCAAATGCGTGATTTGATAGTAAAACTCATTCGTTTATATAATTACTATTCTAGTTGCCCCTACTTTTATGTAAGCTTCTTTACAATGAAATAAAACTAGTATGATGTTTGATTGTTGATTATGTTTTACTAATCATGTGTAATGAATACAAATCTTATCATAGATGCAATGTATTGAGATATATTGTATCGGACGTGATCCGTTAAAGAAGTAATACTTCATGGTCCTTAGTCATAAGTATTACTTCCTCAATACTATTTTAGAATCCTTAGACCTTATGTCTTCATTGATTCTAGCATGAATGGAGCCACGTTTTGACTTAGTCGGACGTTGCTTTTAATCGAGTAATCAATACGACTGATGATCGGATGTAGCGTTCTATCATGGCTTGAATGTGAGAGGCATTGTAAGGAATTTGTCCCTCTCTATTATTAGAGAGAGATATCCATGGGCCCCTCGATAGGGAAACACTGTTTAAATGCTTGGCCGTGCTCAAATGTATTTGATAAAGTGGTTATCAAATGCTATTTGTTGGAACAGTTTACCTGGAGACCGAGCATAAATACAATTAAGCTTAATAAGGGTGACGACTACCATGCCTTATGCTTAATCGTGGATTGATATTAGGTTCCACCATAAATTCATTCACTTTGGGTAGTCACAATGTCCTGCTAGGGACCACTTGTGATTTATGAACACAAACTACTACTAAGTATGTTTTCATTGCCATTGTGATATGAACCTACAGGGTCACACGCATAGACGAGCTAACGAGCTTCATGTCCAGATTCAATGAATCTAGAATGTGTCTAGGTTCATTGTATCTGACATTTATTTTTCTGAGAATAAAAAAGCGTTATTATTCGAATTAGAGATAAGGGGCATTTTCGGTAAAGCTAGGATTACGTGGGAGTTATTATTCGATAAAGACTCCCACTATCAACAGAAGTCTATAGGACGTGGGAGTTATAGACTCCCACTGCCAAAAGAGGTGGATAAACCTCTCACTCCCTATATAAACCTCTCTTGGCCGAAACCCTAGGGTTTAATGCTTTTCAGCCGAAATACCAAAAAGACCTAGAAAATCAGATTTTCTATTCTGCCTCTCCCTTTTCTCTCTAATTCCCGAAACTCAGAAAAACGAAGAGCTAGAAATCACTGTTCATTTCATTGCGTGGATACCGGTAGAGGGGCATTTCGCAAAGGGAAATCCATTGGTGGCGGCAACGTATCCAAGAAACAACATCTTTCATTCAAGAATCAGATTCTTGAACCCCAAAAGTAAGTTTCTGTCTAGAGTTTTTTATTCCTATGGTATGATCGGATCCTTCGGGGGAAGAATCATGGGTGTTTATACTTTCTATCTCCGGATCTGAGTATTTACGACATTAGTACTTAGTGGGTAGGTCCTGAGTTGTTATCTGTAGCCCTTGTTTTTGTAATCAAAAGTTACTATCCTATTGAAAAGTTTATCAAATGTAAATGACTTCGATATAGTTTTATCTTTTTAAAAATTAAGTTATTACCTTATTACAAATAACACAAATTTAACGAGTCTGATATACATAGTACATTATGTATGGTAATATTTTCTGGATAAATATTTCTTATTTATCTTATAAAATATTAGAATCACCTACGGACAAATACGTGTGCTCACACGTTATATATTAGTAAACTTTTGTTTAGCTTTTCTTAGATGGAAAACTCCACACCATCCACCAAAATAAATTTAACCACTGCGGTGATCTTATATTTCATTCAGATGCTTAAATTGAAGAATTTATACAACAAAGAAAATAGTAGAAAATTTTCAAATAAGCAATTGTTGATGCAAATATGAGATTTCTTGATATTCTTAATGAACGGGACATGATATAATATATTTTTTACATGAGAATGATTTACTAACACTGTATCATGAAACGTAAGGCATGCTTACTTTCTGGATACAATTTGTGCAAATTTCTAGCCGAAAATATAAAAATATAAGGATTATTTTGTCATTGTTTTTTAAGAAATATCATAATTTTTGTCATAAAAATGATATTTGCAATTTCTAACAACTGGTGCACAATTTACATATCAATTTCAAAATTATCATTTAATAACGATAAATGTAAAAATTATGTTATTACAAATATCACAAATTTTAAGAGTCTGATTTACATAGTTAGATATTTAGTAAATTATATATGGTAATATTTTCTGGACAAATATTTCTTTTTTCTTTTATAGAACACTAGGGTCATCTACGTGCAAATACGTGCGCTCGCACGTGATATTCGTGTAAACTTTTTTTTTATTAGTGTTTCTTATATGGAAAACATCAAACCTTCCCCTATAAATTCAATGATTGCGGTGATCTTATATTTCATTTAGATGCTTAATTTGAAGAATTTAGAGAACAAAAAAAATGGAAGAAAACTTTCACAGGGATTTAGTGAAAAAATAACTTTTTTAGATTTTCCACTTGCATATCTAACCACAGCCGGAATATTTCTCTTACATTCAAGTCGAAGAGGTCTGGCGGGAAGGAAGTTACAGTTGATAACAAGTTTCTAAAGGCGAACAACCCTCTTGTGTTGGTCAACTACTATGAGGAGCATCTTCGGTATAACTACCGGATGAAATATGAGCCTTCAAGATGGTGGGGAGTTGGCATCTTTTCTGTACAGTTTTATACTTTCTATCACCGGATCTGAGTATTTACGACATTAGTACTTTGTGGGTAGGTCCTGAGTCGTTATCTGTAGCCTTTGGTTTTGTAATCAAAAGTTACTATCCTATTGAAAAGTTTGTCAAATGTAAATGACTTCGGTATAGTTTTATCTTTTTTAAAATTAAGTCATTACCTTATTACAAATGACACAAATTGAGCGAGTATGATATACATAGTTCGATTTTTTAGAACATTATATATGGTATATTTTCATGATAAATATTTCTTATTTATCTTATAAAATATTAAGATCACCTACGGGCGAATACGTTTGCTCACACCTTATATTTTAGTAAACTTTTGTTTAGTTTTTCTTAGATGGAAAACTTCACACCATCCACCAAATAAATTTAACCATTGCGGTGATCTTGTATTTCATTAAGATCCTTAAATTGAAGAATTTATACAATAAACAAAATGGAAGAAAAATTTCACGGGGATCTATTGAAATAATAACTTTTTAAAGTTAATGTTTTTTCATGAGCTATATTTTTTAATGAACATATGATTCATAGTTGTTCATAAATAACTTGAGTGCATGCGCTAAAAAGAAAGTCTAACCATGTACTTCCCCTGAAGAATAAGAATTCATAAACTAGGGAAAATGTAGCTTGTATCTTCTTAATGACTTAGTTATTTCTTTCTTTTTACAACCGAATATAGTGACTTAATTATTTGTTTCATAATAATTGGGTTAGAAAAGAAAAACAAGTTTTTGAATAAAATATTAAATCACATTTCATGTCTTCTTCTTTCCTCTCAAACGTAATTTTTTCTCTTTGTAAATAACATTTTTGTGTTATTAATGAATTTTCATTGCATGGGACCTGATATAATACTTTTTTACTTTATATGTATTTCAAAAGGATAATAATAAAATCATATCGACGTCAATTTTGACTTTTCCTCTTACTTGAACTGTAACACATGATATATTAACCCTAACTGATTTAAATAATTTGTTTTGCTAGAGAAGAAAAAAAGCTACTTAACATGAAAAAAACGCATGTCATACTTTCTAGATGCAATTTATATGAATTTCCAGCTATACGGACATAATTACCTACTCAAAGTGCTTGCATCTTTGCCAAGTTTCTTGAATAAAATGTGTACATGCAAATAAACTTTTTCGTCTACCTTCTCCCTCACATCGCACCAATCAGATAGTTTTGTTCTTAGTGGTTTTTGGCTGAGGTTTGACATGAAATTTTCATTACGAAAAATTGTTGTGGACCACTTTTTATGTTTTCTTTTCGTTCGATCTCTTTTCATTTTTTTCGGTATATTTATATTTAAATCAATTTTTTACTTTCTATGGGGCAAAGCATGTAATAACACGATTTTTTTTTTTGTTTTTCTCCATTCTTTTTTCTTTTTTCTTTTCTTCTTACAATTGTTTCAATTTATAATGACACAATCTTTTCTAGAATAATGCTATTTTCACACACACACATATATATATATATATATATATATATATATATATATATATATATACCTTTTACATTAAGTCAACGTCATTTCCTTTGAAGAAAGTGTTCTAGATACATTTTTCGGAATGTTTTCCCTCCCCAAAATCTATGGCGCTGATCTTAAGCCAGAAGAGGAAAAAGAAGGCTGAAACGCAATGCAAGCCATACTTTCTTTACGCAATTTCTGTAAATTTGTTTGGTTGATCGTATAGATGAAATTTTCAATCGGCAAATTTTGAAAATTCAAGTTGCACTATGGATTGAAAACTTAATAAAACTAATATATTTTTTTAATTTGCAGGTTCATCAATATGTCCATTCAAATAAGCAATTGTCGATGCAAATATGGGATTTCTTGATATTCTTAATGAACGGGACATGATATAATATATTTTTTACTTGAGAATGATTTACTAACACTGTATCATGAAACGTAAGGCATGCTTACTTTTTGGATACAATTTGTACAAATTTCTAGCCGAAAATATAAAAATATAAGGATTATTTAGTGTTAATATACCTTTTGATTAAGATTTGAGTCCATATTTTGTTTCGTTTCAAATTGAATAGTTATCTTCGTATTCTCTTTAGATAGTAAGGTAGATAGTTAGGGAGTATATCATTTTGACATTGGTTTTGTGGAAATATAATAATTTTTGTCATAAAAACGATAATTGCAATTTCTAATACCTGGTGCACAATTTACATATCAATTTCAGAATTATCATTTAATAACGATAAATGTAAAAATTATGTTATTACAAATAACACAAATTTTAAGAGTATGATTTACATAGTTAGGTTTTTAGTTCATTATATATGGTAATATTTTCAAGACAAAAATTTCTTTTTTCTTTTATAGAACACTAGGGTCATCTACGTGCAAATACGTGCGCTCGCACGTGATATTCGAGTAAACTTTTTTTTATTAGTGTTTCTTATGTGGAAAACATCAAACCATCCCTTATAAATTCAATGATTGCGGTGATCTTATATTTCATTTAGATGCTTAATTTGAAGAATTTAGAGAACAAAAAAAATGGAAGAAAACTTTCACAAGGATCTATAGAAAAAATAACTTTTTTAGATTTTCCACTTGCATATCTAACCACAGCCAGAATATTTCTCTTACATTCAAGTCGAAGAGGTCTGGCGGGAAGGAAGTTACAGTTGAAAACAAGTTTCTAAAGGCGAACAACCCTCTTGTGTTGGTCAACTACTATGAGCAGCATCTTCGGTATAACTACCGAATGAAATATGAGCCTTCAAGACGGTGGGGAGTGGGCGTCTCTTCTGTACAGTTTTATACTTTCTATCTCCGGATCTGAGTATTCACGACATTAGTACTTTGTGGGTAGGTCCCTGAGTCGTAATCTGTAGCCTTTGGTTTTGTAATCAAAATTTAATATCCTATTGAAAAGTTTATCAAATGTAAATGACTTTGATATAGTTTTATCTTTTTAAAAATTAAGTTATTACCTTATTACAAATAACACAAATTGAGCGAGTATGATATACATAGTTCGATTTTTACTACATTATATATGGTATATTTTCTGCATAAATATTTCTTATTTATCTTGTAAAATATTAAGATCACCTACAGGCGAATACGTTTGCTCACACCTTATATTTTAGTAAACTTTTGTTTAGTTTTTCTTAGATGGAAAACTTCACACCATCCACCAAATAAATTTAACCATTGCGGTGATCTTGTATTTCATTAAGATCCTTAAATTGAAGAATTTATACAATAAACAAAATGGAAGAAAAATTTCACGGGGATCTATGGAAATAATAACTTTTTAAAGTTAATGTTTTTTTATGAGCTATATTTTTTAATGAACATATGATTCATAGTTGTTCATAAATAACTTGAGTGCATGCGCTAAAAAGAAAGTCTAACCATGTACTTCCCTTGAAGAATAAGAATTCATAAGCTAGGGAAAATGTAGCTTGTTTCTTCTTAATGACTTAGTTGTTTCTTTCTTTTTACAACCGAATATAGTGACTTAATTATTTGTTTCATAATAATTGGGTTAGAAAAGAAAAACAAGTTTTTGAATAAAATATTAAATCACATTTCATGTCTTCTTCTTTCCTCTCAAACGTAATTTTTTCTCTTTGTAAATAACATTATTGTGTTATTAATGAATTTTCATTGCATGGGACCTGATATAATACTTTTTTACTTTATATGTATTTCAAAAGGATAATAATAAAATCATATCGACGTCAATTTTGACTTTTCCTCTTACTTGAACTGTAACACATGATATATTAACCCTAACTGATTTAAATAATTTGTTTTGCTAGAGAAGAAAAAAAGCTACTTAACATGAAAAAAACGCATGTCATACTTTCTAGATGCAATTTAAATGAATTTCCAGCCGAAAAAATAAAAAAAATACAGACATAATTACATACTCAAAGTGCTTGTCATCTTGCCAAGTTTCTTGAATAAAATGTGTACATGCAAATAAACTTTTTCGTCTACCTTCTCCCTCACATCGCACCAATCAGATAGTTTTGTTCTTAGTGGTTTTTGGCTGAGGTTTGACATGAAATTTTCATTACAAAAAATTGTTGTGGACCACTTTTTATGTTTTCTTTTCGTTTGATCTCTTTTCATTTTTTTCGGTATATTAATTTTTAAATCAATTTTTTACTTTCTATGGGGCAAAGCATGTAATAACACGATTTTTTTTTGTTTTTCTCCATTCTTTTTTCTTTTTTCTTTTCTTCTTACAATTGTTTCAATTTATAATGACACAATCTTTTCTAGAATAATGCTATTTTCACACACACACACACACACACACACACATATATATATATATATATATATATATATATATATATCTTTTACATAATTAAACGTCATTTCCTTTGAAGAAAGTGTTCTAGATACATTTTTCGGAATGTTTTCCCTCCCAAAAATCTATGGCGCTGATCTTAAGCCAGAAGAGGAAAAAGAAGGCTGAAACGCAATGCAAGCCATACTTTCTTTATGCAATTTCTGTAAATTTGTTTGGTTGATCGTATAGATGAAATTTTCAATCGGCAAATTTTGAAAATTCAAGTTGCACTATGGATTGAAAACTTAATAAAACTAATATATTTTTTTAATTTGTAGGTTCATCAATATGTCCATTCAAATAAGCAATTGTCGATGCAAATATGAGATATCTTGATATTCTTAATGAACGGGACATGATATAATATATTTTTTACTTGAGAATGATTTACTAACACTGCATCATGAAACGTAAGGCATGCTTACTTTTTGGATACAATTTGTACAAATTTCTAGCCGAAAATATAAAAATATAAGGATTATTTAGTGTAAATATACCTTTTGATTAAGATTTGTGTCCATATTTTGTTTCGTTTCAAATTGAATAGTTATCTTCGTATTCTCTTTAGATAGTAAGGTAGATAGTTAGGGAGTATATCATTTTGACATTGGTTTTGTGGAAATATAATAATTTTTGTCATAAAAACGATAATTGCAATTTCTAATACCCGGTGCGCAATTTACATATCAATTTCAAAATTATTTTTTAATAACGATAAATGTAAAAATTATGTTATTACAAATAACACAAATTTTAAGAGTATGATTTACATAGTTAGGTTTTTAGTACATTATATATGGTAATATTTTCAGGACAAATATTTCATTTTTCTTTTATAGAACACTAGGGTCATCTATGTGCAAATACGTGCGCTCGCACGTGATATTCGAGTAAACTTTTTTTTATTGGTGTTTCTTATGTGGAAAACATCAAACCATCCCCTATAAATTCAATGATTGCGGTGATCTTATATTTCATTTAGATGCTTAATTTGAAGAATTTAGAGAACAAAAAAAATGGAAGAAAACTTTCACAGGGATCTATTGAAAAAATAACTTTTTTAGATTTTCCACTTGCATATCTAACCACAGCCAGAATATTTCTCTTACATTCAAGTCGAAGAGGTCTGGCGGGAAGGAAGTTACAGTTGAAAACAAGTTTCTAAAGGCGAACAACCCTCTTGTGTTGGTCAACTACTATGAGCAGCATCTTCGGTATAACTACCGAATGAAATATGAGCCTTCAAGACGGTGGGGAGTGGGCGTTTCTTCTGTACAGTTTTATACTTTCTATCTTCGGATCTGAGTATTTACGACATTAGTACTTTGCGGGTAGCTCATGAGTCGTAATCTGTAGCCTTTGGTTTTGTAATCAAAAGTTAATATCCTATTGAAAAGTTTAACAAATGTAAATGAATTCGATATAGTTTTATCTTTTTAAAAATTAAGTTAGTACCTTATTACAAATAACACAAATTGAGCGAGTATGATATACATAGTTCGATTTTTTAGTACATTATATATGGAATATTTTCGGGATAAATATTTCTTATTTATCTTATAAAATATTAAGATCACCTACGGGCGAATACGTTTGCTCACACCTTATATTTTAGTAAACTTTTGTTTAGTTTTTCTTAGATGGAAAAATTCACACCATCCACCAAATAAATTTAACCATTGCGGTGATCTTGTATTTCATTAAGATCCTTAAATTGAAGAATTTATACAATAAACAAAATGGAAGAAAAATTTCACGGGGATCTATTGAAATAATAACTTTTTAAAGTTAATGTTTTTTTATGAGCTATATTTTTTAATGAACATATGATTCATAGTTGTTCATAAATAACTTGAGTGCAAGCGCTAAAAAGAAAGTCTAACCATGTACTTCCCCTGAAGAATAAGAATTCATAAACTAGGGAAAATGTACCTTGTTTCTTCTTAATGACTTAGTTATTTCTTTCTTTTTACAACCGAATATAGTGACTTAATTATTTGTTTCATAATAATTGGGTTAGAAAAGAAAAACAAGTTTTTGAATAAAATATTAAATCACATTTCATGTCTTCTTCTTTCCTCTCAAACGTAATTTTTTCTCTTTGTAAATAACATTTTTGTGTTATTTATGAATTTTCATTGCATGGGACCTGATATAATACTTTTTTTACTTTATATGTTTTTCAAAAGGACAATAATAAAATCATATCGACGTCAATTTTGACTTTTCCTCTTACTTGAACTGTAACACATGATATATTAACCCTAACTGATTTAAATAATTTTTTTTGCTAGAGAAGAAAAAAAGCTAATTAACATGAAAAAAACGCATGTCATACTTTCTACATGCAATTTATATGAATTTCCAGCCCAAAAAAAAATACAGACATAATTACCTACTCAAAGTGCTTTGTTAACTTTGCCAAGTTTCTTGAATAAAATGTGTACATGCAAATAAACTTTTTCGTCTACCTTCTCCCTCACATCGCCACAATCAGATAGTTTTGTTCTTAGTGGTTTTTGGCTGAGGTTTGACATGAAATTTTCATTACAAAAAATTGTTGTGGACCACTTTTTATGTTTTCTTTTCGTTTGATCTCTTTTCATTTTTTTCGGTATATTAATTTTAATATCAATTTTTTTTTTCTATGGGGCAAAGCATGTAATAACACGATTTTTTTTTTTTTTTTGTTTTTCTCTATTCTTTTTGCTTTTTTCTTTTCTTCTTACAATTGTTTCAATTTATAATGATACAATCTTTTCTAGAATAATGCTATTTTCACACACACACACACACACAAATATATATATATATATATATATATATATATATATATATATATATGTATATATCTACCTTTTACATTAAGTCAACGTCATTTCCTTTGAAGAAAGTGTTCTAGATACATTTTTCGGAATGTTTTCTCTCCCCAAAATCTATGGCGCTGATCTTAAGCCAGAAGAGGAAAAAGAAGGCTGAAACGCAATGCAAGCCATACTTTCTTTATGCAATTTCTGTAAATTTGTTTGGTTGATCGTATAAATGAAATTTTCAATCGGCAAATTTTGAAAATTCAAGTTGCACTATGGATTGAAAACTTAATAAAACTAATATATTTTTTTAATTTGCAGGTTCATCAATATGTCCATTCAAATAAGCAATTGTCGATGCAAATATGAGATTTCTTGATATTCTTAATGAACGGGACATGATATAATATATTTTTTACTTGAGAATGATTTACTAACACTGCATCATGAAACGTAAGGCATGCTTACTTTTTGGATACAATTTGTACAAATTTCTAGCCGAAAATATAAAAATATAAGGATTATTTAGTGCTAATATACCTTTTGATTAAGATTTGTGTCCATATTTAGTTTCGTTTCAAATTGAACAGTTATCTTCGTATTCTCTTTAGATAGTAAGGTAGATAGTTAGGGAGTATATCATTTTGACATTGGTTTTGTGGAAATATTATAATTTTTGTCATAAAAACGATAATTGCAATTTCTAATACCTGGTGCACAATTTACATATCAATTTCAAAATTATTTTTTAATAACGATAAATGTAAAAATTATGTTATTACAAATAACACAAATTTTAAGAGTATGATTTACAAAGTTAGGTTTTTAGTACATTATATATGGTAATATTTTCAGGACAAATATTTCTTTTTTCTTTTATAGAACACTAGTGTCATCTACGTGCAAATACGTGCGGTCGCACGTGATATTCGAGTAAACTTTTTTTTATTGGTGTTTCTTATGTGGAAAACATCAAACCATCCCCTATAAATTCAATGATTGCGGTGATCTTATATTTCATTTAGATGCTTATTTGAAGAATTTAGAGAACAAAAAAAATGGAAGAAAACTTTCACAGGGATCTATTGAAAAATAACTTTTTTAGATTTTCCACTTGCATATCTAACCACAGCCAGAATATTTCTCTTACATTCAAGTCGAAGAGGTCTGGCGGGAAGGAAGTTACAGTTGAAAACAAGAGCAGCATCTTCGGTATAACTACCGAACGAAATATGAGCCTTCAAGACAGTGGGGAGTGGGCGTCTCTTCTATACAGTTTTATACTTTCGAACTCTCGATCTGAGTATTTACGACATTAGTACTTTGTGGGTAGGTCCTGAGTCGTAATCTGCAGCCTTTGGTTTTGTAATCAAAAGTTAATATCCTATTGAAAAGTTTATCAAATGTAAATGACTTTGATATAGTTTTATCTTTTTAAAAATTAAGTTATTACCTTATTACAAATAACACAAATTGAGCGAGTATGATATACATAGTTCGATTTTTTAGTACATTTTATATGGTATATTTTCTGGATAAATATTTATTATTTATCTTATAAAATATTAAGATCACCTACGGGCGAATACGTTTGCTCACACCTTATATTTTAGTAAACTTTTGTTTAGTTTTTCTTAGATGGAAAACTTCACACCATCCACCAAATAAATTTAACCATTGCGGTGATCTTGTATTTCATTAAGATCCTTAAATTGAAGAATTTATACAATAAACAAAATGGAAGAAAAATTTCACGGGGATCTATTGAAATAATAACTTTTTAAAGTTAATGTTTTTTCATGAGCTATATTTTTTAATGAACATATGATTCATAGTTGTTCATAAATAACTTGAGTGCATGCGCTAAAAAGAAAGTCTAACCATGTACTTCCCCTGAAGAATAAGAATTCATAAACTAGGGAAAATGTAGCTTGTTTCTTCTTAATGACTTAGTTATTTCTTTCTTTTTATGTTTTCTTTTCGTTTGATCTCTTTTCATTTTTTTTCGGTATATTAATTTTTATATCAATTTTTACTTTCTATAGGGGCAAAGCATTTAATAACACGATTTTTTTTTGTTTTTCTCTCTTCTTTTTGTTTTTTTCTTTTATTCTTACAATTGTTTCAATTTATAATGATACAATCTTTCCTAGAATAAGGCTATTTTCACACACACACACATATATATATATATATATATATATATATATATATATATATATATATATATATATATATATATATATATATTTACATTTTACATTTATTTTAAATAATAAGTCGACGCCATTTCCTTTGAAGAAAGTGTTCTACATACATTTTTCGGAATGTTTTCTCTCCCCAAAATCGATGGAAGCCAGAAGAGGAAAAAGGAGGCGGAAACGCAATGCAGGACATACTTTCTTTATGCAATTTCTGTAAATTTGTTTGGTTGATCGTATAGATGAAATTTTCAATTGGCAAATTTTGAAAATTCAAGTTGCACCATGGTTTGAAAACTCAATAAAACTACCCAGTGATATATTTTTTTAATTTGCAAGTTCATCAATATGTCCATTCAAATAAGCAATTGTCGATGCAAATATGAAATATCTTGATATTCTTATTGAACGGGACATGATATAATATATTTTTACTTGAGAATGATTTACTAACACTGTATCATGAAACGTAAGGCATGCTTACTTTCTGGTTACAATTTGTACAAATTTCTAGCCGAAAATATAAAAATATAAGGTTTATTTAGTGTTAATATACATTTTGATTAAGATTTGAGTCCATATTTTGTTTCGTTTCAAATTGAACAGTTATCTTCGTATTCTCTTTAGATAGTAAGGTTGATAGTTAGGGAGTATATCATCAAGTCATTGGTTTTGTGGAAATATCATAACCAAAGCTCGTATGAACATAAGCTCTACACTCTAGTCTTGAATGTTTTCATAAACACGTTTTCAAAAGGCTTAAGTTTCAAAATGATCTCTACATGTGTTCTTATCCAAAAAGCCTTTGATTTCATAGATAAGTCTTTTAGAAAAGTTTTCCAAGTGTTCTTACTTGTTACCTTTTAGGAAAACCTTTTTAGACTTTAAAAGACTTCAAAAGATTTCAAAACGTGTGAAAAATTAGCTTGGAAGTTCGGTCAACTGAGCTCAAGCTCGGATCAACCGAAGAGATACTGAGAGGTTTGACTGTGAAGGTTCGGTCGACCTAAGGCCCTGGTTCGGTCGACCGATCCTGGGTGAAGTGGATCCGAAGTTTCCTTCGGTCAACCGAAGTTGCTCAGCGGTCAACCGAACTCTGTCTTTTACTAGCCGTTATTTGACCGTTGGAGACTCGATTTTCAGCCAAATTTGAAATGTATATATACTCCTAAGCTAGAGAAACATTCCAAGACTTTGAAAAACATAAAACATTGATATCTTATCAAGTCTAAACACTTTCAAAGCAAAATACTCTTCATCCTTATTATCTAAAGCATTCAAGAGTATTATTTTAAAAAGCAAGACAATGAGTGGACTTCATATGTTCAAGAGCTAAATTGTTTGTGCTTCAAAGGTATACATTCTCACTTCTAAGAGTGATCAAGCTTTGTACTTAACCTATCTCATTCCCTTTCTTAGTGATAGGGTTATTTGATAAGTCCTACTTAGTGTGGGCAATTGTAAAAGTCCTACTTTGTGTGGGCAAGTTCTTAGTGAGCTTTTGTATTGTGGTTGTGTTTGTAAAACTCTTAGTGAGTTAGCCACATTTGTAAAAAAGTCTTCTTAGTGAAGTTGTTGAAATCCTTGGGTGCGGCTCAAGGTAGTGGATGTAGATTCTAAGTGAATCGAACCACTCTAAATCCTTTGTCTTGTTGATTGGGTTTTGCATTGCTTTTATTCTTCTTGCTCAAACTTCCAATAGCTTTGCTAAGATTCGAAAAAGTTTACAAGATTAGTTAAAACCCAATTCACCCCCCCCCCCTCTTGTGTTTTACAATTGGTATCAGAGCCTCGTCTTCATCTTTAGCTTAATCGCTTGAAGAAAAGATTAATGGCCGGTTGCTCCGCTTTAGCTTACCAAGAGGGATCTTCCACAAATAGACCACCTCTCTTTGATGGAAATAATTTCAATGCTTGGAAAGACCGTTTCAAAATCTATGTGTGCTCTATAGACTACTCCTTATGGAAGATTTTTGAAGAAGGTCCTTATGTTCCTATGAAAGAGGTAGATGGTGTTCAAGTTGCAAAATTGGACAAGGAGCTTAATCAAGATGAGTCCAAGAAAATGACTCTCAATTATCGAGCTATGAACATCATTAGTTGTGCTCTTAATCCGGAAGAGTACAATCGGGTACGTGGAAGCAATTCCGCTCACAAGATGTGGAGAATCTTAGAAGTCACCCATGAGGGGACTAATCAAGTCAAAGAATCAAAGCTCAACATGCTTGTGAGGGAATATGAGCTTTTCTCTATGAAGACAAATGAAACTATCAATGAGTTGAACACTAGGTTCACAAATATTGTCAATGGGTTGAGATCCTATGGAAAGGAATATTCTATGGGTGAGATGAATAGGAAGATTCTCAACTCACTTCCTAAAAGTTGGGAAGGAAAAGCTCTTGTGATTGAAGAAGCAAAGAACTTGAAGACTTATCCAACGGAGGAGCTCATTGGTTCTCTTCTCACTTATGAGCTCACACACAAAAAAGAATGAGCATCTTGAAAGGGCAAAAGTGAGTGGTGCTTTAAAGGCTATTCTTGATATTGATGATTCCAATGATTCAAGTGATGAAGAAGACATCAACTTTGATGATGAGACCATGGAGTTTGTGGTAAAAGCGCATGAAGAAAATGTTTTCCGGAAAGGAAGAAAACATTTCCAAAATAGAAGAAAACAAAATCCTCATGGGATGAAATGCTATGAATGTGGAAGTGATCAACATCTCATAGGAGAATGCCCCGCCACCAAAGAAAAAGAGCCCAAGGAATACAAAAAGAAAAAATTCTTTAAACCAAAGAATTTCAAAGGCATGCTAAGCCATTGGGATCAAGAAGGGAGTGGTGATGAAGAAGATGAAAATGCAAATGTTTGCTTCATGGCTTTTGGTAATGAGGTACATCTTTCTCCCTCTCCTTCAAATTCTTATAATGATAATGATGATGAGGATGAGGATCATCCTAATGAGCTTTTAATGGATATGTATGATCAATTGACTAAATGTGCAAAGCAAAACAAAGATATGAAGCTTAAAATTGAATCTTTGCTTGATGAAAGATCTAAGTTGATTGATGAAAATAAGAAGTTGTGTGATGATGTTAATTGCTTGAAATGTGAAAATGAAAGTCTCATTACTACTAGCAATACATCTTCATTACAATACATAGAAGCTTGTAATAAATTGTCTTCTCTTGAAAACAAGCTTGTTGAATTTGATCTTTTGAAGAACAAATTAAATGATCTTACCCTTATTATTGATAACTTTTCTAAGGGTAAGAAAAATCTTGATCAAATTCATAGTGTGCAACGTGCTTCAAATGTTAAACATGGATTAGGATTTATTGCTAATCATGTTGATATTGCTAGCTCTTCCAAGGCACCTAGAAATCAATTTGTGCATGCTAGCACTTCACATAAGCAAAATAAATATCATGAGCATATTCATATATTTGCCAAGCCATCTACTTGTCGCACATATTGTGGTAAATTTGGTCACACAAGTGTTAGATGCTTTGTGAAGAAGAAGATAGAAAGGGGAGTTAAAACCACTTGGAGAGTTAAGCGTATTTTAACTAACCCCCATGGACCCAAACAAAAATGGGTACCAAAAGTTACTCTTCCCTTGATCTTATAGGTTCTTATAAGTTAGATGGATGCCACAAAGCTTCAATGGACTTGATTCAAAGAGAAGTGGCATTGGGGAGAAGTCAAAGGAAATGTGTCAAAAGAAGAAATTCAAAAGCACTCCTTAACACTTGGATTCTCAAAGCTCAAATGTTAATCAATTGGAGAACCAAGTTGCTTAGTTACAAAGAGCAAAGCATCAAGTGATGACAAGAGCCAAAATCTGTCAATCCAATGTCTTCATCACTTGGTAAGAAAGCAAAGGTAACAAAGAGTTCTAAGCTTCAAGTAGAAGATATGAACTACAAGGAATGGCACAAGTGAGCTAAGACTACAAGAAAAGAGTCAAATGCTAAGGATTACAAGATTGTAGAGGGTTCATCATGAAAAGAAAAGTCACCCATTATTGATGACTCTACACTTGTCATGCAAAGAAGATTGAGAAGCTTAAGGAACTCATTGAAGGAACTCAAAGTGCAAAAGCATTCATCAAATTCAATGAGATATTGCTAAACTCAATCTCTTTCCTTTTATAACATGTTTGCTCTTCATATGTTTTGATTGTTCTTGAGCATGTTATTAGAGAGCTTAATGATTTGATCTTTGTGATGATATTCTTTTAAAAAACCCTCCCCTCTATCATTTAGTGTCTTATGCTTTGGGGGAGTTTGTATATGCTATGTTTAGATTTTACTTGATCTTTAGTGCATATATGGGTGTTGGTGTGTTTATATTCAAGTCTATAGCATTAATCTTATGTGGTTGATCGTCTAGATGCTTGACTTAGGATGTAAAACTCTATATGTGATGTATGCTCAATTGTTCATATTTTACATCATCACATCACTTGTTGGCTTGGTTTTCATCTTTTAACTCTTATAGCCAACTTGTGTAAGTTATTTTGGAAGTTATATGTGTTATTATTTTTTATGTCTTCAATTGGTATCACATATACTCTCCCTAAATATCTATGAGATCATATTTTTTTTCAATTGGTATAATACTTTCATATTCTTTTTTGATCTCATTATAGTTTTTGGTTAGTATAACTTTAAGAGTTGCTACACTCATTTAGCTAACCATTAACTTGTTAGAGGAATGTACTCAATTGTTATCTTACACTTCCTCTATTTCTTTTGGTTGTGATACATGTGCTTAACTTATGAATTCATGGTATCACTTCCATTAGTACTTTGTTAGCGATATTTTCAAACTTGTTTTACAATTGGCTATATTTACAATTAGTATCATGTTTTACAATTGGTCAATTGATATCAAACTTGGTTTTATCTCAAATAGCTAACATCGTATGTTTGATAGACAGGGAGATTGTGCTTAAAGGTTATATTCCTTATCTCCTTTAAGCTTAGGTTGATATTCTTTTTGAGCCATATATAACCATCTTTATATTTATGTGTCACTATGGACTCTTTGGATTTTGAAATCAACCAAGCTTATTCAAAAAGATCATTCTTCCGAAAATTGGTGTATTAACTTTGCTTGTGCTATGAACTGTCTGTTTTTGCAAGTACACCCTTATTTCTAAGGAGTTTGAAGTCTTTTTGATTATGCCAAAGGGGGAGAAAAATGTGTATTAATCTTGCTAAAATGTGTATTAATCTTTGTGTATTAATCATGTTTTTTTATCCTTTCCAGCATGTTTTGAGGGGGAGCTTTTTATATATCTTTTCTCTCAAAACATATTTAAATGGAAGGAAGGAGGAAAGGAGGTTGGTTGGGAAATAGGGCTCTTCTAAGAGTCCCTAGATGCATTTGGCAAAAAGAAGTTATCATGCTAGTGCTTTAGTCTTCTTTGGTTTTATCTTGAATGCATTAGTCTTTGCTCTTATTTGTTATAAGATCTTTTTGCCATGCTTCCTCATGCTTCCTTGTTCTTAATTTTGTCCATATTCTATCTTATTACATAAAAGTTTGTCATAATCAAAAAGGGGGAGATTGTAAGCCCTAAGGGCGAACAAACTCAGTTTTTGATATTGGACAAACTTTTAATGTTGTGTCTAATGATCTTAATATTTGTGATAGAATATCGGAACTCATTATGGAAGCTCTAAGTACTTCAATCAAGCCATTGAAAGCCATTGATATCAAGATTCAAAGTTATACAAGGCTCATTCATCAAGATTGAAGATTGAAGACTTAGGTTTGGTTTGTTTAGCTTTGTTCTCATTAGTCGTTATCCTAGAAAGCTCTAACCAAAGCTCGTATGAACATAAGCTCTACACTCTAGTCTTGCATGTTTTCATAAACACGTTTTCAAAAGGCTTAAGTTTCAAAATGATCTCTACATGTGTTCTTATCCAAAAAGCCTTTGATTTCATAGATAAGTCTTTTAGAAAAGTTTTCCAAGTGTTCTTACTTGTTACCTTTTAGGAAAACCTTTTTAGACTTTAAAAGACTTCAAAAGATTTCAAAACGTGTGAAAAATTAGCTTGGAAGTTCGGTCAACCGAGCTCAAGCTCGGATCAACCGAAGAGATACTGAGAGGTTTGACTGTGAAGGTTCGGTCGACCTTTTGATGGTTCGGTCGACCTAAGGCCCTGGTTCGGTCGACCGATCCTGGGTGAAGTGGATCCGAAGTTGCCTTCGGTCAACCGAAGTTGCTCAGCGGTCAACCGAACTCTGTCTTTTACTAGCCGTTATTTGACCGTTGGAGACTCGATTTTCAGCCAAATTTGAAATGTATATATACTCCTAAGCTAGAGAAACATTCCAAGACTTTGAAAAACATAAAACATTGATATCTTATCAAGTCTAAACACTTTCAAAGCAAAATACTCTTCATCCTTATTATCTAAAGCATTCAAGAGTATTATTTTAAAAGCAAGACAATGAGTGGACTTCATATGTTCAAGAGCTAAATTGTTTGTGCTTCAAAGGTATACATTCTCACTTCTAAGAGTGATCAAGCTTTGTACTTAACCTATCTCATTCCCTTTCTTAGTGATAGGGTTATTTGATAAGTCCTACTTAGTGTGGGCAATTGTAAAAGTCCTACTTTGTGTGGGCAAGTTCTTAGTGAGCTTTTGTATTGTGGTTGTGTTTGTAAAACTCTTAGTGAGTTAGCCACATTTGTAAAAAAGTCTTCTTAGTGAAGTTGTTGAAATCCTTGGGTGCGGCTCAAGGTAGTGGATGTAGATTCTAAGTGAATCGAACCACTCTAAATCCTTTGTCTTGTTGATTGGGTTTTGCATTGCTTTTATTCTTCTTGCTCAAACTTCCAATAGCTTTGCTAAGATTCGAAAAAGTTTACAAGATTAGTTAAAACCCAATTCAACCCCCCTCTTGTGTTTTACAGTTCTTATTAAAATCTTGGTTGTCATGTCTCCTTGGGATTTCTTGCATAACATGTTGCATGTTTTCACATTCTATCATTCTTTGATGGAAGGATGTGTTTTTAAATGCATTTTTACTTATCCTCTTTCTCTAGTGATATGTTTTTAATGCTATATTTTGTTCACTGGTTTTGATGGCTTGTTTTTAACATTTCGTAAACCTCCATCTTTGTTGGTTATCCATTTTTTGGAAGTTTTTGCTCACCTTGATTGATTCATTACTTCCCTTTCCAAACTTATGTGTTTATGTGTTTTCATTGCCTTATTTTCTTAAACGTCACCTTTGTAGTTTGGCTTGTATTCATTTTTCAACTATATTCTTAACCAACTACTTGAGCAAGAGACTCAATTTGTTTTATTTATTTCATAGTCTCTTAGTCTCCCTCTAGGTGTCACATAAGTTTTTGTTGTTGCTTGCATATGCTCTATAAATGATGTCCTATTAGGACACAATGTTGGAAGTAGAGCAAAATCAAGAAGCAGCAACAATGTTGGAAGCAAAGCCAATGCATTAGCCAAACACAAAGAAAATGAGAAATCTCACTTCACTAACAACCATGGAAGGCATCCAAAGGTGACAAAGAAGATGGAAGTCTCTATGTTGGTCTCTGCCAGATCTCCGGCCGACCAGATACAAATGTTGCAGTCGACCGAACCTGCCATGTTTTTGCAAAAATGTACACTCTATACCTCATATATTTTCAATTTTTGATTTTACATATCTGAGCAGCATCTGAGAGGGAGCCTTTTTATTGTGTACTTCATACAGCCCCCTAAGTTTTTGATGTATGTCTAAACTTGTCATACAATTTGCATCATTACACCATAAGTTGGCTTTGTTTTCATATTTTCATATCTTTTGAGCCAACTTGAGAAAATCGTATGGGAGTAGTATGTTCTTTCTTGCAATTCTTTTGTACTACCTCCCTTATTATTTGACATCACGTGCTTTTTCTCTCTTACCTATTTTGATCTCATTTGATTACTTTGGTTAGCTCATTTCCTTAGTTGTTATACTTCTTAGGCTAACCATTATCTTAAAGAGTAATGTTCTTCAAAGTGTTAACTTTACACTTCCTCTTTGGTGCTATTTTTGGATTGGGATACATATGTTTATATTTTCATGGTGTCACTTCCATTTTATCTTTGTTAGCTATGCTTTATATCTTGCTTTCATCTTGTTATAGCTAACATTGATTTAGATAAAAGGGGAGATTGTGCTTTCAAGATTTATTCCTTCATCCCCTTGAAGGGATTCATGGGCGGAAACTCGTTCCAAACACCCATGGATCCTCCCCTGAAGGATCCGCTCATACGTAAACGAATCGAAAAACCGAGAAAAGAACTTACAATTTCGGCTCAAGAATTCGATTCTTGAATGGAAGATTCTATTTCTTGGATGTATTGCTGCCACTGATTGCTAGCTCTTCGTTTTCTGAGTTTTTTGGGAATTAGAGAGAAAAGGGGAGGCAGAATTCCGAAATCTAATTTCGGGTATTTTGTTGGTTGCGGCTGAAAATCAAGAGTTGCTAGGGTTTCGGCTGAGATATCATTATATAGGGTGTGAGAGTTTGTTCACATAACCAACTCTCACGTCCTCCACTTCTCTCAGCAGTGGGAGTCTTAGACTCCCACGTCCTCTCAACCTCTTTTGGCAGTGGGAGTCTATGACTCCCACGTGCTTTAGACTTCTGCTGGTAGTGGGAGTCTTTATCGGATAATGACTCCCACGTAATCCCAGATATACCGAAAATGCCCCTTATCTCTAATTCGAATAATAACACTTTATTATTCTCAGAAAAGTGAATGTCGGATACAATGAACCTAGACACATTCTAGATTCATTGAATGCTGGACATGAAGCTTCGTTAGCTCGTCTATGCGTGTGACCCACGTAGGTTCATATCACAATGGCAATGAAAACACACTTAGTAGTAGTGTGAGTTCATAAATCACAAGCGGTCCCTAGCGGGACATTGTGACTACCCAAAGTGAATGAATATACAACGGAACCTAATATCAATCCACTATTTAATCCCTTTGTCTCGCGATATCCCGATTAAGCATAAGGCATGGTGGTCGTCACCCTTATTAAGCTTAATTGTATTTATGCTCGATCTCCGGGTAGACTGCTTTTGACAAATAGCATTTGATAACCACTTTATCAAATACATTTGAGCACTGACCATGCATTTAAACGAGTCTTTCCCTATCGAGGGGCCCATGGATATCTCTCTCTAATAATAGAGAGGGACAAATTCCTTACAATGTCTCTCACATTCAAGCTATGATAGGACACTACATCCGATCATCAGCTAGTATTGATTACTCATTACAAGTAACGTCCAGTCGAGTCAAAACGTGGCTCCATTCATACTAGAATCAATGAAGAAATAAGGTCTAAGGATTCTAAAATAGTATTGAGGAAGTAATACTTATGACTTAAGACCATGAAGTATTACTTCTCGACGGATCACGTCCCAATACAATGTATCCCTATATATTGCATCTATGATGTGATTTGTATCCATTACACATGATCGAGTAAAACAAGATCATCAATCAACAATCATACTAGTTTTATTTCATAGTAATTAAGCATTACATAAAACTAGGGACTTCTAGAATAGTAATTACATAAGCTAATGAGTTTTACTATCAAATCACACATTTGATAATCAAAAGCATAATTAACTATTCAATTACATGCTCAAAAGATAATAAACGCACAACATGTGCTAATGGTCCTAGGGCACTACTACACTCCTCATGTTTTAGCTTGAGCTGTATATTCATTTTTTAGCCATATAACAATTTTAGATTTTATGTGTCATTATGTGCTCTACTTATTTTGAAATCAACCAAGCTTAAAACCTTTTCAAAAGACTATTTTAAAGCTTGCATTCATCTTTAGATAAGCATCATCTTTTGGCCACTCATATTTTCATTTAAATGGCCTTTTACAAATGATGTGCTTACATAATTTTAACGGTTTCTTCCTTTTGGTCTTTAGTTTTGCTTTCTCCAGCTTAACTTTTTACTTTTGACCAACAAGATTCTCCATGTTTTGAACTTTATCCCTTCTAAAGATTTTCATGTTTTGATCCTTTGGATCTCTGTTTTTAACAAAAAGGAGGTGATGATGCTTTTCTTATTGGCGCTCTGATGAACCTTTTTTATTTTGACAAAAAGGGGGAAGAAAAATTAGATTTGCAAATGTGCCAAGGAAAGTAATTATACAAAAGGAGCAAGCTAACAACTTTACAAAATAGGAGGGATACGGAATTCTTAAAAATAGGGGGAGTAGAATGATTTTTCAAAACATTTACGTCTATTGATCATATGAATCCTTATCTCATGCTTTGATTTTTTGTGCTTTATTGCCTTATCCTTTTGTTATTTTATTATCATTTGCATCAATGTTTTGTCATTATGAAAAAGGCGGAGATTCTAAGCCCTAAGGGCTAATGTGAATAATCATGTTTTGATGATAACAAGGCAATGAGAAGTTCTAATGTTTGTGTGAGCTTGTGTTTAAATGTTAGGTTATTATGAACTCACACATGCATTGAAAGGTAGCTTATTGTGGACATCAAAGATCATTCTACAACAACAAGAAGCTACATTTTGCAAGTCTTCGATGGCACAAGCTTAAAAGTCATTCACAATGCCATCGAAAGATATTGCAAAATCAAAGGAAGATCTTCTTGTAGATTTCAAAGGTCTTTCTACAAACAAGAAGAGTCTTCATAGCACAAGCCAAAAGGTCATCCATCATGCTAGTGGATGATATTGTAAAATCAAAGGAAGATCAACAAGTGTTGAAGTCCAAGATACTACAACTTGACAAGACTACGAGGGTCTTCATCAGAAGTAGAGGTTGATCAAAGGTCTTAAGTCCAAGGTCAAATAGGAACTCATCTTGAAGACTTGAAGGAAAAGAAGATGATTAGTAAAGAAGCTTATAGGTATATCTCTTGTGACTTATCTTATTTGATGAATGTTAGTTTATAGTATGATGAAGCTCATACTCTTGCATGTTTTCAAAACCATATTTGATGAACATTAAAAAGTTGACCAAGTGGAAAAATCACTTATAGACTGAAGTCCAGTCGAACAGGCCTTAGACCTCGGGTGACCTGATGAAGTCTGGTCGACCTACATGTGTTGTTTGGTCGACCGGAGTATCTTTTGTACTTTGTCTCTTTTGAATGTTCCAAGACTCCAATGACTATAAATATCTCGGAAAACCTAATCCAGGTCGGTCGAGCGGCATGTGCCTACTTCGACAGAACCACTTATCACGGTCTACCGAGATATAGATAGAAGCCTTTGAACTTTACTATGGAACTACTTCGGGCAACCTACTTCTTAGTCCGGTCGACCGAAGCTGTCCTGTCTAGGCAAAAATATAGTTGTTGTAACTAGATTTTCTTGCAATTTTTGGAGCCTATAAATAGCCTTTGAGGCTGAATTTTGTTCTTTGCTCTAGCCAATAAAGGGGCCTTAATTTATAATTTTTAGACAAGCAAATTAAACACTTTCACGAGCTTAATTCTTCCAATCATTCATCGAAATATTTCTATTTAAGAAAGATCTTCATTTACTTATTCATTCATTCTCAAATATAAATTAGACTTACATTGTAATATCAAATCCTTAGAGGGATTTATTTTTCTTGTGCTTAAATGTAAAATTTCATGTGTTGAGATTATCTTTATTTGTATCAGGTTGAGTAGCAATGCTTGTTTGTGAGAGTGGTGGTTTTGGGACTCCATTAGTTGGAGTGTATCTATCTTGTAATCGCAGGAACTGGAGTGAATGGTTAACCCGAAATAGAATTAGGGTTGATGTGTTCCTAAAACGTCCTCACTTAGTAGACTAGGTTATAGAAAGAGTTCCCAAGGGTAGAAGGTTACATGAGTGTGTAAAAAACCATTAGTTTGTTTGTCCTTCCTTATAATCTGTCAAGACAAGCTAGTGGAAAGTTGCAAACATCCTTGGGTGTGTCCCAAGGTAGTGGATGTAGATCTTTGTGATCTAACCACTCTACATCCTTGTGTTTGATCTTCTAACTCTATCTTTTTACTTTCAAGTTCTTACTTTATACATGTGCTTATATTCACATGAACTTGATTGTATGAGCTATAATTGTTTATTTAGAGTTGATCAACTTTCTTGTTATCTCTACCCTTGGCATGGGCATAGAAATTGTATTTAGAGACTTTATAGCTTTGTATATCTCTTGCTAAATGTTTAGTCCTCTGGACTTGTGTGTTTGTTCTTACAACATTTGCATATAAGAATCTTGACCTGGACAATCCTTGATCATATTTATTGTCTTGTATTCTTATGTGTTGCATTTACACACATAAGTCATCAAAGTGATAATCATTTAACACCTTATATGCTTAATGAACAAAATTGTCGTTAAGGTGATCACTTTGGAAAATAATTTGGTAGAAAAGCTTAAAATTTTTGAGAACCTTATTCAATCCCCTCTAAGGTTCTCCCCTTCGGGTATTTCAAGTGATTGATGGAATAACGGAGAGGCCCAATAAGCACAATTTAACAAGGATTATTTCGTATATTGTTTGTTGCATAACTTATTGATTGATCTAGAGGATGACAGCTTCACAATGACACCTGATTGAAAGATAGAGGGGATCTGGATAGTAAGCATGAAAATGATCTCTTACCATATATCAATGCTTCTTATTCACATAGTGAGAACAATGTTCTCTATTTATTAGCCAATATGTCATAGTAGAAGCATGAAAATGGCATTCTTGGGGTTCTTAATTTTGGTCAAGAACAATTTGTATTTGGTCTATTTTTATGAAACATAAACTTCTTTATGATACTTATGTTCTTGTTTTTTCCTTTGGTGTTTTCGAAATAGAAATAAATTTTCTTGCAGACCTGTGAATATATCATTTTAATGTTTTTTTAGCAGCTCAAAGTTGATTCGTCTCATGATTCGAGAAAGAAATTCTTGTCCCTTGTTTGGTTATAATATACCTTTGGATTAAGATTTTAGTCCATATTTTGTTTCGTTTCAAATTGAATAGTTTTCTTCGTATTCACATTAGATAGTAAGGTAGATAGTTAGGGAGTATTGCATTGTTTCATTGTTTTTGTGGAAATCTCATAATTTTAGTCATAAAAAAAGATAATTGCGATTTCTAATACTTAGTGAACAATTTACATATCAATTTCAAAATTTTCATTTAATAACGATGAATTTAAAAATTATGTTATGACCATATTACAAATAACACAAATTTTAAGACTCTGGTTTACATAGTTAGATTTTTAGTTCAAAAAGCATTAACTTTAAATTGATCCTCATGAAAATTTTGTTCCATTTTCTGTGTTGTATAAATTCTTCAATTTTAGCATCTGAATGAAATATAAGATCATGCGCAATGATTAAATTTATTTGGTGGATGGTGTGAAGTTTTCATCTAAGAAAAACTAAGCAAAAGTTTACTAAAATATAACATGTGAGCACGAAAACCTGCTCGTGCTCCAGCAAAGTAAAATCAAAGAAATACAAAGCTCTTGCCCCAATGTGTTCCGATAAACACTTGTACATCAAGTGCAAAGAGAAGAAAACCTGCTCGTGCTCCAGCAAAGTAAAATCAAAGAAATACAAGCAGCCAACAGACAAGAAAAACAAAAAATCTAAAGGATTTAAGAAGAAATGGAAGTTCCTGAGAAAAAAATCCAACAAAGGAAAAGAAAAATCTGACACATGTTTTCTGTGTAAGCAAAAGGGACACTTTACACGTATTCGCCTGTAGATGATCCTAGTATATTACAAGATAAAGAAAAATATTTATCCATAAAATATTACCATACATAATGTACTAAAAAATCAAACTATGTATATCAGACTCATGTTATTTGTGTTATTTGTAATAATGTAATAACTTAATTTTTTAACTCACCGTTATTAAATGATAATTTTGAAATTGATATGTAAACTGTGCCTTAAGTATTATCCCTTTTATGGGTAAAATTATGATATTTCCATAAAAATAATGAAAAAATGCAATACTCCATAACTATCTACCTTATTATCTACAATGAATACGAAGATAACAATTCAATTTGAAACGAAACAAAATATGCACTCAAATCATAATCCATATGTATATTATTAGTTAATAAGCAACCAGAATTTCTTCTCAAATCTTTAAATTTATAAATTTGAGCTAAAAGAAAAAATATATTACTTAAAATCTATAAATTTGAGCTAAAAGAAAAAATATATTAAAATGACATATTCACAAGGCTTCAACAAATTGTTCTTGAAATAAATTCGTAACCCCAAGAAGGCCATCTTCATGGTTTTACTATGACATATTGACTGATAAATAGAGAGCAAGGTTCTCTCCCTGTGATTAAGCAGCCTTGATAAATGGGAAGCATTCATTTTCTTGCTCGATATCCAGATCTTCTCATTCTTTCAAGCACGTGTCGTTTTGAAGTTATCCTCTAGAACAATCATTATGTTATGCAACAAAAACCATACAAAAATAATCCTAGGTAACTTTTGCTTACTGGACCTCTGCATTACTCCTTGTATCACTCTCCATGTTTATTTTAGCTTGGCAAATGCACTTTTCACGACTTTCTAAGTCTCATTGTGCTTTTTGTTGAATTTCCTCTTTGTTTCAGAAAGCCTCTTTCACAATATGGAGTTATCAGCCATGGCAAGAGAGGGAACTCGCATCCCCAACTATGTACTCCCCTAACTCTAGAAGGCTTTTAAGCTTAATATTTTTATTGAATCTCTTCCCTTTTTTGTAGTTTGAAGACCCTCGAGCTTTTTAGTAGAATGGAATAACTTAACCGTCCTGGTTATCCACAAAGAATATCAAGAAATCTCATATTTGCATTAAACATTTCTTGTACAATTGTAAGGACTGTTTCCTTTATTTTACCTACAATGTTATTCAGTTCACTTGTGGATGAGAGTCTAACTTTGACGGTAGTAGTATCAATTGCACCATGGAAATTTGGAAGACCGCGAATTTGCTCAAATTTCGATATGATATTTGTCATTTATTCTTCACTGTTATTCCAACTGATGTGGTGCTTCCAATTTTTTTTTTTTTTTTTTTTGGAAAGCCAGGAGGTGTATTTTATTAGAATAAAGGCCGAAGCCAAAGGATTACAAGCCAAAGTAGCCGCGGCTATTGGGAGAAGCTTCAGTAGCCCCCGCAAAAGTAACTAACCATTACATGTAGTTATACATCTAATGTGAGGGGTGTCATGTGCATCGAGTCGACAAAGACCTCGGATCATAGGTGAGACTTGCTAAAACTCCAAAATTTTCTTTGTCGTCTGACCATCACAAGCTTCATTTGCCAAAGAAACAACTACCGTGTTTGCTTCTCGAATTATTTCCTAGCCAGTGTAGCACTTGTTGGAATAACAAATCCAGCTACCAATGTGCAATAAAATGCTTTTGAATGGAATCACATAAGAATTTAGAGTCCGTTTTCACTTGGATTGTTTCAAAGCCGAGTTCCGCAGCCAATTTTAGGCCAAAGAGTTGCTTACTTGTGTGCCCAAAACACATGAGAAAACGGCTATAAAAGTCCCATTAAGAAAGAGAAAAATCCCTCCTGATCCCGCTATGCCTGGGTTACCTCTCGATGTGCCATCAACATTCAAAATAGGGGACTTTGCATGTCCCGTCCTTCTAACCACAAGAATCTATTGCTGAGAGAGCCTCGGTTCGATATGATGCCCATATACAATTCAATATCCCATCCAATTGGAGAATAGGTAGTACATATGCATCCAACTCCTTAAGCAAACTTCGCCCATTAGAACGCGCCTCATCATAAACAAAATGGCACCTTGCTCTCCACAAAATCCAACATACACTAGCAGATAAAATGTTGTGAACCTCCTGCCATGCACCTTTAACCTTCCACCACATATGTTTAATAAAAGAAATATGTGGATCATACCGTGAACCATGCCATAGAGTTTGAGCCGACGAACATGGTTAAAAGTCTCGACTCCATGGCCACAATAACATTACAAGGCCAGTGCTACCCCGCAGTTCTGACGAACTTCATCAATTGCCAAGTAGAGATTGAACAACCGCCACATGAATATTCGTAAAGCTAGAGGCAAGGAAATGGACCAAAAATGTCTTCGAGAGAATTGAAGGACATCCGGCCCTTGCAATAGGATAATAACAGAGGATATGGAGAAAATAACTCTCAGCTCAAGCTTCCAAACGAGCTTATCTGGCCCTGACTTGGGGCAGCGTCCGACAAACTTCAAGAAGCAGTATCCGAACGACCTCACTGTTGGAGTACATTTAATCTAAGGTGATCCAATTCGATTGGGCCCTTAATCGGGTTGGGCCGACCAACCCATTTGGACCGACTTTATGGCTGGAAAATTGGACACATATTTTCAGCTCATATTTCTTATCTAGAGGTTGAAGTGGTGGAGAAAGTGGAGGAGTGGTTTTCTCCATTATCTCCCACTTTCCCCTTTATCTCTCCCCACTCTCTCTTGATAGACTAGGGGAAAATACTGATTTTCCTAATGATTCGAAGTCAGATTTTTCTCCAGCTTTTGAAGCTTAGAGAAGAGAGAAAAGAGAGAACATTAGAGAGAAAAGAAAAGACAGCTTTTTCTAGACTTGTTTTCTAGCTTTGACTAATAGAAAGGAATTAAGAAAAACTGTATCTTGTTCTTCTAAGAGGTCATACATACATACTCCATCTTGAAGATTGTCTTCAAGACTTCTACAAGGCGTTGGCTAGCACCAAGCAGTAGAAGACCATCCCCGTAAGATCGAGTGGATACTGGGAGAGACGGAGCCTGCGTTGGTGGCATTCCGTTCGTGATACTGAAATCGTTTCAGCTATCCTAGCACTTCTAAAGGTATAATACTATCCCGTAGTCTTAGGTTCTTACTCGTGATAGATCCTATTAGAGGCGGGTCAGTTTATTTTCCGCTGCATAACTGATTTTGACCTGGTTATTCCTCTAACAGTGGTATCAGAGCCACTCACGAGTACCCTATAGACTTAATGTGTTATAGTGTTTGCATATAGATTTTGAATCTATGTTTTGCATGCCTTAGGATTTCTAGAAATGTTGTATATTATGTATGACATAATTTTTCATCATTTTGAATGTATGAGAATTGTGATTTTCCAAATTTGAAGTCATTTCAAAAGTTGAAAAAATCTCATTTTCTGGCATTTCGGTTGACCGGGACTCATCTCTGGTCGACCGAGGTAAGTCAGTAGCTAAATAATTGGGTTCGGATCAACCGAGTTGATCTTCGGTCGATCCGAGTTGGTCTTCGGTCGACCGAAGTTCCTGTTTGATCAACCGACCGGTCGACCGAACTCGAGGCAGAATTTGAAATGTTCATTTTACTGTTTGCTCGTTTTTCCATAAAGTGTTATGTTAATTGAGCATGATGCATAGTAGTCGCCTTTACCCTGTTGGTTTATTTTATAATACGATCTGCGTATCGTGCCTATTTTTCTATCAAAAGTTGTAATTTTTCTTCTCATTAAATCCCCTCGAATGTAACTCGAGGTTTCCTTAGAATCATGTAATATTCTAGATTAGGAGAAGGTACAGCTGTGATGAAGATTTGAAGGCAACCACCTGAAGGTTAAGATGGTGTAGAATAGAGTATTTTCTTTTCACACCCTTAGACTGACTTCACGGTTTTTCCATTGGCTTGGAAAAACCGAATAGGATATGGCGATTACTATTGCATTTTACTTTTATGTATTGGATGCATATGTATATAAGCATAAACTGTTTTATTTATGCTTTTCTGGTGAGATTGTTAAAAAACAAAACCCCTCAATTAAATATTAATTAGTGCCTTCCTTAGTTTGGCCCTCGTCAAGGCCTAGATCGACATTAGTATGGGACATGCCAAAGCTGTGCATACGTGTCTATCCGGGTGAGGCGTGAAGGATAAGTTGTGATATCCGCCGGCTAAAACTTAGGGTCCTAGTTAATTGGATTATCTCAATAAATGGATTGAGGATCTAGAGGCAAAAGAGTTGAGAAAAGTGTATAATGATACGCTTGAATAAATGTTATTCACTCAACTAACCAAGAATTACATAATTTGATGTAATTGGCAAACGTTGCCTACCTAAATAACCAAGTTTTGGGCGATCAGCCAAAGCTGACTCAGAACGAGGTGAAATATGGATCTTGGCCCGCTAGAAAGTTAACGAACTTTCCGAGTTGATAATGAGGGTTATTCACTCGAAGAAAATAGTGGGAGAAATCATTAAAAAGATAAAGACCTAATCATGATTTTTTTACTAGTACTTTACTTTGCATATGTATTTTGTTGTAGAAAAAATGGCAAATTCAAACCAAACACTATCATCGCGTTTCGTCCTTGAGAAGGACAAATTAGAGGGAGTTAACTTCCTCGATCTGGTTCGAGAACTTGAGAATCGTTCTCAAGCATGAAAGAAAGTTGTATGTCCCGGAACGACTCTATTCTCGCTACACTGCGAGGCTCGCGCTCGGCCGCCGATAGAAGTGCTTATCGGAAGCATGTTAGTGATGCTTTAGATGTGTCTAGCCTCATGCTTGTCACCATGAACTCGAGCTTCGAAGCAACATGAGGACATGGGGCCTAATGAGATCGTTTGGCTCACTCGAAGCAACTATATCGAGGGCAAGCACGCCAGAGAGATTCGATGTATCGAAATCTCTCTTTCGATGCAAAATGTCCGAAGGAATGCCAGTAGGGAACTCACGTTCTTAAGATGATAGGTTATGTTCGAACCTTGAAAAAATGGGATTTCCTTTGGGACAAGAGTCGTCGATCGATTTGATCTTGCAATCATTGCTCGAAACATACGATCGATTCATTCGAATTATCACATGAATGAAATTGACAAGCCATTGCCTGAGTTGTTGAACATGATGAGGACTGCAGAGAAAGAAATAGGCAAGTCCAAGCCCAACACCATACTGATGGTGCAAAAGGGCAAAGACAAAGGTTTTGTGAGATCCAAAGGCAAACCGAAAGGTAAGCCCAAGGGCAAGCAAACCACTTTCAACAATGCACTGAAACCTAAGGGTGGTGTAGCCAAGGACTCTATCTGTCATCACTGTGGTGAGAAGGGTCACTGGAAAAGGAACTGCAAAAGCTATCTTGCAGGGAAAAGGCTGGAAAAGGAGAAAGCAAATGTTGTTTCGGGCTCAGGTATTTATGTTGTAGATATTAATATGATTGATATCAATTTAAATACAACTACTTTTTGGGTATTTGATACCGGATGTGGTTCTCACATTTGTACTAATGTGCAGGGACTGCAAAGGAGTAGAGAGTTGGCAAAGGGTGAAGTGGAACTACGAGTTGGCAACGGAGCACGTGCTGTAGGGACTTGTACTTTTACTTTGCCTTCAGGGCTTGTTTTGGGTTTAGAAAACTGTGTCTATGTACCTAGTTTAATTAAGAATATTATTTCAGTTTCTTGTTTGGACAAGAAAGGTTTTGAGATTTCGATCAAAAACCAACGATTGTCGTTATTTTTGGATAATATGTTTTATGCAAGTGCCTCTTTGATTAATGGTCTATATGTTTTAGATCTTGATATGCCAATTTTAAATATAAATACCAAAAGGATTAAGACTAATGATTCTAATCCGACATACCTCTGGCATTGTCGCTTAGGCCACATAAACGAAGATCGCATATCCAAACTCTATAAAGATGGGCTATTGGAATCATTTGACTTCGAGTCTTATGATCGATGCGAATCTTGTTTGTTGGGTAAGATGACAGCATCACCTTTCCCTAAGCTAGGTGAGAGAGCCGATGCTTTATTAGGACTAATACATAGTGATGTATGTGGCCCTTTTAATATACATGCAAGGGGGTGGTTACCTCTACTTCATTACCTTTACTCGATGACTTCGAGTAGGTATGGATATGTGTTCTTGATGAAACACAAATCGGAAGCATTTGCTAAGTTTAAAGAGTTTAAACTAGAAGTAGAAAACCAACTTGGCAAGAGTATTAAGGTTCTTCGATCTGATCGAGGAGGAGAATACTTGAGTCAAGAATTCTGTGACTATCTAAAAGCTTGTGGAATCGCTTTCACAACTTTCTCCTCCAAACTACTCCACAATGGAATGGTGTATCCGAAAGGAGGAACATAACCTTATTAGATATGGTTCGCTCTATGATGAGTCACACGAGCTCGCCCAATTCCTTTTGGGGACACGCACTAGAGACAAACGAACTTTAACACTTAACCGCGCTCCATCTAAATCAATTGCAAAGACGCCATACGAGTTATGGGACCGGGAAGCGTCCCCGCTTTGTCTTTCCTCAAGATTTGGGGTGCGTGAAGCTTTTGTAAAACGCCGACTTCGATAAGTCGGTTCCAAAATCTGAAAAGTGCATATTTGTAGGTTATCCTAAGGAAACTAAAGGATACTACTTTTTATATCCCTAACGAGAACAAAGTGTTTGTTGCTCGCACGAGAGTCTTTCTAGAAAAAGAATTTGTTTCTAGAAACACGAGTGGGAGTAGCGTAGAACTTACTGAAGTTCCAGACTCTCAAACTAGTACTAATGATGAGATGGAAATTGAACAGACTCCACAAGTTGTTGTGCAGCAGGTGCCACAAACAGATTGTGCAGCCAGACTTTCAGCTCAAGAAACACAAGAATTGAGTAGAGTCCGGTAGAGTTCGTCGTCCACCTCCTGGAAAAAATTTGGATTTTTCATAACGTAACATGGTGATGTTATGTTTGTGGATCACGATGAAATGGACTCTGAGAAATGGCTTGAGGCCATGAGATCTGAAATGGACTCCATGTATACAAACCAAGTCTGGATCTTGGTTGATCCACCTGAAGGGGTAACTCCCATAGGGTGCAAATGGGTTTTTAAGATTAAAACCGACATGGAAGGGAATGTACAAACATACAAGGGGCGACTGGTCGCGAAAGGCTTCAAACAAGTTCATGGTATTGACTATGACGAGACCTTTTCCCCTATAGTTATGTTCAAGTCCATTAGGATTTTGCTTGCTATTGCAGCTTACTATGACTATGAAATCGGCAAATGGATGTCAAAACCGCTTTCCTTAATGGAAAACTTGAAGAGCATGTGTATATGACACGACTGAAGGTTTTGTCACTCCGAGAATGCTCGGAAAAGTATGTAAGCTTCGAGAGATCCATTTATGGACTCAAGCGAGCTTCTCAAAGTCGGGAACATCCGCTTTAATGATGCCGTCCGTGAGTTTGGCTTCATTAGAAATGAGGATGAGCCTTGTGTTTACAAGAAGGTTAGTGGGAGCTCAATCGTATTCCTGGTTTTGTATGTAGATGACATACTACTCATTGGAAACGACATACCAACCTTAAAGTCTGTCAAGGCTTGGTTGAGTACATGTTTCTCTATGAAAGACTTAGGCGATACCAGCTATATTCTGGGGGAGTCAAGATCTATAGAGATAGATCCAGGAGACTCATTAGCCTAAGTCAGAGTACATCTATAGACAAGGTGCTAAAGCGGTTTAGCATGCAAGAGTCTAAGAAGGGCCTTTGTCCTATGGCACATGGTACTGTTCTGTCGAACAAACAGTGTTCTAAAACGCCTGCCGAATTAGAACGCATGAAAGAGATCCCTTATGCTTCTGCCATAGGATCCATCATGTACGCCATGTTATGTACTCGCCCAGATGTCTCGTTTACCTTAAGCGTTACGAGCAGATACCAGTCTAATTACGGTGAACGTCACTAGATCTCAGTCAAGAATATCCTCAAGTACTTACGAAGGACTAAGGATACATTCTTGATTTATGGAGGGGCGGATGAGCTCGTTGTAAGTGGCTACACCGATGCTAGTTTCCAAACCGATAGAGATGATTTCCGATCGCAATCGGGATATGTGTTTAACTTGAATGGAGGTGCTGTGAGCTGGCGCAGTTCAAAGCAATCAATCAAAATGATTCTACGACAGAGGCCGAGTTCATAGCAGCTTGTGAAGCAGTTTGGATCAGGAAATTTATTTCCGACCTCGATGTGGTTCCTAGTATTGCTAACCCGATAGACCTCTATTGTGACAACAATGGGGCTATTTCCCAATCTAGGGAACCTAGATCTCACCAGAGGTCCAAACATGTACTACGGCGATTTCACCTAATCCGTGAGATTATATAGAGAGGTGATGTTCATATATGTAGAGTAGATTCGGCAGACAATGTCGCCGATCCACTGACGAAGCCACTGTCGCAGCAGCAGCATGATCGTCACACTAGCTCCATGAATATCCGATATCTGGAGGGCTGATCTTTAGAGACAGTCATTAGTATGTCCTAAAGACCATTTATTGTAATTTGGGTCTTTAGTGCAAGTGGGAGATTATTGTAACCGTATTTATGTAATTTTCATTTTGATGAATAAAAAGGCATTAATTCCAGTATTATTCATTATGTTTCTGCGTTCTTAACAACATAAATAAATAATATGTCCTTAGAATAGTATTCATAATTGATTGTTATGAGATACTATTCGAAACGCTCCCTAGTCGAACATTATTATGGAATCTTCGAGGACAATAATAATGCGTAAGACTAGTATGTGCGAGTGATTGATATAAGATATCGGATCGTCACATGGGTATATATGATTAGAGAATCATTATACTCGGGATGTGACTCGACATGAGAAACACACCATGGGTTGTTATATAATAGTCAACGGTGTTTCTCAAATTTTTTGACTGGGTTGTATATGAGATCCTTCGACTTGAGGTCTCACAAGAGTTCTTGCATGGCTAGTGTTATGCTTTGATAATGTTAAACGCTATCAGTAATGAGGGTGAGCAATAAAGGCATTTATTGGGTATATCACGAATCTTGTTCGGGATGAGAGGGATGCAGAAAGGATTTGTCCCTCCCTATAGAAAGGTGAGCGATATCTTGGGCCCCCTTGACGGAGTCTCGACTAATTCATGGCCATGAACAAATGAATCAGTATATGATATTGTTGTCAATTGATTAGTCTACTCGCGAATCAAGAAACTAAAAATTGGACAATACAAGTGTGACTTTTCCATGACTTGTGTTCAATCTAGATATCAAGGACAAAAGGATTTAACTACAAGTGTCAAATGTTGTGATTATGATAAATCACCAGACATTTATGAATTGGGGGTAATGATGCGTTGCTAGATACCTCTCATTACCTGTGACATATGATGTCACGGCCAACATCATAGATACCTCTTGGGTCGCACTCATAGATCAACTGGATTGGGCTTGTTGGAGTACATTTAATCTAAGGTGCGCCAATTCGATTGGGCCGGGCTGGGCCGGGATTGGATTGGGCCCTTAATCGGGTTGGACCGACCAACCCATTTGGACCGATCTTATGGCTGGAAAATTGGACACATATTTTCAGCTCATAATTCTTATCTAGAGGTTGAAGTGGTGGAGAAAGTGGAGGAGTGGTTTTCTCCATGATCTCCCACTTTGCCCTTTATCTCTCCCCACTCTCTCTTGATAGACTAAGGGAAAATACTGATTTGCCTAATGATTCGAAGTCAGATTTTTCTCCAGCTTTTGAAGCTTAGAGAAGAGAGAAAAGAGAGAACATTAGAGAGAAAAGAAAAGACAACTTTTTCTAGACTTGTTTTCTAGCTTTGGCTAATAGAAAAGAAGTAAGAAAAACTGTATCTTGTTCTTCTAAGAGGTCATACATACATACTCCATCTTGAAGATTGTCTTCAAGACTTCTACAAGGCGTTGGCTAGCACCAAGCAGTATAAGACCATCCCCGGAAGATCGAGTGGATACTGGGAGAGGCGGAGCCTGCGTTGGTGGCGTTCCGTTCGTGATACTGAAATAGTTTCAACTATCCTAGCACTTCTAAAGGTATAATACTATCCCGTAGTCTTAGGTTCTTACTCGTGATAGATCCTATTAGAGGCGGGTCAGTTTATTTTCCGCTGCATAACTGATTTTGACCCAGTTATTCCTCTAACAGCACTCCATCCAGTCGGGCCGAGAAGGCCCTTAATCTGCAAAGTATAACTAGTTACGGTAACTATCTCCACGTCCCTAGAGACAGCCCTTAAACGAAATATCTTCATTCCAAAATGATGATTCACTTGAAAAAATTAGGATACCAATCTGCGACTCAGCCACATCTCGAATAGAAAGCATTCTTCGCCCAACCGGTGTGTCTAAAGGAGCTTGGGCCACCAAAGAGGGATGAGAAAACTCTTGACAGAATTTAATGATCATGAAATCCCTCCATAGCGAGTTTGTCGTCCTAAATCGCCACCAAAGTTTGAACGAGAAAGCTTGCTGGTATGTTTTCAAAGAAAATAAACCCAATTCATTTTTCAATGTATCGCGGCAAATACGTTGCCAAGACAACCAATGGTTCTTGTCACCATATTTGGATTTACCCCAAAAGAAATTTGCAAAGGTCCTTTCGATATCTGACAAAACTTGTTTTGGGGGATTCGACGCTGCTGGAATATACAACGCCATAGAGGTAAGAACATGACGAATGAGGATGAGTCGCCCTCCAAAACCAAGAAGTTTCCTCTACCATCTGGCTACCCTTGTCAAGACCTTCTCTGCAATTGAAGAGTAGTAGACAACCTTTGACCTAGGAAAATAGGGGGAAAACTTTGAGCAAAACCAGTCACACGGTGAATCATTTGTACTTTTCGAGGTTGAATGAGCCCGGATACATAGAAAGAGCTCTTGGACTCGTTCACTTTTTTCCCGGAAGAAGCTTCGTATTCTCTGATGAAAGATATAAGAGCTTGAAGACCCCTCTTCCCTATATTTGCGAATATCACCACATCATCTGCATACGCCAAATGAGAAACCATAACAAGAGTCCGAAAAACCTATATCTGAGGCATCATTTTCATTAACTTTCGGAAAATTTGGGTCAGCTAAGTGTAAACAAGGAATTTTAATGACCAATAGTTTCATTTCCTTAATTAGAGTGGTATGTTCTTCACTCCATTTAGGAGTTTTCCTAAGGAGATCATGTAATGGTTTTGCCATTCTCATGATATTTGGATAAAAATCAACAACATAATTTAGACATCCTAAAAATCTTTGTAACTGAGTTTTATCTAGGAAATTTTTAAGCAAATGTTAAGGATCTTTCGAGAGGGGTAATAGTTGCATGATGTATATAATGTCCTAAAAATCTTATTTTTGTTTGAAATAATGTCAATTTTGTTTTAGAAAAAAATAAACCCTTTTTCTTAGTTATATAGAAAAATGTTTTGAGGTATTTAAAATGTTTATAAATAGATTTTGAAAATATTAGTACAATATCTATATAGACAATGCAGAATTTTCAATAGTCATTAAAAAAATCATTCATAATTCTTTGGAATTCAGATGGAGCATTTTTTAGGCCGACAGACATTATTGTCCATTTGTAATATCCAACGGGGACAGTAAATGCAGTTTTGTATCTATCTTTTTCAGAAATTTGTATTTTCCAAAATCCTTATTTCATGTCAAATTTTGAAAATATGAATGCAAAATGTGCAAGTAAATCCTTTTTATTAAGAATTGGGTATCTAATCCATTTAGGGTTGTATTTAAAGGTTTGTAATTTATAACTAGCCTGGGTGTGCCTCGTTCTATCTCTGAAATTTTATTAACAACGAATGCAGCACAGCTCCAAGGGTATCTAGATTTTATTATAAGACCTTTTTTATTCTAAATTTTGAATTTGCTTTCTACAATGTTGTTCTAGTTCTTCATTCATTTGGATAGTTCTGCCGGGATTTGACTGGCTTGGCTATGGTCTAGGGGTGGGGCACGACTATTGCAAAGAAAGCTAGATAGAGTTCTAGTTAACACTGAATGGAATGAATTGTTTCACTATACGAAGGTAGATCATTTGCCGAGACTGTTTCAGATCACTGCCCACTCCTCATTGGTTCAAGTTTGACGGCAGATAGGCGGGGTTCAACTTTTAGGCTTCAGGATATGTGGATCAAACACTAGGGCTTTATGGATTTGGTAAAGCAGAATTGGATGGTGGAGATTGAAAACTCTAGAATGTATAAATTACAAGCAAAACTTAAACAACTTAAAGTTGCTTTGGGAATTTGGAACCGAGAGGTGTTTGGGAATATACATGCCAATTTATTGTCTGCGAATGAGGAGGTTGGTAGGCTGGAGGCTGCATACGATTTAGACCCGAGTGAGGAGCGATATGAGGATTTGGTGGTGGAAAAAGATCTTTTTGTCGCAGCACTTGAACATGAGGAGTCTTATTGGCGACAAAAATCACGTATTAAATGGGTTAAAGAGGGTGATGCTAACACTAAGTATTTTCATGATTTTGCAGGGACAAACAGAAACGTATGAATATCACACGAATCACCTCGTCTGCAGGAATTCATCTTACTTATATTGATGATATTGGATCAGCTGGTGCTCAATATTTTGAGGAGATTCTGACCATGGATGCTTTCCCGCAGGATAGTGCTCAATTGTTAGAGCACCTCCCGCCTTTAGTCAGGGCCGTTGATAACAAAATTTTGGATGAATTGCCAAACCAAGAAGAAGTTCGGGTTGCTGTGTTTGGCCTCTCCCTATCGAAAGTTATGGGGGCTGGATGGTTATACTAGTAGATTCTTTCAGTGCTGCTGGGAAATTGTGGGTGATGATGTTGATCAGGCTGTACGAGAATTTTGGGCTGGTCTTCCGATGCCCAATCAATGGCGAGTTCTTTTTGGTTCTTTTGCCTAAGGTGGAATCTCCCACCACCTTCAATGAATGTAGTCCTATCTCTATATGTACTTTCTCCGCTAAGATCATCTCAAAAGTGTTACTAAACCGACTTTCAGGCATGCTTCCTTATTTGATTTGTCCAAATCAATCCGATTTTGTAAGCGAAAGGATTATAACGGATAATATATTATTGGCATCGGAAATGGTGGAGTCATTAAATAAAAAAGTTCGAGGAGCTAATATGCTTATAAAATTGGATATGATGAAGGCATTTGACAGGGTATCACACTCTTTCCTTTTGACGGCGTTGCAGAAATTTGGATTTAGTCCCTATTTTGTTTATTTGATAAAAAACCTTCTGGTGCACAACTGGTTTTTAGTGTTGGTCAATGGCATTCCTTACGGGTTTTTTCGGGCGAGTAGGGGGTGAGGCAAGGAGATCCAATGTCACCTATACTATTTATTTTGGCTTCTGAAGTATTCTCATGGGGAATTAATCATCTGATAGGGGTCTGATCCATTGATCCATAGGTGATACCGAGGACCACTATGGCCGTTTCACATTTGGCTATGCAGATGATATGGTAATTTTTGTGAATGGGGAAAAGCGAGATTTGCAAAATCTGATGGCTTTCATAACGCAATATGACAACACTACGGGTTAAAAAATCAATTCGGCAAACATCTCTTATTTTGTTTCAAGCCGGACAAATCAAAGACTAGCAGAAATGGTGGAGCAGGTAACTATCTTTACTCTAGGTTCATTTCCATTCATGTACTTAGGCTGACCCTTATTTATTGGGAGAGCGAAAATTGAATATTTTGCTCCTTTGGTCGGTATAAAGGCTGCTTATTAACAGAGAGAGAACAATGTTCTCTATTTATCAGCCAATATGTCATAGTTAAAGCATGAAGATGGCATTCTTAATTTTGGTTAAGAAATATTTGTATATGGTCTATTTTTATGAAACATTTTAATATTTTTTTAGCAGCTCAAAGTTATAGATTCTAAGTTAATTCATCTCAAGATTCGAGAAAGAAATTCTCGTCGATTGCTTATGATTAATATACCTTTGGATAAATATTTGAATCCTATTTTTTTCGGTTTCAAATTGAATAGTTGTCTTCGTATTCACTTTAGATAATAAGGTACATAGTTAGGGAGTATTGCACTGTTTCATTATTTTTTTGGAAATATCATAATTTTAGTTATAAAATAGATAATTGCAATTTCTAATAGTTAGTGCACAATTTTCATATCAATTTCAAAAATATCATTTAATCACGATGAATTTAAAAATTATGTTATGACCTTATTACAAATAACACAAATTTTAAGAGTCTGATTTACAAAGGTAGAATTTTAGTACATTATATATGGTAATATTTTACGGACAAATATTTATCTTTTCTCTGATAGAAGACTACGGTAATCTATGTGCGAGTACCTGTACTCACAAGTGATATTTTAGAAAAAAAAAATTTATTAGTGTTTCTTGTACGGAAAACATCCCCTATAAATTCAATGATTGCACTGATCTTATATTTCATTTTGATGCGTAAATTGAAGAATTTAGAGAACAAAGAAAATGTAAAAAAAACTTTCACAGGGATCTATTGGAATAATAACTTTTTAAGCTTTTCCATTCGCATATCCCACTACAGCCAGAATATTTCTCTGACATTCAAGCTAAAGAGGTCTGACGGAAAGGAAGTTACAGTTGATAACAAGTTTCTAAAGGCGAACAACCCTCTTATGTTGATCAACTACTTTGAGCAACATCTATGGTATAATTCTACCGAATGAAAGAAGAAGAAAGCGTCATTTCCTTTGAAAAACTTTTATTGAGACATTTTTCAGAAATTCTTTTCTCCTGAAAATCGATGGCGCCGATCATATGCCAAAAGAGGTAGGAGGCTGAAAATTAACTTAAGACATACTTTATCAATTCAATTTTAGTAAATTTCTAGTCGAAAAATTAAAATAATACATATATAATTACCGAGTCGAAACTGCTATCTCAACTTAGACAAGTCATATCGTGAAATATATATTGGTAACCTTTTATGTTTTCATTCTTCCTCTCTTTTTAATTTTTTTTGTGAAAATTAAGGGTGTTTAAGACAACCCATACCGCAAAAAATGCATAACGTTGCACAAATTACGTAGTTTTGTTCTTAATTTGTTTCGTTGAGGTTTGAGATTAGGAAAAAGCTCGAGAGTCTTCAAACTTTAGGAAAAAGGGACGAGAATCAATAAAAATATTAAACTTACAAGTCTTCTAGAGTTAGGGGAGTACATAGTTAGGGATGCGAGATTCCCTCTCTTGCCATGGATGATAACTCCATATCGTGGAAGAGGTCTTTCTGAAACAAAGAGGAAATTCAACAAAAAGCACTACAAGACTTGGAAAGTCGCGAAAAGGGCATCGAACTTTCGAAAAGCGGTTTATGCGTTTATCACCTAGACGCATACGAAATGTTTTTATTGGCCAAGCTAAAAGAAACATGGAGAGTTATACAATGAATAACGAGATGGTAAACACAAGTTACCAAGGATTGTTTTTGTATATTGTTTGTTGCATAACATGTTGAGAGGATGACGGCTTCACAATGACACAATCTTGAAAGATAGAGTGGATATGTATATTCAGCAAGAAAATGATAGCTTCCCATATATCAAGGCTGCTTATTCACAGAGAGAGAACAGTGTTCCCTATTTATCAGCCAATATGTCATAGTAGAAGCGTGAAGATGGCATTCTTGGGGTTCTTAATTTTGGTTAAGAAAAAATTGTGTATGGTCTATTTTTATGAAACATTTTAATATTTTTTTAGCAGCTCAGAGTTATAGATTCTAAGTTAATTCATCTCAAGATTTGAGAAAGAAATTCTCGTCGATTGCTTAGGATTAATATACCTTTGGATTAATATTTGAATCGTATTTTGTTTCATTTCAAATTGAATAGTTATCTTCGTTTTCACTTTAGATAGTAAGGTACATAGTTAGGGAGTATTGCACTGTTTCATTGTATTTGTGGAAATATCATAATTTTAGATATAAAATAGATAATTGCAATTTCTAATATTAGTGCACAATTTACATATCAATTTCAAAAATAACATTTAATAACGATGAATTTAAAAATTATGTTATGACCATATTACAAATAACACAAATTGTAAGAGTATGATTTACATAGTTAGATTTTTAGTACATTACATATGGTAATATTTTATGGACAAATATTTATCTTTTCTCTTATTGAAGACTATGGTAATCTATGTGCGAATACGTGCACTCACAAGTGATATTTTAGTAAACTTTTTTTATTAGTGTTTCTTGTACGGAAAACATCAAACCATCCCCTATAAGTCCAATGATTGCGGTGATCTTATATTTCATTTAGATGCTTAAATTGAAAATTTTAGAGAACAAAGAAAATGGAAGAAAACTTTCACAAGGATCTATTAAAATAATAACTTTTTAAGCTTTTCCGCTTGCATATCCAACCACAGCCAGAATATTTCTATGACATTCAAGCCGAAGAGGTCTGACGGGACGGAAGTTACAATTGATAACAAGTTTCTAAAGGCGAACAACCCTCTGCTGTTGATCAACTACTATGAGCAGCATCTTTGGTATAATGCTACCGAATGAAAAAAGAAGACAGAGTCCTTTCTTTTGAAAAACTTTTATTGAGACATTTTTCATAAATTTTTCCCATCCTGGAAACCGATGGCACCGATTATAAGACAAAAGAGGAAGGAGGCTGAAACGTAACTTAAGACATACTTTATCAATTCAATTTATGTAAATTTCAAGTCAAAAAATTAAAATAATACATATATAATTACCGAGCCGAAAGTGCTATCTCAACTTAGACTAGTCATATCGTAAAATATATATCGGTAACCTTTTATGTCTTCATTCTTCCTCTCTCTCTCTTTTTAATTTTTTATGTGAAAATTAATGGTATTTAAGAAAACCCATACCGCAAAAAATGCACAACGTCACACAAATTACGTAGTTTTGTTCTTAATTTGTTTCGTTGAGGTTTGAGATGAAATCAATCTGCAATTTTAGAAAATTAAAGTTGAAGCGAGGTTTGAAAACTTAATAAAACCACTCAGTGATATACATTCCGATTTTGCAGGTTCGTCTAGATGCCCATTCGAGTATTTTCTTGTAATCAGGAGGAAAACTTTTGACTATATCATGGATCTTTTCAAGAAAGAGATGTCAACAGACTATATTGACATTTGTGGAAAATCCTTGAGCGTTATGATTGTGTGGCTATCACATTGAGAAGGCTAATCACAGGTGATTCGTTTGCTACCATTGTAGAATTAATAGGGTTAATCACATTAATGTGAGGGTCCGTTAAAGCCATGGAGGAAAGAGTTAAGAACCACATCAGTTGGCCTAACACTGAAGAAGAAATGACGAATATCAAATCTAAATATGAGCAGATTCGCGGTCTTCCAAATTTCTGTGGTGCAATTGATACTACTACACTCAAAGTTATCCTCTCCTCCACAAGTAAACTGAATAACATTGTAGGTAAAATCAAGAAAACAATGCTTGTACAATTGTACAAGAAATGTTTGATACAAATTTGGAATTTCTTGATATTCTTTGTGGATGACCAAGACGGTTAAGTGATTCCATTCTAATCACTATATTATGTAAGTTTAGGGACTTAAATAGGCAGCCGAATATTTTCTCCTAAAAATTAGGGGATTCTCAAATCGTCATCTTTTCATCTTGATCTTGGTTCATCGGCCATCAAGCCGTGGTGGCGGCTGTCGCCGTCTCTACTCCATGGAAACAGAATATTTTTGCGGAACTTCTTTCACAACCTTCATCTGCAACTGTCTCTCTTCCTATTACACCACTCGATGTTTATAAGAGAGAACCAAATCAGATAATTCCAAAGGATGAACACAATGTTTTAATCAGTTCATGGCGATTCGCTTTGGTTGGTAAATTTCATAAACATGTCTCCAATTTAGATTCTCTTCGAAAATCTTTTCATAAAGTAGGGTTCAAGGGAAGTTTTTGGATTGGACGTATGGATCCTATGCATGTTTTAATTAAATTTTATCTTAAGGAGGATTGTTTCCGCCTATGGAGACATGGTATTTGGAATTTATTTGGATTATCAATGAGAGTGTTCAAGTGGACACATGATTTTAATGTCCATGAGGAGCCTTCAATTGTGCCAATTTGGATTGGGTTTGAGGGATTACCAATTCACCTATACAACAAATCCAAATTGTTCTCACTTGCAAGGGCGGTGAGTCAACCGCTAGCTTTGGATACTCCCACTGCTGCTGCCTCTAGGTCGAGCATAGCCAAAGTATGTGATGAAGTGGATTTGCTTTCAGATTTACCACAACGGATTAGAATCACTCACGCCAAAACGGGTAAGGGATTGCCAAAAAATTCATTTCGTCGGGGTTAGTGGTCTCTTACCCGAAGAATCCAGTATGTATCAAAATCGGATCATCCAAAGATTCGGGACCTTCGAAAGTGAATTCCAAGGTCCCTTTAATCCAAAAACTACCGGAACAGGAACCACTATCTATTGTGGAACAGAGAGTTGCTGTAACAAATTCAAATTCAAAGGTTAATGTTCCATCTTCAATTATTTCCTGTCCTGTTATTGCGAAAGGAATTGATGATATTCCGATAGTTGTTGCAGCAAATTCAAAATCAAAGGTTAATATTTCATCCGCAATTTTTGCCTCCAATTATTTCGAAAGGAATAGATGATATTCAAATTGGTTGTGATAAGTCCCTTGTAATTGTGCCGAGAATTTATCAATCTGCCGGTGGTAATGAGTCATTGATCGAATCGGCGGTAATTTTTTATCAATTGATACAAATTGCCGCTGAAAAAAAAGCAGCAACCGACATGACCCTGAAGGGATTCATGGGCGAAAACTCGTTCCAAACACCCATGAGTCCTCCCCTGAAGGATCCGCTCATACGTAAACGAATCGAAAAACCGAGAAAAGGACTTACAATTGTTGGCTCAAGAATCCGATTCTTGGTTGGAAGATCCGGTCTTTAAGGCTTGGATGCAGTGATCACCTTGAGTCCTCCCTTGCGGAATTACTCCCTACCGGTATCCACGCGACGAAACGGGCAGTGAGTGCTGGCTCTCCGTTTTCTGAGTTTCTAGAATTAGGGAGAAAGGGAGAAGACAGAATCCGAAATCTGATTTCGGGTGTGTTTTTAGTTAATTACGGCTCAAACCACAGAGTTACCCAGGGTTTCGGCTGAGAGATAATTATATAGGGTGTGAGAGTTTGTTCCCATAACCAACTCTCACATCCTCAACTCCTCTCGGCAGTGGGAGTCTATAACTCCCACGTCCCCTAGACTTCTGCTGGTAGTGGGAGTCCTTATCGGATAATAACTCCCAGGTAATCCCAGCTATAGTAAAATACCAAAATTGCCCCTATCTCTAATTCGAATAATAAACACCTTATTATTTTCAGAAAGACAAATGTCAGATACAATGAACCTAGACACATTCTAGATTCATTGAATCTGGACATGAAGCTCGTTAGCTCGTCTATGCGTGTGACCCTGTAGGTTCATCTCACAATGGCATTGAAAACACACTTAGTAGTAGTATGTGTTCATAAATCACAAGCGGTCCCTAGCAGGACATTGTGACTACCCAAAGTGAATGAATATACAACGGAACCTAATATCAATCCATTATTTAACCCCTTTGTCTCGCGATATCCTAATTAAGCATAAGGCATGGTGGTCGTCACCCTTATTAAGCTTAATTGTATTTATGCTCGATCTCCGGGTAGATCTGCTTTCGACAAATAGCATTTGATAACCACTTTATCAAATACATTTGAGCACGGCCATGCATTTAAACAGTCTTTCCCTATCGAGGGGCCCATGGATATCTCTCTCTAATAATAGAGAGGGACAAATTCATTACAATGTCTCTCACATTCACGCTATGATAGGACACTACATCCGATCTCGACCGTATTGATTACTCGTTACAAGTAACGTCCCGACCGAGTCAAAACGTGGCTCCATTCATACTAGAATCAATGAAGACATAAGGTCTAAGGATTCTAAAATAGTATTGAGGAAGTAATACTTATGACTTAAGACCATGAAGTATTACTTCTCGACGGATCACGCCCAATACAATGTATCCCTATATATTGCATCTATGATGTGATTTGTATTCATTACACGTGATCGATGAAAACAAGATCATCAATTAACAATCATACTACTTTTATTTCATAGTAATTAAGCATTACATAAAACTAGGGACTTCTAGAATAGTAATTACATAAGCTAATGAGTTTTACTATCAAATCACACATTTGATAATCAAAAGCAAAATTAACTATTCAATTACATGCTCAAAAGATAACAAAACGCACAACATGTGCTAATGCTCCTAGGGCACTACTAACAATCTCCCACTTGCCCTAGGTGCAATCATACATGATCCTGAATCGCATTGACCTAGTATGACTCTCATGTTTAGGCTGTGGGAGTGGCTTGGTCAATGGATCGGCAATGTTGTCGTCTCGTATGAACTTTGCAAATACTAACGCCTCTCTGCCGATGATCTCTCTAATCGGATGGAAACGCTCGAGAATGTGTTTGGATCGCTGGTGAGATCTAGGTTCCTTAGCTTGTGAAATGGCACCGATACTATCACAATAGAGGTCCACCGGGTTCACAATGCTAGGGGACGACACCTAGTTCATCAACAAACTTCCCCGATCCAAACAGCTTCTTTAGTCGCTTTCGGAGGCGACTAGATACTCAGCTTCATTGTAGAGTCGGTCACGGTTTCTTGCTTTGAGCTCTTCCACTCACAAGACCTCCATTCAAACAAAACACAAAACCAGATTACGATCTATAATCATCTACGCTCGGTCCCGGAAGCTTGCGTCTGTGTAACCATTTACAACCGGACTTTCCTTCCCGACCTCCGTAAACTAAGAACATATCTTTAGTCCTTCTCAAGTACTTAAGAATGCTCTTTACTCGCAGTCCCAATGTGACTCACCCTGGGGTCGATTGATATCTCGCTAGTCATACTTAAAGCAAATGAGACATCCGAGCGAGTGCATATCATGGCGTACATAATAGACCCAATGGCCGAAGCATATGGGATCTTACTCATGCGCTCTTGGTCCTCCCTTGTGGAAGGTCCTTGAGTTCTCACTGAGTTTAATGCCATGTGACATGGGCAAGAATCCCTTTTTGGAGTCTTGCAAACCGAACCGCTTTCAAGACCTTGTCAATGTATCCACTCGCTCAGAGCCAATCATTTTGTTAGATCTATCTCTACAGATTCTAATACCCAAAATGTATGTAGCCTCGCCTAAGTCTTTCATGGAAAAGCACTTCCCCAACCAAGCTTTTACGCTTTGTAATGTGGGGATGTCATTTCCAATCAGCAAGATGTCGTCCACATAAAGCACAAGGAACAATATTGCATTATTAGTTACTTTCTTATAAACACAAGGCTCGTCTTCGCTTTTTGATGAAACCAATTCTTTAATGCGTTAATCAAAGCGACGATTCCAGCTTTTCGAGATGCTTGCTTCAATCCATAAATGGACCTTTGAAGCTTACACACTTTGCTAGGATTTGTTGGATCAACAAACCCCTCGAAAGTTGTGTCATATACACATCCTCGAGAAGATTTCCGTTAAGAAACGCAGCCTTAACATCCATTTGCCATATCTCATAGTCATAATATGCGGCTATGGCAAGTAAAATCCTAATTGACTTTATCATCACGCATGGGGAAAAAGGTTTCATCATAGTCAATACCATGAACTTGTCTATAACCTTTAACTACTAGTCGCGATTTAAAAGTGTGTACATTACCATCCATGTCGGTCTTCTTTTTTATAACACCATTTGTTATCAATGACCTTGCACCTTTCGGGTGGGTCAACCAAAGTCCATACTTGGTTGTCGTACATGGATTGCATCTCGGACTTCATAGCTTCTAGCCACTTATCCGACTCGTAACTACGAATTGCCTCTTTGTAGGTAGTGGGTTCATCTTGATCAATCGAGCTCAACCCCGATGATCATCGACCACAGAAATCCATATCTCTCAGTCGTTGATGTACCCGACTCGACCTCCTTGGGCCTTGTGTCAAAGATTGAAGCTCGATGACGCGACGTGAGCTTGCTTCGAACTTCTAAAGTTGGTTCGGATGTTGTTTCGGGGGATCTTGAATTTCCTCAAGATGGATCTTACTCCCACTATCCTCTTTGGAAATAAATTCCCTTTCAAGGAATAAACCATTACGAGCAAGAAACACTTTGTTCTCTCGATGGAAGATAGAAGTAATATCCTTTAGTTTCTTTAGGATATCCCACAAACAAACACTTGTCGATTTAGGGCGAGTTTATCGTATAACAAGCGCTTTTACATACGCCTCGCATCCCCAAATTTTGAGAAATGACAAACTAGGTCGCTTTCCCAGCCCATATCTCATATGGAGTTTTCTGAACCGCTTTAGAAGGAACTCTATTTAGTATAAATGCAACAGCTTTCTAGTGTGAGCCCCCAAAAGGAAATCGGAAGACTTGTTTGACTCATCATAGATCGAACCATATCTAATAAGGTGCGATTCCTCCGTCTCGACACACCATTCCATTGTGGTGTGCCAGAGGAGTTAATTGTGAAACAATTCCACAACCACTAAGATGTTCGACAAACTCTTGGTTAAGGTATTCGCCACCTCGATCCGATCAAGTATCTTAATACTTTTACCAAGTTGATTTTGTACTTCATTTTGAAATTCTTTGAATCTTCCAAAAGATTCGGATTTATGTTTCATTAGATAGACATAGCCATATCTACCGAAATCATCTCGTGAATGTGATGAAGTACTCGAAACCCTCCTCTAGCACTAGTGTTTATTGGTCCACAAACATCTCGTATGTATGAGGCCCAATAAATCGGAAGCTCTCTCACTTTGTCCAAATGAAGGGAGCTTTAGTCATTTTGCCCAACAAGCAAGATTCACACGTCTCATAAGACTCTAAGTCAAATGATGTTAAAATTCCATCTGTATGGAGTTTTGATATGCGTTTATCGTTTATGTGGCCCAAACGACAATGCCAAAAATAGGTTTGGTTTAAGTCATTTGATTTAAACCTTTTAGTGTTAATGTTATAGATGGGCCTTTTAATGGAATCATCGAGGTTAAGAATATAAAGCCCATTCATCAAAGAGGCATCTCCATAAAAGATACGATCTTTATGAATGGTGCAAATCTTATTCAAAATATTAATTTCAAAACCTTCAATATCCAAACAAGAAACTCAAATAATATTCCTACTCAAAGTTGGAACATACAAACAATTATCCAGCTTCTATAATAAGGCCACTTGGCAAAACTAAATTAAATGTCCCAAAGAGCTACAAACGAACAACTCTTGCTCGTTGGCTACTCCCGAGGTCCACTTCTCCTTTTGCCGCTGATATACTCCTTTTGAACCCCCGCACATTTGCACAAATGTGAGATCCACAACCGGTATCTAATACCCATGAAGTAGGGAGCAGACATGTTAATTTCTATAACATAAATACTGAGAGACAACAAACCGGCCTTTCCCTTTTTTTCTTCTTTTCCAAATAGAGCTTGCAGCCTGCTTTCCAATGACTCGGTTCATTGCAATGGAAGCAAACTCCTTCTTTTGGTGCCTCGCTTTGGGCTCGGGGCTTGGGCTTGTCATTGCCTTTGCCTTTGCCTCTCTTAGCCATGGGCTTTTCCCTTGCCTTTCTTCTTGAAATTCCTTTTGAACCATTAAGACTTCGGGGTCTTCTTAATGTTCGGGCTCACTCGCTTGAGCATCCCGTGTATTTCATGTATGGTCTTCTCCATGGCATGCATGTTGAAGTTCATAACGAATTGGTCATACTCCGTGGGAGTGAACCCAAGATCATATCTCGTGGACATGTCATGACCTACTGGGAGCCCCAAGTTTTCAAGTTGGTCAAAATAGCCCTTCATCTTAAGAACGTGTGCACTCACAGAGGTTCCAGGGGCCATTTTGCAACTATTTAACGCCTTAGTTGTGAGGAATCTTTCATGACGAGCTTGCTCTTGGAACATTTCCTTGAGCTGGCCCATCATCCGGAAAGCCTCAACTCCTTCAAACTGCTTTTTGAAGGTCGTGGCTCATTGTGACTAACATGAGACAAGTCACATCGTTAGAGTCATCGAAATGCTTCTTCCAAGAATCTCTTTCAGCTCTAGGGGCGTTATTGACAGTCGTTCAGAATGTCCGTATCAAGAACGCATGACTTTTCTTTCCCCGCTAAGGACAATCTTAAGTTGCGGGCCCAATCAAGGAAATTGGTCCCGCTTAGTTTTTCCTTCTCAAGGACGGATCGCAATGAATTGTGTGATGAATTGGTTGCCATTTATCTACATTAAGTTAATTGCAAAGTTATTAGTTTTTGAGCAAAAACATTTTCCACAATTTCAACACTTGATAATAGTGGGTGAAAAACATTTTACAATAGTTATAGGAAAGCTTTGGCTTAACACCCACAATTAAAGTAAAATCATCTAACGGGATTGACATCTATATGTCCCGGCTATTTCCCATTTTATGCCCTAGGCCCAAAACTATTTTGATAGCCTAGTTAAGTCGGACCATGTCTAAGCATTATGGAAATCACTATTTTCCCATCTCCCTTTACTTAGGTAACCACTTTATCCGTTGCTTTGGCAAGCGTAAAAAATGATGATCCAAGCTTATGGAGTGCTTAGGTTATGGTAGGCACTTTAAGACTTAATTAAAACCATTTGATGTGACGCTCAAAATTAAATCCATCCGTACATAAAATAAACATCACACGCAGGATGTGGAGCGAAAATGTAAATGTGATACAGCATGGTCTATTCCTATAATGACTCCCACGAGCCTTGTGGGAGTCAAGGGTCAATCTAGATCAAAATTCATCTCATGGATAATGTCTTCGATCCAACACCTCCAGCCTTGTTACATATTTGCATGGGCATACCCAACTCTTCAATGTAAAGCAAGAAAGCTAATCTAATAAAGCGATTACAATTTTACAACATTGAAAAACGACTCGCAGGTCGTATTATAAAATTACAACCGAAATATGTAAAACAAGGGGTATAGTAGGCCATGCTATTCACCATGCTAATATCACATAAAACATGACATAAATAATTCACGGATACAAATACAAGTTTATATGTGTTGCCACTACGCAGAGTCGGGCAATGCCCCTCTATGGGGTCCGAGGCGCGCCCTGCATTTACTCCCTCAATCGCCTAACTTAGATAATTGGATTATTCATCGGTTAATCGAATTAACCGAATTGATAACCGATTCATAAACAGTTTATGCATATAATCAGATTCATAATCATAAGCAGTTTATGCACATAACCGAATTAATCTAATTAATCACAGATTCGCAGTTTATGCAAATTAATCGAATTTAATTTCAAACCTAATCATGCTAAGGCAGTTTATGCAGAATCATGAAGCCGAAAACAGTTTATATCATAACAGTTCATATAACCGTATAAATATGATTAAACCGAGAGCAATTTATGCATATATCACATATATTCATCAAAAGATACATTCTTTAAACGTATTTAAACAGTTTATGCATCTTTCATTATCAAAGAAACGATTTTTCTGTTTTCAAACATACACTATCAAATCGGAATTGATAGTGTTATTGTCTGATAAACAATATCGAAATCGAGTCATATGAGCAAGGCTCTGATACCACTGAAGGGATTCATGGGCGGAAACTCGTTCCAAACACCCATGGATCCTTCCCTGAAGGATCCGCCATATGAAACAATTCAAAACAAAGCAATAAAGAACTTACGTTTCTTGGATTCAAGAAGCTACTTCTGAATGGAGGATGACGCTTTCTGGGATTCAATCTTCCACCAATTGATCTCCTCGCGGAAAGTTCCTCTACCGGTATCCACGCGACTTTAAACGGGCAGCGATTGCGAGCTCTTCGCCTTTTCTCGGGAATTAGAGAGAAAAGGGAGAGGCTGAAACCGAAATCTAATTTCGTAGACTTGGTAATATTTCGACTGAAAAAACATAACCTAGTGGTTTCGCCAAGACATCATTATATAGGGTGTGAGAGTTTGTTCCCATAACCAACTCTCACATCCTCAACTCCTTCTGCAGCTGGGAGTCTCTAACTCCCACGTCCCCTAGACTAGCTGGGTAGCTGGGAGTCCTTATCTGGATAATAACTCCCACGTAATCCCAGCCTATAGTAAAATACCAAAATTGCCCCCTATCTCTAATTCGAATAATAAACACCTTATTATTTTCGAGAACACAAATGTCGATACAATGAACCTAGACACATTCTAGATTCATCGAATCTGACATGAAACTCGTTAGCTCGCTCTATGCGTGTGACCCCCGTAGGTTCATCTCACAATGGCAATGAAAACACACTTAGTAGTAGTATGTGTTCATAAATCACAAGCGGTCCCTAGCAAGACATTGTGACTACCCAAAGTGAATGAATATACAACGGAACCTAATATCAATCCACTATTTAATCCCTTTGTCTCGCGATATCCTAATTAAGCATAAGGCATGGTGGTCGCCACCCTTATTAAGCTTAATTGTATTTATGCTCGATCTCCGTGTAGACTATTTCGACAAATAGCATTGGATAACCACTTTATCAAATACATTTGAGCACGGCCATGCATTTAAACAGCTCTTTCCCTATCGAGGGTCCCATGGATATCTCTCTCTAATAATAGAGAGGACAAATTCCTTACAATGTCTCTCACATTCAAGCTATGATAGGACACTACATCCGATCTCGGGCCGTATTGATTACTCGCTACAAGTAACGTCCGACCGAGTCAAAACGTGGCTCCATTCATACTAGAATCAATGAAGACATAAGGTCTAAGGATTCTAAAATAGTATTGAGGAAGTAATACTTATGACTTAAGACCATGAAGTATTACTTCTCCCGACTGATCACGCCCAATACAATGTATCCCTATATATTGCATCTATGATGTGATTTGTATTCATTACACATGATCAAGAAACAAGATCATCAATCAACAATCATACTAGTTTTATTTCATAGTAATTAAGCATTACATAAAACTAGGGACTTCTAGAATAGTAATTACATAAGCTAATGAGTTTTACTATCAAATCACACATTTGATAATCAAAAGCAAAATTAACTATTCAATTACATGCTCAAAAGATAACAAAACGCACAACATGTGCTAATGGTCCTAGGGCACTACTAACAAGAAGGAATCTCACTATTCTTGTGGGTTTTCTAAGGAAATATGAGAAGGCATCCGGGCAAAGAGTAAATGCTGGGAAGTGCTCTTATTACACCTCTACCTAGATTACAGACTGGCTTTGTGGAGGAGGATTTTCCAATGACCTATCTGGGATGTCCTATTTATTCGGGCAGGTCTAAAGTTCATAATTACGACAGTTTTCTTGAAAAAGTGGCGGCCAAAGTGGAAGGTTGGCAGTGAAGGTTCTTAAGCATAGGCAGCCCGCCTTTTGTTAGTTAGATCGGTGCTTAATTCCATGTCTCTTCATATTCTGGCTACTTGTAATGTGCCAAGGTTGGTTTTTTCAAGGCTGGAGAGTTTGTTTTCTCGTTTTGTCTGGGGTCAGACGGATGGGAAGGAGCGTAAGCATTGGATGTCATGGAGTAAGATGTCAAGGGCAGTGGAAAATAATGGTGTGGGTGTTCATTCTGTAATACAATTTTATGAGGCCTTTTCTTGGAAATTATGGTAGAACTTCAGGACTCTTGACTCATTGTGGGAAACCTTTTTAAAGGATCGTTATTGTATGGCTCTTCAACCTGTGAAGCTGGGGAAAATTGTTTTGGGATGTTCACCTACTTGTTGTCGAATGATGACGGTTATGGAGGAAGTAGAGAAGCACAATGGTATTATTTTGCAGAATGGCACCTCAAGTGTTTATTATGAAAATTTAACCCTACGGGGCTCTTCTGATTCCATAGTCTCAGATTCCTCTCTGCTTGGGGGTGCAAAAGTATGTTATTTTCTTGACGAGCATGGCTAGAAGCGGCGGCTACTGTTGGGATGTGTACGGTTTCCTATATAGATTTATTGCCTCAGGTATGCTTTTTTGGGGAGAAGGATAAACTCATTTGGATGGATGATCCCCAAGGGTGCTTCTCACTTGCGTAAATGATGGATATATTGAGAGGTTCGGAAGTTACGCAATTCTCGCGAACTTGCATTTGGAATAAGGTTCTCCATCTATCTCTCTCTTTGTTTATGTGGAAAGTGCTTAATTGTTTTCTTGCATTGAATGAGGATAGGATGCATTTTGGGGTGTCTATGGCTTCTCGTTGTGCTTGTTTTTGTGATATTGAAACTTATGTTCATGTTTTTGCGAAATGTAACATTGCACGAGTTGTTTGGCAAGAGGCGGATATCTCGGTTGGATTAATTCTTCCCACTACTCCAGTAGATAATATTTGTAGTATGTTGTCCTTATGGTGGTACGCTAGAGGTTCAGTTTCTCGTCATATTATTCTTCTTATGGCCTGTTCTGCTAGTTGGATATTATGGAAGGCCAGGTGTCGCTTTGCTTATGAAGCAAAGACTATTTCTCAGTCAAATATTCTTGCTCAATTTCGTGATTACACCGCAAATTTGATGAAAGCTTGGTGCATTCGGTTAGGATCACCTCGTGTTTTTGTCCCAGGCGAACTTTGGTTTCCGATGGGGGGTGTGATCTTGATTATACCGGCGTGGTGCTTAACATTGATGGTGCATCAAAAGGGAATCCGGGACCAGCTGGAATAGGTGGTGTTTTTGGGCAAAGTAATGGTGATTTCATTTCAGCATTCTTTATGTATATTGGGGGATTATGATGCGAAACCGTTGTACGAATGCGAAGGTTCGGCTTGAATGCCCGATCTTTCTCTATCTCGAACAGTTTATGGGGGAATATAAACAACCTTTCTCCCGCAAGGTTGAATATCAATGGGGGCTGAAACACCACAATAAATATAAACCAAACTTATTGATACAGTAACTCAAACATGAATGAATTCTACCCAGAGAATCAAACACAAAGTAACTAAGGAATAACCTTAAATCAATATATCAAGTCTAAGTAATAACATGGCTAAAATCCCTCTTAAATAGAGTGGAATTTTGTCCTAAAATAACCCACAAATAAGAGTCCTTTAAGGATTAGGACTCTACAACTCCTAGATAACTAAAAACACTACCTAACATCAAGGACAACATGTCCTATTATTTAGCTAGCTTATTTCGGCCAACATGGCTAATTAAACAATATAATAAATCTGAAATATAATTAAAGTCTAGAATAGACTTTAATTATCAAATGACTAAAATACCCTTTCAACCGGTTTCCTTCCAATTATGTATCTTTCCTTCAAATGCTATTAGATGGCTTTAATCCTTGTGTCTAGCTTTATTTGAAGGCTTCTTTAACTCTTGAACCTTTATAATATATACTTTCAACACTTGGAACAAAGCCTTTACTTGGAAGCTCGTATTTGGAATGTTGATGAGGTCATTTATCCAAATGACCTCTTTAAGCTTCATATATGATCCCGTATCATTCTCTCCTTCTTGAAAATCTTTCATATCCCCTCCCTCTTTTAATGGATTCGTCCTCGAATCTTCTAGATCGTGGGATGTAATTACAATATCAATCTTTTCTTCTGAATCGTTACTTTTTTCTTTCAACTCTTCATTTGACAAACTTTCTAATTTTGGCTCGGCTTCATCCTTGTCTTCTTCACTTTCCAAATTTGTATCATCTTGTATTATATCATTATTTGGCAAGCTTTCTACTATGGTATTGGCTTCTTCTTGAATTTCCCCATTTTTGATGCATCCATCTAGTCGTTCCATGCATTTCCATAGTTCTTTCTGAAGGGATTCATGGGCGGAAACTCGTTCCAAACACCCATGGATCCTCCCCTGAAGGATCCGCTCATACAAAACGAATCGAAAAACAGCGGTAAAAACTTACAATTTTCGGATTCAAGAAACTACTTCTTGAATGGAGGATGACGATTCTTGAAGCTTTCTTTTCACCAACGGAATTCCCTTTCATGGAATTTCCCTCTACCCAGTATCCACGCGACGAAACAAGCAGAGTGATTGCTAGCTCTTCGCCTTTTCCGAGATTCGGGAATTAGAGAGAAAAGGGGAGAGTCGAGAACCAAATCTGATTTCGGGTTACTTGTTTAATTTCGACTGAATGACTTAGTTACCTAGGGTTTCGCTAAGAGATGTTATATAGAGCGTGGGAGTTTGTTCCCGAACAACTCCCACGCCTACTCAACTTCTTCTACCGTGGGAGACTCGACTCCCACGCCCCTAGACTTTCTGGCTGTAGTGGGAGTCTTTATCTGATAACAACTCCCACTTAATCCCAGCTTTAGTTAAATACCAAAATTGCCCTTATCTCTAATTCGAATAATAAACACTTTATTATTTTCGTAAAAAACAAATGTCGGATACAATGAACCTAGACACATTCTAGATTCATTAAATCTGACATGAAGCTTGTTAGCTCGCCTATGCGTGTGACCCCCGTAGGTTCATATCACAATGGCAATGAAAACACACTTAGTAGTAGTGTGAGTTCATAAGTCACAAGCTGCCCCTAGCAGACATCGTGACTACCCAAGGTGAATGAATTTACAACTGAACCTATTGTCAATCCACTATTTAATCCCTTTGTCTCGCGATATCCTAATTAAGCATAAGGCATGGTGGTCGCCACCCTTATTAAGCTTAATTGTATTTATGCTCGATCTCCGTGTAGATCTGCTTTCGACAAATAGCATTTGATAACCACTTTATCAAATACATTTGAGCACGGCCATGCATTTAAACAGCTCTTTCCCTATCGAGGGGCCCATGGATATCTCTCTCAAATAATAGAGAGGGACAAATTCCTTACAATGTCTCTCACATTCAAGCTAAGATAGGACACTACATCCGATCATCAGCCGTATTGATTACTCGCTACAAGTAACGTCCGACCGAGTCAAAACGTGGCTCCATTCATACTAGAATCAATGAAGACATAAGGTCTAAGGATTCTAAAATAGTATTGAGGAAGTAATACTTATGACTTATGACCATGAAGTATTACTTCTCGACGTGATCACGTCCCAATACAATGTATCCCTATATATCGCATCTATGATGTGATTTGTATCCATTACACATGATCAAGAAAACAAGATCATCAATCAACAATCATACTAGTTTTATTTCATAGTAATTAAGCATTACATAAAACTAGGGACTTCTAGAATAGTAATTACATAAGCTAATGAGTTTTACTATCAAATCACACATTTGATAATCAAAAGCAAAATTAACTATTCAATTACATGCTCAAAAGATAACAAAATGCACAACATGTGCTAATGGTCCTAGGGCACTACTAACAATCTCCCACTTGCCCTAGTTCCAATCATACATCATCCTCAATCCCATTGACCTAGTATGACTCTCATGTTTAGGCCGTGGGAGTGGCTTCGTCAACGGATCTCGCAATGTTGTCGCCTCAGTATGAACTTTGCAAATACTAACGCCTCCTCTTTCGATGATCTCTCCGATCGATGGAAACGCCGAGAATGTGTTTGGATCGTCAGTGAGATCTAGGTTCCTTAGCTTGTGAAATGGCGCCAGTACTATCACAATAGAGGTCCACCGGGTTCACAATGCTAGTGGGACGACACCTAGTTCATCAACAAACTTCCCCGATCCAAACAGCTTTCTTTAGTCGCTCTGAGGCAGCTAGATACTCGACTTCACAGTAGAGTCGGCCACGGTTTCTTGCTTTGAGCTCTTCCACCACAAGACCTCCATTCAAACAAAACACAAAACCAGATCAGCGATCTAAAATCATCTACGCTCGGTCCCGGGAAGCTTCACGCCTCGTGTAACCATTTACTACTGCACTTCCTTCCCCGACCTCCGTAAACTAAGAACATATCTTTAGTCCTTCTCAAGTACTTAAGAATGCTCTTGACTCGCAGTCCAATGTGACTCACTGTGGTCGATTGATATCTCGCTAGTCATACTTAAAGCAAATGAGACATCTCGAGCGAGTGCATATCATGGCGTACATAATAGACCCAATGGCCGAAGCATATGGGATCTTACTCATGCGCTCTGGGTCCTCCCTTGTGGAAGGTCCTTGAGTTCTCACTGAAGTTTAACGCCATGTGACATGGGCAAGAATCCCTTTTGGAGTCTTGCAAACCGAACTGCTTTCAAGCACCTTGTCAATGTATCCACTCGCTCGTGCCAATCATTTTGTTAGATCTATCTCTATAGATTCTAATACCCAAAATGTATGTAGCCTCGCTTAAGTCTTTCATGGAAAAGCACTTCCCCAACCAAGCTTTTACGCTTTGTAATGTGGGGATGTCATTTCCAATCAGCAAGATGTCGTCCCACGTAAAGCACAAGGAACACTACCGCATTATTAGTTACTTTCTTATAAACACAAGGCTCGTCTTCGCTTTTTGATGAAACCGAATTCTTTAATACGCTCATCAAAGCGACGATTCCAGCTTTTCGAGATGCTTGCTTCAATCCATAAATGGACCTTTGAAGCTTACACACTTTTGCTAGGATTTGTTGGATCAACAAACCCCCTCAAAGTTGTGTCATATACACATCCTCGAGAAGGTTTCCGTTAAGAAACGCAGCCTTAACATCCATTTGCCATATCTCATAGTCATAATATGCGGCTATGGCAAGTAAAATCCTAATTGACTTTATCATCACGACAGGGGAAAAGGTTTCGTCATAGTCAATACCATGAACTTGTCTATAACCTTTAACTACTAGTCGCGATTTAAAAGTGTGTACATTACCATCCATGTCGGTCTTCTTTTTGTAACACCATTTGTTATCAATGACCTTGCACTCTTCGAGTGGGTCAACCAAAGTCCATACTTGGTTGTCATACATGGATTGCATCTCGACTTCATAGCTTCTAGCCACTTATCCGACTCGTAACTACGAATTGCCTCTTTGTAGGTAGAGGGTTCATCTTGATCAATCAGCTTTAACTCGATGATCATCAGCACAGAAATCCATATCTCTCGAGCCGTTGATGTACCCGACTCGACCTCTCGGGGCCTTGTGTCAAAGATTGAAGCTCAGACGACGACGTGAGCTTGCTTGAACTTCTAAAGTTGGTTCGGATGTTGTTTGGGGGATTTTGAATTTCCTCAAGATGGATCTTACTCCCACTATCCTCTTTGGAAATAAATTCCCTTTCAAGGAATACACCATTACGAGCAACAAACACTTTGTTCTCTCGATGGAAGATAGAAGTAATATCCTTTAGTTTCTTTAGATATCCCACAAACAAACATTTGTCGATTTAGGGGCGAGTTTATCGTATAACAAGCGTCTTTACATACGCCGCATCCCCAAATTTTGAGAAATGACAAACTAGGTCGCTTTCCCTACCCATATCTCATATGGAGTTTTCTCAACCGCTTTTGAAGGAACTCTATTTAATATAAATGCAAGTAGCTTTCAAGGGCGTAGCCCTCAAAAGGAAATTGGAAGACTTGTTTGACTCATCATAGATCGAACCATATCTAATAAGGTGCGATTCCTCCGTCTCGACACTCCATTCCATTCTGGTGTGCCATGAGGAGTTAATTGTGAAACAATTCCACAACCAAGAAGATGTTCATCAAACTCTTGGTTAAGGTATTCGCCACCTCGATCCGATCGAAGTATCTTAATACTTTTACCAAGTTGATTTTGTACTTCATTTTGAAATTCTTTGAATCTTCCAAAAGATTCGGATTTATGTTTCATTAGATAGACATAGCCATATCTACTCGAAATCATCTCGTGAATGTGATGAAAGCATCGAAACCCTCCTCTAGCACTAGTGTTTATTGGTCCACAAACATCTCGTATGTATGAGGCCCAACAAATCTGAAGCTCTCTCACTTTGTCCAAGAAAGGGAGCTTTAGTCATTTTGCCCAACAAGCAAGATTCACACGTTTCATAAGACTCTAAGTCAAATGATGTTAAAATTCCATCCGTATGGAGCTTTGATATGCGTTTCGCTGATGTGGCCCAAACGACAAGGTGCCAAAAGTAGGTCCGGTTTAAGTCATTTGATTTAAACCTTTTAGTATTAATGTTATAGATGGGCCTTTGAATTGAATCATCGAGGTTAAGAATATAAAGCCCATTCATCAAAGAGGCATCTCCATAAAAGATACGATCTTTGTGAATGGTGCAAATTTTATTCATAATACTAAATTCAAAACCTTCAATATCCAAACAAGAAACTCGAAATAATATTCCTACTCAAAGTTGGAACATACAAACAATTATCTAGTTGTATGATAAGGCCACTTGGGCAAAACTAAATTAAATGTCCCAAAGAGCTACAAAGAACAACTCTTGCTCCGTTGGCTACTCCGAGGTCCACTTCTCCTTTTGCCGCTGATCTACTCTTTGAACCCCCCGCACATTTGCACAAATGTGAGATCCACAACCGGTATCTAATACCCATGAAGTAGGAGCAGACATGTTAATTTCTATAACATAAATACTCTGAGAGACAAATCAAACCGGTCTTTCCCTTTTTTCTTCTCTTCCAAGTAGAGTTTGCGCTCTGCTTTCCAATGGCCTCGGTTCGCCACAATGGAAGCAAACTCCCTCCTTTGGTGCCTTGGCTTTGGGGCTGGGGCTTGGGCTTGTCATTGCCTTTGCCTTTGCCTCTCTTGGCCATGGGCTTTCCCTTGCCTTTCTTCTTGAAATTCCCTTTTGAACCATTAAGACTTCGGGGGATTTCTTAATGTTCGGCTCACTCGCTGAGCATCCCGTGAATTTCGTGTATGGTCTTCTCCATGCCATGCATGTTGAAGTTCATTACGAATTGGTCATACTCCGGTGGGAGTGAGCCCAAGATCATATCTCGTGGACATGTCATGACCTACTGGGAGCTCCAAGCTTCTCGAGTTGGTCAAAATAGCCCTTCATCTTAAGAACATGTGCACTCGACTGCAGGTTCCCTGGGGCCATTTTACAACTATTTAACGCCTTAGTTGTGAGGAATCTTTCATGACGAGTTTGCTCTTGGAACATTTCCTTGAGCTGGCCCATCATCCGGAAAGCCTCAACTCCTTCAAACTGCTTTTTGAAGGTCGTGGCTCATTGTGACTAACATGAGACAAGTCACATCGTTAGAGTCATCGAAATGCTTCTTCCAAGCATCTCTTAGAGCTCTAGGGGCGTTATTTTCAGGTCTGTTCAGAATGTCCGTATCAAGAACGCATGCCTTTCTTTCCCCGCTTAAGGACAATCTTAAGTTGCGGGCCCAATCAAGGAAATTGGTCCCGCTAAGTTTTTCCTTCTCAAGGACGGATCGCAGTGAATTGTGTGATGAATTGGTTGCCATTTATCTACATTAAGTTAATTGCAAAGTTATTAGTTTTTGAGCAAAAACATTTTCCACAATTTCAACACTTGATAATAGTGGGGAAAAACATTTTACAATAGTTATAGGAAAGCTTTGGCTTAACACCCACAATTAAAGTAAAATCATCTAATGGGATTGACATCTATATGTCCCTGCTATTTCCCATTTTATGCCCTAGGCCCAAAACTATTTTGATGGCCTAGTTAAGTCGAACCATGTCTAAGCATATGGAAATCACTATTTTCCCATCTCCTCTTGCCTAGATAACCACTTATCCGTTGCTTTGGCAACCGGGACATAATGATGATCCAAGCTCATGGAGTGCTTAGGTTATGGTAGGCACTTTAAGACTTAATTAAAACCATTTGATGTGACGCTCAAAAATTAAATCCATCCGACATAAAATAAACATCACACGCAGTTATGAAGCTTAAAAAGTAAATGTGATATAGCATGGCCTATTTCTATAATGACTCCCTACGAGCCTTGTGGGAGTCAAGGGTCAATCTAGGTCAAAATCCATCTCATGGATAATGTCTTCGATCTTGAACCTCCAGCCTTGTTACATATTTGCATGGGCATACCCAGCCTTCAAGGTAAAGCAGTAAAGCTAATCTAATGAAACGATTACAATTTTACAACATTGAAAAACGACTCGCAGGTCGTATTATAAAATTACAACCGAAATATGTAAAACAAGGGGTATAGTAGGCCATGCTATTCACCATGCTAATATCACATAAAGCACAATGAAATCATACACAAAGTCTTAATTCGGGGGGAGCGACGAATCGGGGCGACGCAGACGGCGGTCCCGCTTTGATATGTGTTAAGATGTGATTAACAATATCGAATTCGAATCGTATGAGCATGGCTCTGATACCACTGAAGGGATTCATGGGCGGAAACTCGTTCCAAACACCCATGGATCCTCCACTGAAGGATCCGCTCATACAAAACGAATCGAAAAACAGCGGTAAAAACTTACAATTTTCGGATTCAAGAAACTACTTGAATGGAGGATGACGATTCTTGGAAGCTTTCTTTTCACCAACGGAATTCCTTTCATGGAATTTCCCTCTACCGGTATCCACGCTGACGAAACAAGCAAAGTGATTGCTAGCTCTTCGTCTTTCTCGAGATTCGGGAATTAGAGAGAAAAGGGAGAGGTCGAGAAATCCAAATCTGATTTCGGGTTACTTGTTTAATTTCGGCTGAATGACTTAGTTACCTAGGGTTTCGGCTAAGAGATGTTATATAGAGTGTGGGAGTTTGTTCCCGTAACAACTCCCACGCCTACTCAACTTCTTCTACCGTGGGAGACTCGACTCCCACGTCCCCTAGACTACTGGGTAGTGGGAGTCTTTATCTGATAACAACTCCCACTTAATCCCAGCCTTTAGTTAAATACCAAAATTGCCCTTATCTCTAATTCGAATAATAAACACTTTATTATTTTCGTAAAAAACAAATGTCGATACAATGAACCTAGACACATTCTAGATTCATTAAATCTGACATGAAGCTTGTTAGCTCGCCTATGCGTGTGACCCTCGTAGGTTCATATCACAATGGCAATGAAAACACACTTAGTAGTAGTGTGAGTTCATAAGTCACAAGCTGCCCCCTAGCAGGACATCGTGACTACCCAAGGTGAATGAATTTACAACGGAACCTATTGTCAATCCACTATTTAATCCCTTTGTCTCGCGATATCCTAATTAAGCATAAGGCATGGTGGTCGCCACCCTTATTAAGCTTAATTGTATTTATGCTCGATCTCCGTGTAGATCTGCTTTGACAAATAGCATTTGATAACCACTTTATCAAATACATTTGAGCACGGCCATGCATTTAAACAGATCTTTCCCTATCGAGGGGCCCATGGATATCTCTCTCTAATAATAGAGAGGGACAAATTCCTTACAATGTCTCTCACATTCAAGCTATGATAGGACACTACATCCGATCATCGATCGTATTGATTACTCTGTTACAAGTAACGTCCCGATCGAGTCAAAACGTGGCTCCATTCATACTAGAATCAATGAAGACATAAGGTCTAAGGATTCTAAAATAGTATTGAGGAAGTAATACTTATGACTTATGACCATGAAGTATTACTTCTCTGACGGATCACGTCCAATACAATGTATCCCTATATATTGCATCTATGATGTGATTTGTATCCATTACACATGATCAGTAAAACAAGATCATCAATCAACAATCATACTAGTTTTATTTCATAGTAATTAAGCATTACATAAAACTAGGGACTTCTAGAATAGTAATTACATAAGCTAATGAGTTTTACTATCAAATCACACATTTGATAATCAAAAGCAAAATTAACTATTCAATTACATGCTCAAAAGATAACAAAACGCACAACATGTGCTAATGGTCCTAGGGCACTACTAACACTTTCATAGATTCCTTCGCTTTGATTTGCATCTCAATTTGCTCCGCATGATCGACCATCTCCATAACATCAACATGACAAGCTATTTCCACTATTGGCCTAATGTCATCATTCAAACCTGATAAGAAACGATTCAATGCAGTTTTCCTATTTTCTTGAATGTCAAGTCGATTCATAGCTAACCTCATCGCTTCATAATATTCATCTACCGATTTAGAACCGTGTGTAAGCATTTGTAAACGTTTGGTTTGTTCCTCTAAGTAATATGGAGAAACAAATCTCCGTTTCATCTCAGCTTTCAATTCATTCCAACTATCAATAGGTCGTTGTCCCACTCTTCTCCTAATTATACTTTCATCTTTCCACCAATTTGATGCATTACCAAAAAATCCCTTGGCTGCCATCTTTACCTTTATACCTTCCGAATAATCATGACAAACAAACATATCATTAATTTTATGTATCCATTCAAATAATAATTCTGGCTCATTTGTACCTTCGAAAGATGGAATCATGATTCCACCAATAGGGTTGCCAACTTACTGAAATTTTGGATCCCTTTGCGGCTCATATGGATAAAAATTAGAATCATCATATCTTGATTTTGTTATATGTGGGAAGCCAAACTTTTTATCATCATAATCAAAGTTGTCATCTTCTTGATCAAATTGTTGCCACATCTTTGCAAGAATTTGTTGAAATCTTTAAAAAGATGGAGTCTTTAAGCTTCTTGATTTACTTGAACTCACGACTGCCCCTAGAAATTCTAGTCAATATTGACGTTTCTTGATTTTCTTGATTCTTGATTTTTGGTTCGGATGAACAGTAGCGTGTACAGTACCCCGAAAATCTGATTTGGCTCTCGGATGAACAAGTACTTCCGATGAACAGAGTGTCCCAAACAAGAACGGTGAACAAATGAATCCGCAAATGCAAGTTTTTTTTGTAATTTTCTGCCCAATTTTTTTTAAAGAAAGCAATAAAGATACACCAAGATAGAGATAAACTTTTTGCTCTGATACCACCTGATGCGAAACCGTGATGTTTTATATCAAGGTTCGGCTTTTAAGCAGATCTTTCTCTATCTCGAATTAGTTTCTATGGGAATACACTTAACGCAACCCCGGGCAGGCTAAGTATCAATGAAGGCTGAAACACCACAACTAGAGAAACAAACTAGTTGATACAGTAACTCAAGGAATATGAAGTTCTACCGGAAGTTTATAAACAAGTATCAAAGGAATAACCTTAATCAAAATATCAATATATCAAGTCTAAGTAAAAGGTGGCCGAAATTACTCTTTAAGTAGAGGGATTTCGGTTCCAACTTGAACGAGGAAAAGGAAATAAGAGTCCTTGAAGAATTGGGACTCTTGAATAACAACTTGCTATCAAGTAACTACCTAAACAAGATAATAGGCACATGTTCCTATTATCTTGGCGGCTAGAATGTAAATAACTGCCAAATCTATGAAGAGTCCTAGTTGCATTAGGACTCTTATTAACCAACTAACTAACACATGGACAACATGTCCTTTATTATAGCAACTACTTGCTATACACGAAATTATAGTAATGAAATATGCTGAAAATAATTAAAGTCTAGTATAGACTTTAATTGTACACAAAAAGATTAAAATGCCCTTTATAATTCGTCTCAATTCTGGACAGCTTGTTGTGCCAACTTGTACGACTATTTCCGATATCAAGAAGGCAGAATCTGATCTTGTGATCTCATGGAAGTTGTAGATCTGCCTCTTATCTTTAATATGCAACTGGAATCAGCTTCATTGGATACCTATATTGAAAGATATGATCATTATACCAAACAGTAGCAAAACTGTCCATTCCTTGTACACTTGTGATACTTAAGAGGTTGACTTGGGCAACATTCCTAGATGTAATTTAGAGTCCTCTTTGTATCGTAACACACGTTCCCTTGAGTTGGGCAGCCCCAAGGTTGGTACCGTATCAGATTATAGTACAAGTATGCGGCGGCATTACAGGTACTGATTGAAGGACTGACCATGGTATCAAACCGCGGCATACACAGTTTCTTGGTTCAATCGGATTCGGAAGTTTTGGTCAAGGCGATTGCTTCAGGTATGTTTTATTCTTGGTCTTTAGACAATGCGTTTCGTAGAGCTGTTTCTCTTCTTGGTCATTGCAGGATGGTACACATATTTCGGGAGGTAAACTCGTTCGCATATGCATTAGCAAACCTGGCTATATCCGCTAGAGCTTCATTTGTTTTTTCGGATATTCAGTTATTACCTTCTCCAATTATTGGTCGTATCAAACTAGACAAGTGCAGGACACCTTATTTGCACATTAAATAAGCATGATAGCATAGTGTATTTATCGATTTTGCATTTAGAATCATAGAATTAAATGTAACATCCTTGATCATACTTATAAATGGTCAAGATATGCATCTTGTTTCTAGCTTTTATGTATGGAGTGGATTTGTGTCCACCTTTTATTTGGAGGTTCGGTATTAAGTCCCCCTCATTGTACCAAATTTCCTTTTCGTCCAGATTAATAAACGGGAGTCCGCCCCACCACAACTGGTGGATTTGCTAAAAAAGAAAAGTGATTCCATTGTACTAAAAGGCTCGAGAGTCTTAAAACTTTAGGAAAAAGAGAAGAGATTTAATAAAAATATCAAGCTTACAAGTCTTCTAGAGTTAGGGGAGTACATAGTTAGGGATGCGAGATTCCCTCTCTTGCCATGGATGATAACTCCATATCGTGAAAGTGGTCTTCCTGAAACAAAGAGGAAATTCAACAAAAAGAACGATGAAACTTTGAAAGTCGCGAAAAGTGCATCGAACCTTCTTGATACGGCTATTCCTAACAGCCTGCAAACAACGGCCCCAGAGCTGCGAGAGATGCTTGGAAGAAGCACTCTGATGACTCTAATGATGTGACTTGTCTCATTTAGTCACAATGAGCACTGATCTTCAAAACAGTTTGAGGGGGTTGAGGCTTTCCAGATGATGGGCCAGCTCAAGGAAATGTTCCAAGAGCAATCCCGTCATGAAAGATTCCTCACCTCTAAGGCGTTGAATATTTGTAAGATGGCCCCTGGCACCTCTGTAAGTGCACATGTTCTTAAGATGAAGGGCTATCTTGACCAACTTGAGAAACTTGGGACTCCCGTAGGTCCTGACATAGCCACAGATATGATCTTGGGCTCACTCCCACCGGAGTATGACCAGTTTGTCATGAACTTCAACGTGCATGGCATGGAGAAGTCCATACATGACATACACGGGATGCTGAAGCATGGTGAACTGAACATTAAGAAGACCCATGAAGTCTTAATGGTTCAAAAAGGGAATTTCAAGAAGAAATGAAAGGGAAAGCCTATGGCCAAGAAGGGCAAAGGCAATAACAAGCCCAAACCCAAGGCCAAGGCACCAAAGGAAGGAGTTTTCTTCCATTGCAATGAACCAGGTCATTGGAAACGAAACAGCAAGCTCTATTTGGAAAAGAAGAAAACGGGAAAAGCCAGTTTGATTGTCTCTCCAGGTATTTATGTTATTGAAATTAACATGTCTGCTCCTACTTCGTGGGTATTAGATACCGATTGTGGATCTCACATTTGCGTAAATGTGCAGGGGTTCTAAAGGAGTAGATCACTGGCAAAAGGAGAAGTGGACCTGAGAGTAGCGAACGGAGCAAGAGTTGTTGTTGTAGCTACCGGGACATTTAATTTAGTTTTTCCAAGTGGCCTTATTGTAGAACTGAATAATTGTCTTTATGTTCCATCTTTTAGTAGGAATATTATTTCAGTTTATTGTTTGGATATTGAAGGTTTTGAATTAAATATTCTGAATAAAATTTGCATCACTCATAAATATCGTATCTTCTTGGAGATGCCTCTTTGATGAATGGGCTTTATGTTCTTAACCTCGATGAATCCGTTAAAAGGCCCATCTATAACATTAATACTAAGAGGTTTAAATCCAATGACTTAAATCAAACCTACTTTTGGCACTGTCGTTTGGGCCACATAAATTAGAAACGCATATCAAAACTCCATCAAGATGGAATTTTGACATCATTTGACTTAGAGTCTTATGAGACGTGTGATTCTTGCTTGTTAGGCAAAATGACTAAAACTCCCTTTACTGGACAAAGTGAGAGAGCTTCTGATTTGTTGGGCTTCATACATACAGATGTATGTGGACCAATAAATACAAGTGCTAGATGAGGGTTTCAGTACTTCATCACATTCACAGATAATTTCAGTAGATATGGCTACGTCTATCTAATGAAACATAAATCAGAATCTTTTGGAAGATTCAAAGAATTTCAAAATGAAGTACAAAATCAACTTGGTAAAAGTATTAAGATACTTCGATCAGATCGAGGTGGCGAATACCTTAACCAAGAGTTTGACGAACATCTTAGGGGTTGTGGAATTGTTTCACAATTAACTCCTCCTGGCACACCACAATGGAATGGTGTATCGGAACGGAGGAATCACACCTTACTAGATATGGTTCGATCTATGATGAGTCAAACAAGTCTTCCAATTTCCTTTTGGGGCTACGCCCTAGAAACTGCTGCATTTATATTGAATAGAGTTCCTTCAAAAGCGGTTCAGAAAACTCCATATGAGATATGGACTGGGAAACGACCTAGTTTGTCATTTCTCAAAATTTGTGGATGCGAGGCGTATGTAAAACGCTTGTTATCTGATAAACTCGCCCCTAAATCTGAAAAGTGTTTGTTTGTGGGATATCATAAAGAAACTAAAGGATATTACTTCTATCTTCCATCAGTGAACAAAGTGTTTGTTGCTCGAAATGGTTTATTCCTTGAAAGGGAATTTATTTCCAAAGAGGATAGTGGGAGTAAGATCCATCTTGAGGAAATTCAAGATCCCCAAACAACATCTGAACCAACTTTGGAACTCAAGCAAGCTCACGTGCTGATACTGAGCTTCAATCTTTGACACAAGGCCCAAGGAGGTCAAGTCGGGTACATCAACAGCCTGAGAGATATGGATTTCTCGTGACTGATAATCATCATATTGAACTGATTTATGAAGATGAACCCACTACCTACTAAGAGGCAAATGGACGTTAAGACTGCGTTTCTCGAGCATGTGTATATGACACAACTTGAGGGGTTTGTTGATCCTTCGAATCCTAGCAAAGTGTGCAAGCTTCAAAGGTCCATTTATGGATTGAAGCAAGCATCTCGAAGTTGGAATCGTCGCTTTGATGAACCTATTAAAGAATTCAGTTTGATCAAAAATGAAGACGAGCCTTGTGTTTATAAGAAAGTTACTAATAATGCAGTAGTATTCCTTGGACGACATCTTACTGATTGGAAATGGCATCCCCAGATTACAAATCGTAAAAGCTTGGTTGGGGAAGTGCTTTTCCATGAAAGACTTAGGCGAGGCTACATATATTTTGGGTATGAGAATCTATAGAGATGGATCTAACAAAATGATTGGTGTAAGCCCTAAGGGCGAACAAACTCAGTTTTTGATAATGGACAAACTTTTGATGTTGTGTCTAATGATCTTAATCTTTGTGATAGAATATCGGAACTCATTATGGAAGCTCTAAGTACTTCAATCAAGCCATTGGTATCAAGATTCAAAGTTATGCAAGGCTCATTTATCAAGATTGAAGATTGAAGACTTAGGTTTGGTTAGTTTAGCTTTGTCGTCATAAGTCGGTATCTTATAAAGCTCTAACCAAAGCTCTCATGAACATAAGCTCTACACTCTAGTCTTGCATGCATTATAAACACGTTTTCAAAAGGCTAAGTTTCAAAACGTTCCTTACATGAGTTCATATCTCAAAAGCCTTTGTTTTCAAAGTCTAAGTACTTTAAAATGGTTTTCCAAATGTTCTTACTTGTTACCTTTTAGGAAAACCTTTTAGACTTCAAAAGATTTTAAAACGTGTGAAAAATCAACATCTCTCAAAGCTCAGAAGGTCGGATCATCCGAGCTTTCCTCGGATCAACCGAAGAGAAACTGAGAGGTGTAAAAAGTGGCTTCGGTCGACCTAAGGTCAGGGTCGGTCGACCGACCTAGGCTCGGCTCAACCGAGGTTGATTTCGGTCATCCGAGGTGCTTTGTTCGGTCAACCGAACTCTGCGATTTCTAGCCGTTATATGACCGTTATAGAGTCATTTTTCAGCCTATTTTGAAATGTATATATACTCCAAAGCTAGAGAATGACTCTAAGACTTGCACATACAATATAGATTGATTTCTTATCAAGTCTAAACACCTTCAAAGAAAAAAACACTTCATTTCCATGATCTAAATCATTCAAAGGTGTTATTTCAAAAAGCAAGACAAAGAGTGGACTTCATATGTTCAAAGAGCTGAAATTGTTGTACTTCAAAGGTATATATCTTTCACTTAGAAGAGTGAGCAACCTTGTTCTTAAACTATCTCAATTCCCTTTCTTAGTGATAGGGTTATTCTTGTAAAAGTCCTACTTTGTGTGGGCAATCAAGCTCTTAGTGAGTTTTTGTATTGTGGTTGTGTTTGTAAAACTCTTAGTGAGTTAGCCACAAGTGTAAAATCTTCTTAGTGAAGCTGTTACAAATCCTTGGGTGCGGCTCAAGGTAGTGGATGCAGATTCTGAGTGAATCGAACCACTCTAAATCCTTTGTCTTTTTGTTGGGTTTTGCTTTAGCTTTTGTTCATCTTGTTCAAACTCTCACTAGCATTGAAAAGATTGGAAATAGTTTGCAAGATCGATTAAAACCCAATTCACCCCCCCCCCTCTCGTGTTTTACAATTGGTATCAGAGCCTCGTCTTCATCTTTAGCTTAATCGCTTGAAGAAAAGATTTATGGCCGGAAATTCCGCATTAGCCTATCAAGAGGGGTCTTCCATCGATAGACCACCACTTCTTGATGAAAATAAATTTTGATGATTGGAAAGACTGATTCAAGATATATGTATGCTCCATAGATTATTCGTTATGGCATATATTTGAAGAAGGTCCATATGTACCGATGAAAGTAGTGGATGGTGTTCAAACTCCAAAGACGGACAATGAGCTAAATGAAGATGAGTCCATGAAAATGACTCGAAATTATAAGGTATGAACATTCTTAGTTGTGCCTTAAGTCCGGAGGAGTACAACCGTGTCCTTGGAAGCAAATCCGCCCACTCTATGTGGAAAACGCTTGAAGATACTCATGAAGGACTAATCTCTTCAAGTGATGACGGTGATGATGAATACGCCAACTTGTGCTTCATGGCATTGGGTAATGAGGTACATCCTTTTCCTTCTACTTCAAATTCTTATGATGATGAGGAGGATGATCCTAATGTGCTTTTATGTGATATGTATGATCAATTAAAAAAATGTGCCAAGCAAAACAAAGATATGAAGCTTAAAATTGAATCTTTGCTTGTTGAAAGATCTAAGTTGGTTGATGAAAATAAAAAGTTGTGTGATGATGTTAATTGCTTGAAATGTGAAAATGATGATCTTATTACTACTTGCAATACATCTTCATTACAATACATAGAGGCTTGTGATAAATTGTCATATTTAGAAAACAACCTTGTTGAATTTGATCTTTTGAAAAACAAAGTGAATGACCTTACCTCTCTTGTTGAAAACTTTACTCAAGGTAAGAAAAATCTTGATCAAATTCTTGGCATGCAATGTGCTTCACATGATAAACATGGTCTTGGTTATATTGCTAATCATGTTGATATTGCTAGCTCTTCTCTTAAACCTAAGAATCATGTTGTAAATGCTAGAATGTCACATAGGGCAAATAGACTTGTTAAGCGTGCTTACAAATCTTCTAAGCCACATATTTGTTGCACATATTGTGGAAAACATGGTCACACTTGTGTTAGATGCCATGTGAAGAAGAAGATTGAAAGGGGAGTTAAAACCATTTGGAAAGTTAAGCATACTTCAACTAACCCCCATGGACCCAAACAAAAATGGGTACCAAAAGTTACTCTTCCCTTGAGTTTATAGGTTCTTATTAGTTAAAGGGAAGCTCCGGCTCTATGATGTTTCAATGTGTATGATCTTGTCACATAACCGGAGAAGAAGAAGTGCTTGTTAAAGGAGATGTGCCAAAAGAAGAAATTCAAAGCTAGAGAATGACTCTAAGACTTGCACATACAATATAGATTGATTTCTTATCAAGTCTAAACACCTTCAAAGAAAAAAACACTTCATTTCCATGATCTAAATCATTCAAAGGTGTTATTTCAAAAAGCAAGACAAAGAGTGGACTTCATATGTTCAAAGAGCTGAAATTGTTGTACTTCAAAGGTATTTATCTTTCACTTAGAAGAGTGAGCAACCTTGTTCTTAAACTATCTCAATTCCCTTTCTTAGTGATAGGGTTATTCTTGTAAAAGTCCTACTTTGTGTGGGCAATCAAGCTCTTAGTGAGTTTTTGTATTGTGGTTGTGTTTGTAAAACTCTTAGTGAGTTAGCCACAAGTGTAAAATCTTCTTAGTGAAGCTGTTACAAATCCTTGGGTGCGGCTCAAGGTAGTGGATGCAGATTCTGAGTGAATCGAACCACTCTAAATCCTTTGTCTTTTTGTTGGGTTTTGCTTTAGCTTTTGTTCATCTTGTTCAAACTCTCACTAGCATTGAAAAGATTAGAAATAGTTTGCAAGATCGATTAAAACCCAATTCACCCCCTATTGTGTTTTACAATTGGCCTAAGCCAGAGTGGTTACATTGACAAGGTACTGAAACGGTTCAGTTTGCAAGACTCCAAAAAGGGATTCTTGCCCATGCCACATGGCATTAAACTCAGCCGAACTCAAGGCCCTTCCACAAAGGAGGACCAAGAGCGCATGAGCAAGATCCCATATGCTTCAGGCATTGGGTCTATTATGTATGCCATGATATGCACTCGCCCGGATGTCTCTTTCGCGTTAAGTATGACTAGTAGATATCAATCTGACCCTAGAGAGTCACATTGGACTGCAGTCAAGAGCATTCTTAAGTACTTGAGAAGGACTAAAGATATGTTCTTGGTTTACGGAGGTCAGGAAGGAAGTCTGGTTATAATGGTTACACAGACGCAAGCTTGCAGACCGACGTAAATGACTTTAGATCGCAATCTGGTTTTGTGTTTTGTTTAGATGGATGTACTGTGAGCTGGAAGAGCTCAAAGCAGGAAATCGTGGCCAACTCTACAACAGAAGCTGTGTATCTAGATACCTCTGAAGCACATAAAGAAGCTGTTTGGATCAGAAATTTGTTGATGAATTAGGTGTAGTCCCTAGCATTGTGAACCCAGTGGACCTCTATTGTGATAGTACTGGCATCATTTCACAAGCTAAGGAACCTAGATCTAACCAACGATCCAAACACATTCTCAGGCGCTTCCATCTGATTAGAGAGATCATTGATAGAGGAGCCGTTAAAATTTGCAAAGTTCATACAACCGACAACATTGCCGATCCATTAACCAAGCCACTCCCGCAGCCTAAACATGAGAGTCATACTAGGTCAATGGGATTGAGGATAATGTATGATTGGACCTAGGGCAAGTGGGAGATTGTTAGTAGTGCCCTAGGACCATTAACATATGTTTGTACATTTTATTTCTTTTGAGCATGTCTCTGAATAGTTAATTTTGCTTCTGAACATCAAATGCATGATTTGATAGTAAAACTCATTTGCTTATGTAATTACTATTCTAGTTGTCCCAAGTTTCATGTAATGTTCTTTACAATGAAATAAAACTAGTATGATGTTTGATTGATGATTATGTTTTACTAATCATGTGTAATGGATACAAATCATATCATAGATGCAATATATATTGGGATATATGGTATCGGACGTGATCTGTTAGAGAAGTAATACTTCATGGTCCTTAGTCATAAGTATTACTTCCTCAATACTATTTTAGAATCCTTAGACCTTATGTCTCCATTGAATCTAGCATGAATGGAGCCACGTTTTGACTTAGTCGGACGTTACTTTTAATCGAGTAATCAAAACGACTGATGATCGGATGTAGCGTCCTATCATGGCTTGAATGTGAGAGGCATTGTAAGGAATTTGTCCCTCTCTATTATTAGATAAAGATATCCATGGGCCCCTCGATAGGGAAGACTGCCTAGATGCATGGCCGTGCTCAAATGTATTTGATAAAGTGGTTATTAAATACTATTTGTTGGAACAATCTACCAGGAGGCCGAGCATAAATACAATTAAGCTTAATAAGGGTGAAGACTACCATGCCTTATGCTTAATTAGGATATCGCGAGACAAAGGGATTAAATAGTGGATTGATATTAGGTTCCACCGTAAATTCGTTCACTTTGGGTAGTCACAATGTCCTGCTACGGACCGCTTGTGATTTAAGAACACATACTACTACTAAGTATGTTTTCATTGCCATTGTGATATGAACCTACAGGGTCACATGCATAGACGAGTTAACGAGTTTCATGTCTAGATTCAATGAATCTAGAATGTGTCCGGGTTCATTGTATCAGATATTTATTTCTCTGAGAATAATAAACAGTTATTATTTGAATTAGAGATTAAGGAGGAGCATTTTGGGTATTGAATTATAGCTGGGATTATGTGGGAGTTATTATCCGATAAAGACTTCCACTACCAGCAGAAGTCTAGAGAACGTGGGAGTTAAAGACTCCCAATGTTGGGAGAGTTGGTAAGGACATGGAAGTTGTTTTTTAAACAACCTCTCACACCCTATATATACTTCTCTTGGACGAAACCCTAGAAAAAAGTAATTTTTCAATCGCAAAAAAAAAAAAAACTGAAAACAGAAATCAGATTTCTGGTCTCGCAGACTCCTTTTCTCTCTAGAATCCAAAACTCAGAAGAACGAAGAGTTAGCACTAGCTGCCCGTTTCATCATGTGGATACCGGTAGGGAGTAATTTCGCAAGGGAGGACTCAAGGTGGTTGCTGCTGAGAGCCGAAAACCAGAATCTTTCACCAAGAAAACCAGAATCATTCATCAAGAAACGTAAGTCTTTTCGGTTTTATTCGATTCGTTTTTTGTATGAACGGATCCTTCAGGGGATGACTCATGGGTGTTTAGAATGAGTTTCTGCCCATGAATCATTTCAACCATAGGAATCGAAAATCGGCAAAAAGTTTCTTTTTTTCGAATGTGTGTTGCTGCCACTAATAGCCTTCCCTTGCAGAATTGCTCTCTACCGGTATCCACGCGAAGAAACGAGCAGCGAGTGCTAGCTCTTCGTTTATGAGTTTTGGGAATCTAGAGAGAAGAGAAGGGCAGAAATCCAGAAAACTGATTTCAGGAGTTTTTGGGTTTATTGCGGCTCAAGCAAGCACCATCTAGGGTTTCGCAAAAAGAGGATTATATAGGGTGTGAGAGTTTGTTCTGAGAACCAATTCCCACGTCCTATCAACCTCTTCTGGTAGTGAGAATCTTTATGGCATAATAACTCCCACGTAATCCCAGCTAGAACCAAATACCGAAAATGCCCGTCCTTAATCCCAAATTCGAATAATAGCATTTTATTATTCTTAGAAAAAATAAATGTCAGATACAATGAACCTAGACACATTCTAGATTTAATGAATCCGGACATAAAGCTCGTTAACTAATCTATGCGTGTGAGCCTGTAGGTTCATATCAAAATGACAATGAAAACACATTTAGTAGTAGTATGTGTTCATAAATCACAAAGGTCCCTATCAAGACATTCTGACTACGCAGAGTGAATGAATGTATGGTGGAACCTAATATCAATCCACTATTTAATCACTTTGTCTCGCGATATCCAAATTAAGCATAAGGCATTGTAGTTGTCACCCTTATAAAGCTTAATTGTATTTATGCTCGATCTCCAGGTAGACTGTTCCAACAAATAATATTTAATAACCACTTTATTAAACACATTTGAGCACGGCCATGCATTTAAACAGTCTTCCTTATCGAGGGGCCCATGGATATCTCTCTCTAATAAAAGAGGGACAAATCCCTTACAATGCCTCTCACATTCACGCCATGAGAGGATACTACAATCGATCACCAGTCATATTAATTACTTGATTAAAAGTAACGGTCGACTGAGTCAAAGCGTAGCTCCATTCATGCTGGAAAAGATGAAGACATAAGGTCTAAGGATTCCAAATAGTATTGAGGAAGTAATAATTATGACTAAAGAACCATGAAGTATTACTTCTCTAACGGATCACGTCCGATACAATATATCCCAATACATTGAATCTATGATATGATTTGTATCCATTACACATGATTAGTAAAACATAATCATCAATCAAACATCATACTAGTTTTATTTCATTGTAAAGAACATTACATAAAAGTAGGGACAATCATAATAGTAATTGCGTAAGCTAATGAGTTTTCCTATCCAATCACATATTTGATGTTCAAAAGAAAAATTAACTATTCAAATGACATGCTCAAAATATATAAAACGTATAACATATGATAATGGTCTTAGGGCACTACTAACAATCCCCCACTTACCCTAGGTCCAATCATAGATGATCCTCAATCCCATTGACCTAGTTTGACTGTCATGTTTAGGTTGTGGGAGTGGCTTGATCAATGTATCTGCAATGTTGTCGTCTGTATGAACTTTGCAAATTTTAACGTCTCATCTATCAATGATCTCTCCAATCAGATGGAAACGCTTGAGAATGTGTTTGGATCGTTGGTGGGATCTTGGTTCTTTAGCTTGTGAAATGGAACCAGTATTATCACAATAAAGGTCCACTGGGTTCACAATGCTAGGGATGACACCTAATCCATCAACGAATTTCCAAATCCAAACAGCTTCTTTAGCTGCTTCAGAGGCAGTTACATATTCAGCTATTGTTGTAGAGTCGGCGATGGTTTCTTGCTTTGAGCTCTTTCAACTCACATCACCTCCTTTCAAACAAAACACAAAACCTGATTGCGATCTAAAGTCGTCTACGTCGGTCTGGAAGCTTTCGTCTGTGTAACCATTTACAACCAGACTTCCTTCTTTGACCTCCGTAAACTAAGAACATATCTTTAATCCTTCTCAAGTACTTAAGAATTCTCTTGACTGCAGTCCAATGGGACTCTCTGGGGTCAGATTGATATCTTCTAGTCATACTTAACGCGAATGAGACATCCAGGCGAGTGCATAGCATGTCGTACATAATATACCCAATGGTTGAAGAATATGGGATCTTACTCATGCGCTCTTAGTCTTCTTTTGTGGAAGGTCATTGAATTCTGCTGAGTTCAATGCAATGCGACATGGGTAAGAATACCTTTTTGGAGTATTGCAAACTGAACCGTTTCAGTACCTTGTCGAGATTTAAAAGTGTGTACATTACCATCCATGTCGATTTTTGTTTTTGAAACACCATTTGTTATCAATGACCTTACACCCTTCGGGTGGGTCAACCAAAGTCCACACTTGGTTATCGTACATGGATTGCATCTCAGGATTCATAGCTTCTAGCCACTTATCTAACTCATAACTATGAATTGCCTCATTGTAGGTAGTGGGTTCATCTTGATCAATCAGTTCAATGTGATTATCATCATTCACCAGAAATCCATATCTCTCAGGCTGTTGAAGCTCAGTATCCGCACAAGAGCTCGCTTGAAGTTCCAAAGTTGGTTCAGATGTTGTTTGGGGATCTTGAATTTCCTCAAGATGGATCTTACTCCCACTATCCCTTTTGGAAATAAATTCCCTTTCAAGGAATAGACCATTTCGAGCAACAAACAATTTGTTGTCTGATGGAAGATAGAAGTAATATCATTTAGTTTCTTTAGGATATCCCACAAACGAGCACTTGTCAAATTCAGGGGCGAGTTTACCAGATAATAAATGTTTTATGTATGCCTCGCATTCCCAAATTTTGAGAAATGACAAACTAGGTCGTTTCCCTGTCCATATCTCATATGGAGTTTTCTGAACTGCTTTAGAAGGAACTGCTTTCAATATTAATGCAGCAGTTTCTAGGGTCCCAAAAGGAAATTGGAAGACTCATCACGGATCAAACCATATCTAGTAAAGTGCGATTCCTACGTCCTGACACACCATTCCATTGTGGTGTGTCAGGAGGGGTTAATTGTGAAACAATTCCACAACCTCTAAGATGTTCGTCAAACTCTTGGTTAAGGTATTCACCACATCGATCTGATCGAACTATTTTAATACTTTTACCAAGTTGATTTTGTACTCCATTTTGGAATTCTTTGAATATTCCAAAACATTCTGATTTATGTTTCATTAGATAGACATAGCCATATTTACTGAAATCATCTGTGAATGTGATGAAGTACTGAAACCCTCATCTAGAACTTGAGTTTATTGGTCCACATACATCTGTATGTATGAGGCCCAATAAATCGGAAGCTCTCTCACTTTGTCCAGTAAAGGGAGCTTTAGTCATTTTGCCTAACAAGCAAGAATCACATGTCTCATAAGACTCTAAGTCAAACGATGTCAAAATTCCATCTTAATGGAGTTTTGATATGCGTTTCTCATTGATGTGACCCAAACGACAATGCCAAAAGTAGGTTGGTTTAAGTCATTTGATTTTGTATTAATGTTATAGATGGGCCTTTTAATGTATTCATCGAGGTTAAGAATATAAAGCCTATTCATCAAAGAGGCATCTCCATAGAAGATACGATAGTTATGAAGGGTGCAAATTTTATTCTTAATATGAGTTAATAGCTATTTATAGCACTAAACTATTTACGAATTTCTCTTTATTGTACTAAACTATTTTTTTTAGCTAAATATGTCACTCAACTATTTACATTTATCAAAAAATATACAACCACCCATTTTTTGGGTGTTTTCCGGCCAGCGATGTGACGTGAGTTGCTTCAAAACATGAACAAAGGCGAAAAGGAAAATAAATATTGGAAACGTCGGACCATAACTGCTTAATTTGACAGACCCGTTTGCCCTTGCAACAACAAATTAAACAGTTATCGCCCTACGTTTCCAAGGTTTCTTTTCCTTTTCGTCATTGTTCATGTTCCGAAGCAACTCACGTGACATCGCTGGCCAGAAAACACCCAAAAAATGGGTGGTTGTATATTTTTTGATAAACGTAAATAGTTGAGTGACATATTTGGATAAAAAAATAGTTTAGTACTATAAAGAGAAATTCGTAAATAGTTTAGTGTTATAAATAGTTATTAACTCTTCTTAATATTTATTTCAAAACCATCAATATCCAAACAAGAAACTGAAATAATATTCTACTCAAAGTTGGAACATAAAGAATATTATTCAGTTCAATAATAAGGCCATTTGGCAAAACTAAATTAAATGTCCTTGTAGCTATAGATAGTAACAACTCTTGCTCCATTCGCTGCTCTCAGGTCCACTTCTCCTTTCCTAGTGATCTACTACTTTTCAATCCCTGCACATTTGCAGAAATGTGAGATCCACAACCGGTATCTAATACCCATGAAGTAGTAGCAGACATGTTAATTTCAATAACATAAATACCTAGAGAGACAGTCAAACTGGCTTTCTCCTTTTTCTTCTCTTCCAAGTAGAGCTTGCAGTTCCTTTTCCAATGACCTGGTTCATTGCAATGCAAGCAAACCCCTTCCTTTGGTGCCTTAGCCTTGGGTTTGGGCTTGGACTTGTTATTACCTTTGACTTTCTTGGCCATGGGATTTCCCTTTCCTTAGTTCTTCTTGAAATTCCCTTTTGAACCATTAAGACTTCATGGGTCTTCTTATTGTTCATCTTAATGTTCAGTTCAGCCTGCTTGAGCATCCCGTGTATCTCATGTATGGACTTCTCCATGGCGTGCATGTTGAAGTTCATCACAAATTGGCCATACTCCGGTGAGAGTGAGCCCAAGATCATATTTGTGGCCATGTCATGACCTACGGGAGCCCCAAGTTTCTCAAGTTGGTCAAGATAGCCCTTCATCTTAAGAACATGTGCACTCACAGAGGTGTCATGGGCCATCTAACAACTGTTCAACGCCAACCTTTCTTGACGGGCTTACTCTTGGAACATTTCCTTGAGCTGGTCCATCATCTGGAAAGCCTCAACTTCTTCAAACTATTTTTTAAGCTCAGAGCTCATTGTGGCAAACTTGAGACAAGTCACATCGTTAGCATCATCACAATGCTACTTCCAAGCATCTTTCTCAGCTCTAGGGGCGTTGTTTGTAGGATGTTCAGGAATTTTAGTGTCAAGAACATATAGCTTTCTTTCTTGCTTAAGGACAATCCTTAAGTTGCGAGCCCAATCAAGGAAATTGGACCCACTCAGTTTTTCCTTTTCAAGAACGGATCGCAATGAATTGTGTGAAGTGTTAGTTGCCATTATCCACATTAAAATTATTTGCAGAGTCATTAATGAGTTTTTGAGCAAAAAACTTCCCACAATTTCAACACTTGATAAATAGTGGAGAATACTATTTTACGATAGTTATACGTAAGCTTTGGCTTATCACCAATAATTATAGTAAAATCAACCCATAGGAATGACATCTATATGTCCCGGATATTTCCCATGTTATGCCCTAGGCTCAAAACTATTTTGATAGCCTAGTTAAGTCGAACCATGTCTAAGCTTATGGAAATCACTATTTTCCCACCTCCTTTTGCTTAGATAACCAATTATTTTTTACTTTGGCAGGCAGACAAAATGATGATCCAAGCTCAAGAAGTGCTTAGGATATGGTTGGCAAGCAGACAACATTGAAAAATGACTCGCAGACCATATTATAAAATTACAACCCAATAAATATAAATCAAGAGGGGGTATAGTAGGCCATGCTATTCACCATGCTAGAACTCACATAAAACATAATAAATAAGGTAACGAGTACAAATACAAAGTCTAAGGCGCTGCCACTGCGCAGAGCAGGAGGAAGTGCCGAATGAGTTTTAAGCCCCGATTTAACCCTCAATCGCCTAACATACATAATCAGATAAACAGGTTTATACGATAACATAAACAATTTATGCAGTAGTTAATCGGATTAACATTAGGAAACATGCAATCACAGTTTATGCATAATTAATCATATTAATAACATATCTAATAATGCGATAGTAGTTTATGCAATATAATCAAATTAATAACAGATTAACATATATCACATATATCATAATCAAAGAAACAATATTTTCTGTTTCACATATACACATACCAAATCGAAATTAATACGTGTTATGATGTGACTAACATAATCGAATTCGAATAGTATGAACAAGGCTCTGATACCACTGAAGGGATTCAAGGGAAGAAACTCATTCTAAACACCCATGAATCCTCCCCTGAAGGATCTGTTCATACCATAGGAATTGAAAATCGGTGAAAAATTACTTATGTTTTCACTTAAAGATTATGTTTTTCGGATGTGTGATGCTGCCACCAATCGCATTCCCTTACGGAATTCCTCTCTACCAGTAAGTATCCACATGAAGAAACGAGCAGCAAGTGCTAGCTCTTCGTTTTTGAGTTTAGGGAATCTAGAGAAAAGAGAAGGGCAGAAATCCAGAAAACTGATTTCAGGAGTTTTTATTGCGGCTCAAGCAAGTACCATCTTGGGTTTCGGCCAAAAGAGGATTATATAGGGTGTGAGAGTTTGTTCCGAGAACTAACTCCCACTTCATATCAACCTCTTATGGTAGTGGGAGTCTTTATCGCATAATAACTCCCACGTAATCCCAGCAAGAACCAAATACCGAAAATGCCCCTCCTTAATCTATAATTCGAATAATAACATTTTAATATTCTATGAAAAAATAAATGTAAGATAGAATTAACTAGACACATTCTAGATTTAATGAATCTGGACATGAAGCTTGTTAACTCGTCTATGCATGTGACCCTGTATGTTCATATCACAATGACAATGAAAACACATTTAGTAGTATGTGTTCATAAATCACAAGCAGTCCCTAGCAGGACATTGTGACTACCCAGAGTGAATGAATGTATGGTGGAACCTAATATCAAACCACTATTTAATCCATTTGTCTCGCGATATCCAAATTAAGCATAAGGCATGGTAGTTGTCACCCTTATAAAGTTAGTTGTATTTGTGCTCGATCTCCAGGTAGACTGTTCCAACAAATAATATTTAATAACCACTTTATTAAATACATTTGAGCACGACCATGCATTTAAATAGCCTTCTCGATCAAGGGGCCCATGGATATGTCTCTCTAATAAGAGAGGGACAAATCCCTTACAATGCCTCGCACATTCAAGCCATGATAGGATACTACATCCGATCATCAGTCGTATTAATTACTAGATTAAAAGTAACGACCGACTGAGTCAAAACGTAGCTCCATTCATGCTGGAAAAGATGAAGACATAAGGTCTAAGGATTCCAAATAGTATTGAGGAAGTAATACTTATGACTAAAGAACCATGAATTATTACTTCTCTAACGGATCACGTCTGATACAATATATCCCAATAAATTACATCTATGATATGATTTGTATCCATTACACATGATTAGTAAAACATAATCATCAATCAAACATCATACTAGTTTTATTTCATTGTAAAGAACATTGCATAAAACTAGGGACAATCAGAATAGTAATTGCATAAACTAATGAGTTTTACTATCAAATCACATATTTGATGTTCAAAAGAAAAATTAAATATTCAAATGACATGCTCAGAATATATAAAACGTACAACATATGCTAACGGTCCAAGGGCACTACTAACAGAATGTGCTATCTCAACTTAGACAAGTCATATCGTAAAATATATATTGGTAACCTTTTATGTCTTCATTCTTCCTCTCTCTCTTTTTATTTTTTTTGTGAAAATTAAGGGTGTTTACGTAAACCCATACTGCAAGAAACGCACAACGTCGCACAAATTACGTAGATTTGTTCTTAATTTGTTTCGTTGAGGTTTGAGATGAAATCAATCTGCAATTTTAGAAAATTAAAGTTGCAACGAGGTTTGAAATCTTAATAAAACCACTCATCTAGATGTCCATTCGAGTATTTTCTTGTAATATGGAGGAAATTTTTTGACTATACCATCGATCTTTTCAACAAAGAGATGTCAACAGACTATAATGATATTTATGGCAAATCCTTCAGCGTTATGATTGTGTGGCTATACATTGAGAAGGTTAATCACATGCAATTCATTTGCTACCATCGAATAATTAAAAGGGTTAATTGACAATAATGTGCGGGTCCGTTAAAGCCATAGAGGAAAGAGTTAAGCACCACATTAGTTGGCCTAACACTGAAGAAGAAAAGACTAATATCAAATCGAAATATGAGCGAATTCGCGGCCTTCCAAATTTTTGTGGTGCAAATTGATACTATTACAGTCAAAGTTATCCTTATTATTTCCTTATTATTTTCGAACCGCCACTCTAAAAATCTTGCATAACCCCTCATTAACTCTCCTAACAAAACTCTCCTCAAAGTTTCTAATCCTCTACACTGAGGTCCCTCAACAACCAGCACGTCCACTACGCCCCTCAACTTAAAAACCCGAAACGTAACAAATAAACATGTTATGATATATAATTAAAACAAATTAAATACACTTCACATAGATACGTAAGCAGAAAAGTCTCGGGTATCACAATAGGACTGTATTTCGGTCAACCTAGGCTTAGCCTTGGAAGACTCGAGCAATCTGGTTGACTGACATTTGTTGTCAGGTCGAGCGAGGCATTTTTTGTCCTTAGTCAGATTTTGAATGTTCAATGCTTCAACGACTATATTCTCGTGGACTACCATGCTTTAGCTAGGTCGGCCGAACTTGGCTTCGGCAGACCTGCCCCATCAATGTGGTCGACCGAGTTGAAGACAGAGGGCCATTACTCTTTATTTTAAGGCACCTCGGTCGACCTACTTTCAAGTAGCAGTCGACCAAAATTGTCTAACCAAGGCCAAAATTATAGTCGTTTTGACCAAGTTTGCTTGTGCATTCTTGCCCTATATAAAGCTTCTAAAGCTGAATTTTCATAACCAATCAAGCCATAAGAGGGCATAGGCTATACACTTCATTACACTTTATTAACCTTAATCTTCAAATCATTCTTTCAAAATATATCATTTTGAGTTGAGCTAAAAACTTCATCCATCTATCTATTCTCAAGAGTGATTAGAGATTTCATTTGTATATCCAATCCATTTGAGGGATTATTGTAAGTGAGCTTAAATTATAAAGTCTCCTTAGAAATAGACTACTTACCCATGTTTTCTCTTTGTGAGAACTAGTTCTTTGTGAGCTAGCAAAAAGCTCTTAGTGAGCTTCACTCTTTGTGAGTGTTTCTATGTCCTCATTGGTGAGGCATAAATCCTCTTGTGAGAGGTATCACTTTGAAGAAATTGGCTCTTAGTAAGCTTAGTTGTTTCGAGAACTAGAAAAAACACTCTTTGTGAGTGGAGCCTTCTTAGTGAAGCAAAAGTCCTATTTGTGAGGCAACTATCTCATTGGTGAGATTAGCTCTTTGTGACCTTAACACTCTTTTTAAGTGGAGTCTTCTTTGTGAAGAACAAGTCTTAATTTGTTGGGAAAATTGTAAAAGGTAGAACTCACATTGCATTTGTTGTGAAGGGTATTATTAGTGGACGTTGAAATCCTTGGGTTTGTCTTAAGGTAGTAGAATTACATTCTTTGTGAATAGAACCACTATAAATCCTTGTGTTAGTTTTCTCTATCCCTTAACTCTTTACGTTATAGTTCATGAATTGCTATAACTTGATTAATTGTCTACATGAACTATTTGTTTAAGGATTAGAAAACTACACATGCTTCCTTGATTTATACAGTGTTTCGCTTAGTCATCTAAGTTTGCCTGAACATAATTAACTCACCTTATGTGCTTAATCAACATAGTTGTTGTTAAGGTGATCATTTAGGCAAAGAATTTTAGAAAAGCAAAAAAAAATAAGAATCTAATTCACCCCCTCCCCTTTTTAGGTTCATTACCCTTAGGGGGGGGTCTTTCAAATTTCAGCTGCGTGGTATAATTGAGATATGACACGAAGACCCGTGGAACTATTTTCTTGAAATGTTTTACATTTTTCCCTTTTTGTTTTCTCCCCGATTTTTGCATCTTAGTATTATCTACATAAGATGCAGATGAAAATATTATGTTGATTGTCTTTTATCTCTAAAAGTGTTGGTTATGAATGGGACATAACTTTAGTAAGTTGAAATTTTCCGTTTTTTAATTTTTAATTAGTATGCTGATTATATCATTTTAGTATCCAAACAGTAAACAATTGATAATCGAACATAATAAGAATATAAATATATCGTTATACGACACACACAAAATCAGAAGAAACAAAGCTTCAGATAATATGTCATTAATAACATAATACATAATATAATTATCTTGTGTTATTACATCGAACAATAGTATTTACCACACGTTTACTTGAAAAATAAGGTTCAAAATCATCAAACATAAACTTCAAAGTTATTATGCGTTTCCTCATTAAGACCTATCATGATATGGATAACTATAGAAGACCTATGCCACAGAACAATTATCGAGAGACGCTTCTTGATGCTGCCGGACCAAGTTTTACTAACCCAGATAATAAGGATGTGGAATAACCTCCCAATCCACAGGCACAAATGTTCTATGACATGTTAAAGGTTGTTGATAGCCCACTGTGGGACGGTTATACAAACCATTCGCAGCTATCAATGACTGCTAGAATGTTGAGTATTAAGTCCGAAGACACATGACATAGCACTCATATAGTGAAAGGGAAGAGGGAATAATGAATCACCTGCAGGATGGAGAAGCTTGGCATTATTTTGATAGAACATACACCGATTTTGCAGCCGAGCATCGGAATGTAAGGCTTGGGTTATGTACTGATGGTTTTGCACCTTTCAGCATGTCAGGGAAGCAATATTCTCCTTGGCCAGTTCTTCTGAAACCTTATAATTTTCCCCTTATAATAAATCATACACATAACATGTTATAACTATAATTAACCAAATCGATCACATACATATCAGAAATCATACTCTGAGTACTTAACATAACTTGACATACTCGTAACCTTCGAATACATATAATTTTATCATGATTAGTATCATCCTCATCTTCTTCATTCTTTCATAATAAATTCCCGGGTCAACATCATTTCTCGGTTCCCTGGCCATCCCATTGTTCTGATTACCCTGAGCTTGATTCTGTAAAAAATGTGCCATCATGACCAATGTTGTTGTCAATTCAGTTGGTATCCCTTTGTTCATTGGTGGTGGAGGTGGAGGTGGAGGTACAACATTTTCAGCCCCGACGGTTGCTCCCACATTTGGTACTTATTGACAGTTTGAGAATTCAGGCATATCTTCATGTGTATGACTACCCTTGCTGCCTTGGCGGCGCAGACTTGCAATCAGTATGTTGAGATCAACATTGTTGTCGTTTTGGCGATCCATCTTATATAAGTAACACTTACAGATAAACAGATAGCTCACGTAATGTATAAAAAATCAAACTAGTATGCTTGTTTATTCCAATATACATCTTATCTCAACTGAACACATCACATAAAAGGCATGACATCATATCTCAGTTAAGCATATAGCATAGAAGGTGGATACATGATTACTTAAAGATGTACAAGTCATGCCATCAACTTATATAACTAACACTACGAAGCTAGACTAACATGGCATCTCTTTCTTCAATAAACATGATAAATAAAATACTCAAACACATAGTTCACAAAACAGGTTCATATCTTAAGCTAACATAATATATACCATCAACTAACTAAATATAGTGACAAAATAAGGTTATCATGTTGATACAGTTAAAACAAATAAATGTGACTAGCATGTTAATAGAGTTCATACAAGATATAAAACAAATACATAAACACATAATCACATAACATGTTCCTTTCTCAAGCTTACATAACATATCAACAACTAACTTAATAAAGTGGCTAACCAGGTTAACATGGTAATACAATTAAAGCAAATAAACTAAGTTAACATGTTAACGCATTTCATGCTATATATAACAAGTTAAAACATATAACATTGAGGTAAACATGGTATATCATATCAAATAAAGATATATATATATATATATATATATATATATATATATATATATATATAAAGCATTAAGTAAACACATATGCCCTATTCCATAATTTCTACCCAAGAATGCATCTTAAGTTATCTAAGGAATCCATCCTATATTCATTCCATACTTAACTTTCTAACTAAGATTTAAGCCCAAGGTTCGACCAGCTCTAATACCACTTCTGTCACACCCGTAACCAGAAGGTGCCCTGGCAAAGTCTCATCTACCAACGAGACAAAGAACCCACAACAACATATAATCTTCCAATCCATAATGTTAACGATAAACTTAAACTTTATTAAACATCGTCATAATCAGAAATTACATAAACTTAATACTAAACCCGTTCAATCTTAAATAAGGTTCATATCTATTACATCAATATTACTTCATTAAATTCTACTTGTCATGCTCCCCGTCCCAAGTCTCCTCATCAACATCATCTACAAAACATAAGAAGATAATAAGACAAGTCACACTAGCTTAGTAAGAATCGATAGCCTTTGTGATGAAGGACCAAAAGTGACTCTAAAACATTCCATGTTCCCAAAACATTTGAAAATATGGCTTTATTTGTCTTAACCTGAAACATCTTCAAACCATTTATAAAACACTTGAAAACATACAATAAGAGTTCAGAACTTGCATAAAGGAAATGGAACAAGTAACAAATCTCAGAAGATAGTAAAATGAGCCGGTCGACCGATGGGGTCGTCCGAGATCAGGATAGAAACATTAACAAAAAGTCTGGTTGACTTACATGATAAAGCCTGTCGACCCCTTAGCTCCAGTAGAGGGGATTCTATGCACGGTCGACCGTATTTCCTTTTCTCATCATCCAATATAGTCCCAGTAGTTTGGTTCGGATGAGGGTACGGTCGTCCGAGATCCAGTGAGGACATTTCAAGACAAAATTTGTGAAGGAAAAGTCATTTTCTGGACATTCGGAAATCCCTACCCAAAACGTTGTTTTTAGACTTCTTTATAACACTTAGAAACAATACTAAATCATACACATAACATGTCATAACAATACTTAACCAAATCGATCACATACACATCAGAAATCATACTCCGAGTACTTAACCAAATCGATCACATACATATCAGAAATCTATTCTCAGCACTCTATTTTTTACTCGAACTGCCACTACCATGTACTCCGATGATGATATATCTTAATCCAGATATTATTATGCAAATCCCTCTATTCAGAATCTAGTTTAAGGAGTCTAGTATCTATGGTTAAAATATGGGAATGATCAGAGATTTCTTACTATGTCTGTTAAAGGTTTTCCCTCGCTGTCTAGATTTCCGAACACTATGGTTTTCTCACATTTCTTTCTTGTTCTTTCTCCTCTTCTTCTCCTTCCTATATCCTCTATATATAGGCTACCAAAAACTCCAGATTTCTAGAAGGTATACTCCAAAGTTAGCAACAAATCATAAGGTACATCTCATTTTGATCTTATCTTAAATGACACCCCTTCACACACACTAACTTCCCTCCTAATATAACCAACCAATCTAACCAAAAATTTCATCCTATACACTTAGGTCCTTTTTCCTCATGATCATTCTACTAGGCCCCTAAGATTAATCCAAATAAAAGTAACATATAACACATAACATACATGAGCACATAAAACATGATGTCGAAAAGTCCTGGGTATCACAGAGTGGATGGAGTACAGTTGGCATTCACGCTTGTCCATATTGTATGGAGGAAACACAAACAATCATGGTTAAATTTCCAATGATACTTCTTGTCACCTAATCATCCATTTAGAAGACATGCAAAGGGATTCCGAACAGACCGGCGACATGAGCGAGTCAACCGCCCTCTCACCTTACTGGTGATGTAATGTATTATGGAGTTAGAGATTATAGGAAAATTATTGATACAACTGAAGAGGCTGGTAAAGAGAATGACAGAGGTTAGGATCACAATTGGGCCAAACATAGTATTTTTTGGGACTTACCTTATTGGCGGACACTTATGATAAGACACAACATTGATGTCAGGCATAATGGAAAAAAAATGTCTTTGATAACGTCCTTAACACCATGTTGGATGTGAATGGTAAAACCAAGGACAATGTTAAAGCTAGAGATGATGTTAAAAAGTATTGTAGTCGACCGGAGTTGAGTATTAAACATGATGGTCGAGGTAAAGCAATGAAGCTGAAGGCATGTTTCACCCTTATCAAGGCACAAAAAGAGATGGTTTTGCAGTGGGTGAGAGAATTAAGGCTCCCAGATGGCTCTGCATCAAATCTGGCGTGATGCGTTGATATGAAAGAGTTGAAGATGGAAGGAATGAAGAGTCATGATTGTCATGTATTTGTTAGTAGTGCCCTAGGACCATTAGCACATGTTGTGCGTTTTATTATCTTTTGAGCATGTAATTGAATAGTTAATTTTGCTTTTGATTATCAAATGTCACATTTGATAGTAAAACTCATTAGCTTATGTAATTACTATTCTAGAAGTCCCTAGTTTTATGTAATGCTTAATTACTATGAAATAAAACTAGTATGATTGTTGATTGATGATCTTGTTTTACTGATCATGTGTAATGGATACAAATCACATCATATATGCAATATATAGGGATACATTGTACTGGACGTGATCCGTCAGAGAAGTAATACTTCATGGTCTTAAGTCATAAGTATTACTTCCTCAATACTATTTTAGAATCCTTAGACCTTATGTCTTCATTGATTCTAGTATGAATGGAGCCACGTTTTGACTCAGTCGGACGTTACTTGTGACAGAGTAATCAATACGACTGATGATCGGATGTAGTGTCCTATCATAGCTTGAATGTGAGAGACATTGCAAGGAATTTGTCCCTATCTATTATTAGAAAGAGATATCCATGGGCCCCTCAATAGGGAAAGATTGTTTAAATGCATGGCCGTGCTCAAATGTATTTGATAAAGTGGTTATCAAATGCTATTTGTCCAAACAGTCTACCTGGAGATCGAGCATAAATACATTTAAGCTTAATAAGGGTGACGACCACCATGCCTTATGCTTAATTAGGATATCGCGAGACAAAGGGATTAAATAGTGGATTGATATTAGGTTCCGTTGTATATTCATTCACTTTGGGTAGTCACAATGTCCTGCTAGGGACCGCTTGTGATTTATGAACTCATACTACTACTAAGTGTGTTTTCATTGCCATTGTGAGATGAACCTACAGGGTCACACGCATAGACGAGCTAACGAGCTTCATGTCCAGATTCAATGAATCTAGAATGTGTCTAGGTTCATTGTATATGACATTCATTTTTCTGAAAATAATAAAGTGTTTATTATTCGAATTAGAGATAGGGGCAATTTCGGTATTTTACGTATAGCTGGGATTACGTGGGAGTTATTATCCGATAAGGACTCCCACTACCAGCGAAAGTCTAGTGGACGTGGGAGTTGAGGACTCCCACTGCCGAGAGGAGTTGAGGATGTGAGAGTTAGTTGTGGGAACAAACTCTCATACCTTATATAATGATCTCTTGGCCGAAACCCTAGCCTATGAATTTTCCAGCCGAAAATCACCAACTCTCTGAAATCTGATTTCAGTTTTTGGTCTCCCTTTTCTCTCATAATTCCGAAACTCAGAAAGACGAAGAGCTAGCAATCGCTGCCCGTTTCGTCGCGTGGATACCGGTAGAGGGACATTCCGCAAAGGGAATTCCGTTGGTGGCAGCAAAGAATCCAAGAAACGTCATCCTCCATTCAAGAAGTAGCTTCTTGAATCCAAGAAAGTAAGTTCTTTATTGCTGTTTTTCGAATTGTTTCATATGAGCGGATCCTTCAGGGGAGGATCCATGGGTGTTTGGAATGAGTTTCCAGAGAAGTACTATCGCAAAATGTGGGGACCCTTGGCTGAACTTAGTCTGTTCTATAGAGATTTGTGTTCTCTAAAGTTGACTGTGGCGCATATGCAAGAACTAGAAGACAATATCTCTATATTATTATGCAAGTTAGAGAGAATATTTCCCAGGGATATTTTGATGTCATGGAAACTTGTCGATTCACCTTTCGTAGAAGCCAAGGTTGGTGGTCCAGTATAGTTTAGGTGGATGTACCCGTTCGAGAGGTAACAACCCATGTCTTTATGATCTCAACTTCTTTTTTATTTTCCATGTATTTACAATGTGATTAACAAACTTATCCTTTAATTGGATACTTACACCATAAAATGCTAGAGTTAAGGGGTCAATTTGCAATGCATACTTGGTGGAAGAAGCTTCTAGAATCTTTAGCTATTATTTCGAACCCCACGTGAAAATGGAAGTAACAACCATTGGGCGAAATGATGGTGAAGATGACACTAGAAGTGGACCAGACGTATTATCAATTTACAACTTACTTGGAAGACCCTTTGGAAACAAAAAAAAAGAAAAGATCTCATTATCTGATCAAGATTATAAAACAACCATGAATTATATCCTTATGAATTGTGAAGAGGTTGAACCATACATTCAGTAAGTAAAGTCATACATTACTTCAGTTTTGCTATATAATTAAAAGTAGCCAAATAATAATGTTGTCATTTGATTTGTAACTCAGGAAATTTGTTAGTGAAGTATATGACCAAACTCACCGGATAACGGATGATGAACTTGAAAGGCGAGTTTATACTGATTTGTCCACATGGTTTGGAACTCATGTAGGTTAGTACTATCTAGAAATGTATTTGTTTTAGTAATGCCTAAACTAATTTAACTTTTGTTGTTTTCAACATATACGTAGCCTTCCGGAACATTTCGAAAGGTTGTTGAAAAATCTTTCATGGGCCAAGCAAGGAGAGTTGTGTAATATTCCGGTTAATTTATTAACAATTATAGATTTCATACAAAAGTCCACAGTGATGGAAAAGGAACCATAAACATTGGTGTATGGGTTAAAGGCGATTACTACGGTGTGTTGAAGCAAGTCATAGAGGTTGAACTTGCTGGATTACCTATCCAAAAAATAATTATTTTCAAATGTGACTGGTTTGATTCAACTCCAAATAGAGGTTTTAGGGTGCATCCTCAATATACGATTGTAGAAATTCATAGTAAAATAACGTACCAGGGTTACAATCCATTTGTATTTGCTTCCCAAACTCAGCAAGTCTACTACACACCTTATCCAGAGAGTAAGAGAACATCTAAGGATGATTGGTGAGCTGTTTGTCATTCCAAACCACGTTTAGTTGATGTTCCTAATGTCACACCCCGTAACCCAAAGGTGACCGGGCAGTGCCACATACGCCGATGGGACACCGTACCCAAAGGAATATGTTCTATCTATTACAGAAGCCTCAAAATTCTTCATCGATAAAATCCACATCATCGACACAATCAACCTAGTCATCTGCAAAACAGAAATATATAAAGAACTGAGCTACTAACCTAGCCCAGTAAGTAACAACCCCCTTGGGATGAAGCATTGAACACAACTCAAAACGGTTCCCGACTTTCCCAAAACACGTGTGAAATCAATGCAATACTTGACTTGAAATACTTTTAAAACATTCATCAATACATATGCAAAATACTCAGAACCACTGACAGACTAAACTAAGAAAACAAAACAAAACAGAAACAAGTCTAACTGAAAAATAGAGCTCCGGTCGACCAAAAAGGTCACTCAGAATTTAGTCAAAGCCACTAACCACAATCTGGTCGATCAACAGAGCCCGACAGTCGACCACAATTGAATCAGTAGCTAAATCATAAATCCCGGATGACCTACACATGTGTACGGTCGACCGAACTGGTTGGCCGGGATATAGTGCAGACAAAAAATAGTGCAAAACATGAAAGAAAACATCTTTTCGGAAATCCACTTTTTCCCAACCCCAAAATGACACATTTTAGACCAACACCACATAGCAAATAAAACCAAAACATAAGCAACAAAAGCTACAAACCATACTCTTCATATCTTAATAATAATACAAAAGAATTGTGTTACAAGCACCATGGATTGCTTATAACAGACCAGACGGAAGTACAAATTGTCAGAACTACGGGTATGGTTTCCGCTATGACTAATGATAATCCAATAATCGACCTAATCATCTGTAAATATCTTTAAGCAAAACTACTAACTATCCTTGACTTGTAGCTAAACAAGGAAAAAGCATAGAAGGTACTCATGAGTTCAGTATGACCCCTTTAACAATGGGTCCAGCTATAAGTGTTTAAGGAATTATTGAGTTATGTCATTGCCTACCAAAGTGAACTCCACAACAACTGTTAGTATCCCCTAATTATCGGCCAACTAGGGAAGCCTCCAGACATAATTAAGACATACCAGAGTAATCGAATGACTCTTGCCAAAGTCGTTCTTAGACGAAAGTTCAAGATTCGGGTGACACAATCGACAATAGTCATGGCGACGACAACAAATAGACGACTTTAACCATTTAATAAAACCAGCAACAATCAATCACAATTATGGACAACCATAAATACAATCCAATTATAGAATAGTAACATAGCAAATTCAACAATCGATGACATATAATTACAACAATTCAACGCTTCATCCATTTTATGCAATTGAAAACATGTACAAACCTTTTATAAACAAGTACATAACGTAAAATACCGTTTTCATGCTTTTAGGACAGAAAATAACAATGGGGGAGATCCTTACCTCAATTTAAATCCTCAAAATCTTCCTCGATGTAATCCACATCATCGCTACCAACAATCTGGACATTTGCAAAAGAGAAATATAGCAAGGATTGAGCTACTAAACTAGCCAGTAAGCCTCATCCCCTTTAGGATGAAGCATCGAACATAACTCAAAATGATTCTCGACTTTCCCAAAAAAATGTGTGAATTCAATGCTAGACTTGACTTGAAATACTTTTAAAACATTCAGTAATACATATGCAAAATACTAAGAACCACTGACAGACTAAACTCTGGAAAACAAAACAAAACAGAAACTAGACTAACTGAAAATAAAGCTCCGATCGACTGAACAAGGGTCCGGTCGACCGAAGAGGTCACCCAAAATTTAATATAGGCCACTAACCACAGTTCGGTTGACCAACAGAGCCAGCCGGTCGACCAAGATCGAGGCAGTAGCTAAATCATAAATCCCGGTTGACCTACGCATTCGGTCGACCGAGATACAGTGCATACCAAAAATAGTAAAAAACATGAAGGAAAATATCTTTTCGGAAATTCACTTTTTCCCCCAAAATGACACATTTTAGACCAATACCACAACAAATAAAACAAAAACATAAGAAACAAAAGCTATAAACCATACTCTTCATATCTTAACACTAATACAACAGAATTGTGTTACAAGACCATGTATTGCTTATAACATACCATACAGATTGTCAGACACTACGGGTATAGTTTCAGCTATGACTCATGATAATCCCACAAGTGAGCTTAATAATCTGTAAATAACTTTAAGAAAAACTACTAATGATCCCTGAATGATAGCTAAACCAGGAAAAAACACAATAGGTACTCATGGGTTCATTATGACCCCCTTAACAACGGGTCCAGTCATAAGTATTTAAGGAATCATTCAGTTATGTCATTTACCACCAAAGTGAACTCCACAACAACCGTTAGTAGCCCCGAATTATCATCGAACTATGGAAGCCTCCAGACAGAATTAAGATATACCAGAGTAATCGAATGACTTTTGCCAAAGTCGCTCTTATATGAGAGCTCAAGATTGGGGTGACATAACTAACAATAGCCAAGGTGACGACACCAAATAGACGACCTTATCCATTTATTAAAATCAACAATCACAATTATGGACAACCATAATTACAATTCAATCACAGAACAATAACATAGCAAATTCAACTATCAATCACATATAATTACGACAATTCAACGCTTCATCCATTTATGCAATTGAAAACATGTGTAAACCTTTTATAAACAAGTACACAACATAAATATACTATTTTTTCATGCTTTTAGGACTAGAAATAACAAGGGGGAGATCCTTACCTCAAAATCTTAACAATCTCCTACGAAGAACACGAATTCCCGAAACCCAGAAAAACAACCTACTTCCGAACACTATATTGTTCTTTGCAGACCTCAAAACTTCAATCTGCTAGCGCCCACTCGTAGATCTTTCGATGACGTTAGCTCAATCTCCCAAAAACTGACAAGCTGCCATATTTTCTCTTTTCTTTTTCTTTCCACTTTCCTTGGAACCTCGACTAAAAATCCTGCACTAACTCCCTCATTAACTCCCGTAACAAAAGGCCCCTCAACTTACTAAAAAACTCACTCAAGTCCCTCGACTAACCAACATATCCACTGCGCCCCTCAACTTAAAAATCATAAATGTAACACATAAACATGCTAAAACATATAATTAAAACCAAATCAAATATACGTCACGTAAGAAGAAAAGCCCCGGGTATCACATCCTTCCCCCTTACAAAAGTTTCGTCCTCAAAACTTGCACTCCCTACAAAACAAAGATACTAGCACTCTCCCACTAGATGCAAATGATTCTATGGGGATTGAAAAAGAAATTATGGTACTAGATGAAAATCCCTTACTACAAAAGGAAGCACACATAACACACCAATGTACCTGAGGCATTTTCTGGTGCCTGTTGCGTGAGGGCGAAAACTCTTGAGTTTGCTTTTGGTGTTGTAGTAGAAGGCTGACATGTACCTGGAGTCGGCATTGTACACTGACCAACTTGATTCCCCACCTTCCCACATCTAAAACATGCTCCGGTGGCTCAATAGCACTTTCTCAGGTGCTTCCTCTCACATCTAAGACATGTCTCATTTGTTTGAGCAGCATGTGGTGCCTCTGTAGGTCCCCCAATCTTAATCGCATTAGCCTCTGTGCCTCCCGGCCTAGAATGTTCCAAACTAGGAGCAACACTTCTTTTGGCAGCCATAAGTTTATGAAATCTGTCCTTAAACCATAGAAGCAAATGTTCTCTTCCCCGCATTGTCTTTGCCAATCCTCATAAATTTAGCCTCAATATCAAGGTTCCGTTGATATGCATCCATATAGGTGGTAGGAAGGAAACAAGTGAGCCTACGCCGAATGTGAGGCAACAATGAAGGGATTCATGGGCGGAAACTCGTTCCAAACACCCATGGATCCTCCCCTGAAGGATCCGCTCATATGAAACAGTAAAACACAAGGGGGGTGAATTGGGTTTTAACTAATCTTGTAAACTTTTTCGAAGCTTTGCAATGCAAGTGTAAGTTTGACCAAGATGATTAAAAGCAAAGAAAAACCCAATAACAAGACAAAGGATTTAGAGTGGTTCGATTCATTTAGAATCTACATCCACTACCTTGAGCCGCACCCAAGGATTTCAACAACTTCACTAAGAAGAACTTTACACTTGTGGACAACTCACTAAGAGTTTTACACAACAACCACAATACAAAACTCACTAAGAGCTTGCCCACACAAAGTAGGACTTTTACAACTTGCCCACACTAAGTAGGACTTAAACAAATAACCCTATCACTAAGAAAGGGAAAGAGATAGGTTAAGTACAAAGTTGTTCACTCTTCTAAGTGAAAGATATACCTTTGAAGCACAAACAATTTCAGCTCTTAGAACATATGAAGCACACTCTTTGTCTTGCTTTTGAAATACACCTTTGAGTGATTTAAATCATGGCAATGAAGTGTATTTTGCTTTGAAAGTGTGTTGGCTTGATGAGAGATCAATGAATATTTGATATGCAAGCCTTTCTAATTGTTAGAGTCATTCTAAAGCTTTGGAGTATAAATACATTACAAAATATGGCTGAAAAACGACTCTTTAACGGTCAAATAACGGCTAGAAAACACAGAGTTCGGTTAACCGAACATAGCACCTCGGATGACCGAAGCTCACTTCGGTTCAACCTTTCCTAGGGTCGGTCGACCGAACCAGCCCTTAGGTCGACCGAACCATGCTTTGGTTGACCGAGGCTCAACAGCAAAAACTCTCTGTTTGTGCTCGGTTGATCCGAGGTAAACTCGGATGATCCGACCTCTGAGCTGATTTTTCACACGTTTTGAAATCTTTTGAAGTCTTTAGAAGTCTAAAAGGTTTTCCCAAAAGGTAACAAGTAAGAACACTTGGAAAACCATTTTAACGGACTTAGACTTAGAAAACAAAGGCTTTTAAGATACGAACACATTTAAGAATCATTTCAAAAACTAAGCCTTTTGAAAACGTGTTTATGATGCATGCAAGACTTGAGTGTAGAGCTTATGTTCATGAGAGCTTTGGTTAGAGCTTTATAAGATAACGACTAATGACGACAAAGCTAAACTAACCAAACCTAAGTCTTCAATCTTCAATCTTGAAAGATAAGCCTTGAATATAACTTTGAATCTTGATTCCAATGGCTTGATTGAAGTACTTAGAGCTTCCATAATGAGTTCCGATATTCTATCACAAAGATTAAGATCATTAGACACAACATCAAAAGTTTGTCCAATATCAAAAACTGAGTTTGTTCGCCCTTAGGGCTTACAATCTCCCCTTTTTTGATTATGACAAACTTTTATGTAATAAGATAGAATATGGACAAAATTAAGAACAAGGAAGCATGGCAAAAAGATCTTAGAACAAATAAGAGCAAAGACTAGTGCTTTCAAGATAAAACCAATGAAGACTAAAGCACTAGCATGATAACTTCTTTTTGCCAAATGCATCTAGGGACTCTTAGAAGAGCCCTATTTCCCAACCAACCTCCTTTCCTCCTTCCTTCCATTTTGTAGCTTTCTTGTGTGTATTATACATACCTTAGTTTACACAAGAAGCTAACTTACCATTGTCATAAATGTTGATGTGAGTGCTAAGGATCCTATTAAGAAGAACATGCTCACACAAACATTAGAACTATCAATGGTTTGTTATCATCAAAACAACATAGGATATTTTGCCCTTCGGGCTAACAATCTCCCCCTTTTTGATGATGACAAAACATTGATGCAAATGAGAATAATATGCAAAAATAAGGTACCAAATGAATGCATGAGATAAGGATATTAAGGATCCAGACAAGTAGAAGTTTTCTCGAAAAATTCTACTCCCCCTATATTAAAGAATCCCTTATCTCTCCCATTTTGCAAGTTCTTAGCTTTCTCCTTTTGTAAATTACTTCTCTTGGCACATTTGCAACACTAAATACTCTCCCTCTTTTTGTAAAAATCAAAAAGGGATATCAGAGCGCCAATAAGAAAAGCATTTTAACGAAAAGTAAAGATTAATTTTGGAGAAGCTTGATGAAATTTAATAATCCTCCCCATATAAAGAAAAACTTAAAAACCATGGAGACAACTTGATGGTCTTGTAGATTGATAAAATAAGAACCAAATGATCAATCCTAAAGACCAAAAATAATTCTGAAGAAGGATTACTTATGAATAAGCTTAGGTGATTTCTAAAAAACAAGGAGTCCATAATAACACATAAATCCAAAAGATGGTCATGTATGGCTTAAAAAAAATATCAACCTAAGCTAAAAACAAAGGAGATAGGGAATAAACCTTAAAGAACAATCTCCCCGTTTATCAAACATACGATGTTAGCTATTTGAGATAAAACCAAGGTTGATACCAATTGACCAATTGTAAAACATGATACCAATTGTAAATATAGCCAATTGTAAAACACGTTTGAAAATATAGCTAACAAAGTACAAGTGGAAGTGATACCATGAATACTTAAGTTAAGCACATGTATCACAACCAAAAGAAGTAGAGGAAGTGTAAGATAACACTTGGAGTACATTCCTCTAACAAGTTAATGGTTAGTTAAATGAGTGTAGCAACTCTTAAAGTGATACTAACCAAAAACTATAATGAGATCACAATGGATAAGAAAATGAAGAATATGATCTCAAAGTTATTAAGGGAGAGTATATGTGATACCAATTAAAGACATAAACATTTATAACACATATAACTTCCAAAATAACTTACACAAGTTGGCAATAAGAGTTAAAAGATGAAAAGCAAGACAACAGTGATGTGATGATGTAAAATATGAACAATTGAGCATACATCACATATTGAGTTTACATCCTAAGTCAAGCATCTAGACGATCAACCAAGTAAGATTAAGCTATAGACTTGAATATAAACACAACCCCTATATGCAATGAAGATTAAGTAAAAACTGAGCATAGCATATACAAACCCCCCCCAAAGCATAAAACACTACATAATAGAGGGGAGGGGGTATAAGTTAAACACAAAAGGATCAAAAACAAAACAATGATCACCTACAAGGGATGAGTTAAGCCTTGTACCTCAATGCTCTTTGAGCTTGGACTTCTTACCATTTTGATTGATCTTCTTTATCAACAAGTCCATAGAGGCCTTTTGTGTGATCTTTTTCATGATCATCATTATCTTTTGAAGCTCATTGAGAGGTTGACATGTGATTGCTCCTTTTTCTTTGTTGTTCATCCTTGATTGATGAGATGAAAGCAATCTCCTCTTTTGTGCCATTCCTTGTAGTTCATATCTTCTTCTTGAAGGTTAGAACTCTTTGTTACCTACAAGGAAATCTTGAGAACTAATGTGGTACATTTTCACAGGTCCTTCATGATTAGCTCAATATCTCAAGTGACACATATATGCATAAGGATCATGCAAATCAAAAACCAAAACAACTAGATGGATTCTTAAAATGAATATGACATGACAAAACAAGAATCAATCAAGTTGCATATGCTACATCTCATAGATACCTTAGCTAAATAAAACATGGACAATAAAGAGCACGCTAAAGGTTATCTATATAATATAAAATTCAAGAATGTGAGATGCAAAATATAAGAGCAAGCATATATAAAAATATATACATCAAAAACACTTAAACACAATAATAAAAGTGTTAAGAAAAGGTGATTTTGATACCTTTGCTTTCTTACAAAGTGATGAAGATATTAGATTTACACTAAGGCTCTTGTCATCACTTGATGCTTTGCTCTTAGTATCTAACCAACTTGGTTCTCCAATTGATTAACATTTGAGCTTTGAGAATCCAAGTGTTAAGGAGTGCTTTTGAATTTCTTCTTTTGGCACATCTCCTTTTACTTCTCCCCAATGCCACTTCTCTTCGAATCAAGTCCATTGAAGCTTTGTGGCATACTTCTAACTTATAAGAACCTATAAGATCAAGGGAAGAGTAGCTTTTGGTACCCACTTTTGTATGGGTCCATGGAGGTTAGTTGAAGTGAGCTTAACTCTCCAAATGGTTTTAACTCCCCTTTCAATCTTCTTCTTAACATGACATCTAACACAAGAGTGACCATGTTTTCCACAATATGTGCAATGAATATGTGGCTTAGAAGATTTGTGAGCATGCACAAGATAACTACTTGGCATATGTGACATTCTAGCATTTACAACATGATTCTTAGGTTTAAGCGAATAGCTAGCAATATCAACATGTTTAGCAATATAACCAAGACCATGTTTATCATGTGAAGCACGTTGCATACCAAGAATTTGATCAAGATTTTTCTTACCCTTATTAAAGTTATCAACAAGAAGGGTAAGATCTTTAACTTTGTTCTCCAAAAGATCAAATTCAACAAGTTTGAGTTCAAGAGATGACAATTTATCATAGGCTTCTAGATACTTTAATGAGGAAGTGTTGCATGTAGCAATAAGCTTTTCATTTTCGATTTTCAAGCAATCAACCTCATCACATATCTTTTTGTTCTCACTAGACAACCTAGATCTTTCTTCAAGCAAAGATTCAATTTTAAGCTTCATGTCTTTGTTTTGCTTTGCACACTTTTTCAATTGATCATACATATCAATTAAAAGCTCATTAGGATCATCCTCCTCATTATCATCATCATCATCATAAGAATTTGAAATAGAGGGAGAAGGATGTACCTCATTACCAAAAGCCATAAGACATGTGTGATCATATTCTTCTTGATCATCATCACTTTCTTCTTCATCCCAAAGGCTTAGCAAGTTCTTTGAGTTTTTGAGATTGAAAAACAATTTCTCTACTTCTTCTTTATTGATGATGGACTCAAGATCACTACCCTTTGTAGAACCATTTTTCTTTATCTTCATCTCAAAGGCGAGTAGTGAGCCAAGAAGTTCCTCCGTTGAATAGGTCTTTAAATTCTTGGATTCTTCAATGGCAAGGGCTTTATTTTCCCAACTTTTAGGAAGAGAATTGAGAATCTTCCTATTCATTTCACCCATGGTGTACTCTTTGCCATAAGACTTCAAGCCATTTATCACATTTGTGAATCTTGTGCTCATCTCATTTATTGACTCATTTGGCTTCATGGAGAAGAGCTCATATTTTCTAACAAGCAAATTTAACTTTGACTCCTTGATTTGATTTGTGCCTTCATGAGTAACTTCAAGCATTTTCCACATGGAGTGTGCGGATTTTCTTCCAACGACACGATTGTACTCATCTTGACTTAAGGCACAACTAAGGATGTTCATTGCCTTGTAATTTTGAGTCATCTTCTTGGACTCAAGCTTATTTAACTCCTTGTCCAGTTTTGGTACATGAACACCATCCACCATCTTCATAGGCACATATGGACCATCTTCAAATATATGCCATAAAGAATAATCTATTGAGCACACATATATCTTGAATCGGTCTTTCCAAGCCTCATAATTATTTCCATCAAAAAGTGGTGGCCTATTGGTGGAAGACCCCTCTAGATACGCCAATCTGGAATTACCGGCCATAATCTTTTCTTCAAGCGTTTAAGCTAAAGATGAAGACCGGGCTTTGATACCAATTGTAAAACACAAGAGGGGGGAGGTGAATTGGGTTTTAACTAATCTTGTAAACTTTTTCGAAGCTTTGCAATGCAAGTGTAAGTTTGACCAAGATGATTAAAAGCAAAGCAAAACCCAATAACAAGACAAAGGATTTAGAGTGGTTCGATTCACTTAGAATCTACATCCACTACCTTGAGCCGCACCCAAGGATTTCAACAACTACACTAAGAAGAACTATACACTTGTGGACAACTCACTAAGAGTTTTACACAACAACCACAATACAAAACTCACTAAGAGCTTGCCCACACAAAGTAGGACTTTTACAACTTGCCCACACTAAGTAGGACTTAAACAAATAACCCTATCACTAAGAAAGGGAAAGAGATAGGTTAAGTACAAAGTTGTTCACTCTTCTAAGTGAAAGATATACCTTTGAAGCACAAACAATTTCAGCTCTTAGAACATATGAAGCACACTCTTTGTCTTACTTTTGAAATACACCTTTGAGTGATTTAAATCATGGCAATGAAGTGTATTTTGCTTTGAAAGTATTTTGGCTTGATGAGAGATCAATGAATATTTGATATGCAAGCCTTTCTAATTGTTAGAGTCATTCTAAAGCTTTGGAGTATATATACATTACAAAATATGGCTGAAAAACGACTCTTTAACGGTCAAATAACGGCTAGAAAACACAGAGTTCGGTTGACCGAACATAGCACCTCGGATGACCGAAGCTCACTTCGGTTCAACCTTTCCCAGGGTCGGTCGACCGAACCAGCCCTTAGGTCGACCAAGGCTCAACAGCAAAAACTCTCTGTTTGTGCTCGGTTGATCCGAGGTAAACTCGGATGATCCGACCTCTGAGCTGATTTTTCACACGTTTTGAAATCTTTTGAAGTCTTTAGAAGTCTAAAAGGTTTTCCCAAAAGGTAACAAGTAAGAACACTTGGAAAACCATTTTAACAGACTTAGACTTAGAAAACAAAGGCTTTTAAGATACGAACACATTTAAGAATCATTTCAAAAACTAAGCCTTTTGAAAACGTGTTTATGATGCATGCAAGACTTGAGTGTAGAGCTTATGTTCATGAGAGCTTTGGTTAGAGCTTTATAAGATAACGACTAATGACGACAAAGCTAAACTAACCAAACCTAAGTCTTCAATCTTCAATCTTCAATCTTGAAAGATAAGCCTTGAATATAACTTTGAATCTTGATACCAATGGCTTGATTGAAGTACTTAGAGCTTCCATAATGAGTTCCGATATTCTATCACAAAGATTAAGATCATTAGACACAACATCAAAAGTTTGTCCACTATCAAAAACTGAGTTTGTTCGCCCTTAGGGCTTACAGAAACAATTCGAAAAACAACAAGAAAAACTTACGTTTAGGATTCAAGAAGCTACTTCTTGAATGGAGGATGACGTTTCTTGGATCGGGTGCTGCTACCGATTGATCTCCCTTGCGGAAAGTCCCTCTTCCGGTATCCACGCGACTTTAAACGGGCAACGATTGCTAGCTCTTCGCTTTTCCCGAGATTCGGGAATTAGAGAGAAAAGGGAGAGGCAAGAATAGAAAACGGTTTTCCCGATTCTATGTATTATTTCGGTCGAAAAACATTAGTCATCTAGGTTTCGGCTAAGAGATGTAATATAGAGTGTGAGAGTTCGTTACTAGAACAACTCCCACCTCTATTCAACTTCTCTCAAGCAGTGGGAGTCTCAAAATCCCACGTTCCCTAGACTTTTCATTGGTAGTGGAAGTCCCTTATCGGATAATAACTCCCACGTAATCCCAAATATGGGTAAAATACCGAAATTGCCCCCTATCTCTAATTCGAATAATAAACACTTTATTATTTTCGTGAAAAGTGAATGTCGATACAACGAACCTAGACACATTCTAGATTCATTGAATCTGGACATGAAGCTCGTTAGCTTGTCTATGCGTGTGACCCCCGTAGGTTCATCTCACAATGGCAATGAAAACACACTTAGTAGTAGTGTGAGTTCATAAATCACAAGCGGTCCCTAGCGGGGACATTGTGACTTCCCAAAGTGAATGAATATACAACGGAACCTAATATCAATCCACTATTTAATCCCTTTGTCTCGCGATATCCCGATTAAGCATAAGGCATGGTGGTCGTCACCCTTATTAAGCTTAATTGTATTTATGCTCGATCTCCGGGTAGATCTGTTTGGACAAATAGCATTTGATAACCACTTTATCAAATACATTTGAGCACGGCCATGCATTTAAACAGTCTTTCCCTATCGAGGGGCCCATGGATATCTCTCTCTAATAATAGAGAGGGACAAATTCCTTGCAATGTCTCTCACATTCAAGCTATGATAGGACACTACATCCGATCATCGATCGTATTGATTACTCGTTACAAGTAACGTCCGACTGAGTCAAAACGTGGCTCCATTCATACTAGAATCAATGAAGACATAAGGTCTAAGGATTCTAAAATAGTATTGAGAAAGTAATACTTATGACTTAAGACCATGAAGTATTACTTCTCTGACGGATCACGTCCAATACAATGTATCCCTATATATTGCATCTATGATGTGATTTGTATCCATTACACATGATCAGTAAAACAAGATCATCAATCAACAATCATACTAGTTTTATTTCATAGTAATTAAGCATTACATAAAACTAGGGACTTCTAGAATAGTAATTACATAAGCTAATGAGTTTTACTATCAAATCACACATTTGATAATCAAAAGCAAAATTAACTATTCAATTACATGCTGAAAAGATAATAAAACGCACAACATGTGCTAATGGTCCTAGGGCACTACTAACAAACAATTCTCTCACGAACCTTAGAGTCCGTGTAACTTGACCCTGAATAGTTGTCATAGCATATTTTCCCAAAGTTGTGAACCGGCATGCTTATTCTGAGACAGTCATCTCCTCTGTTAGTATGAGCTCGAAAAACTGGTTATGTCGTTCCATCTTAAAAGTGTCGGGGAATTACTGATCTAGGAAAGCCCTTTTTAACCCAGTCTAAGTGATAGGGTGACCCCCTTGTTAATATATAGGTCCAACGCCTTTCCACCATTATGAAGCCTCAGTTGTAAGGAACCCCACAACTACATATGTCTTGATATTTTCTGGCAGTCTCAATATGGAAATGTACTGTTCATTGCCTTCCAACCAATTCCCCGCCTGATCTGGTCCCATGTTACCATCAAATGACGTTACTCGCATTTTCTTCATTCGTTCAACGTAAGCCCCCGGGTCAGCCTCAACTCTCTGACCACCAATCTGCGGATTCTGGTTTTGATTCTGTTGTTGTTGTTGAGCTTGCATCAGTTGTGCCAACATGGTCAAGACAACTGCTATCTCATTAGTCACCTCAACGTTAACCGGTGGTGGTGGTGGTGGTGGTGCATGATGAGGGAGTGGATTCTGTCGTTGTTGCCGACTTGATGATCCCAAATACTGTCGATGAGCTCTAATCGGACACCGACGTATAAATGCAGTAAGCGGTGCATTGGAGTCACTGTTGTCAAGATTGTTCCTTCCTTGATGATCCATCTTACCCAAATAACAGTTCATATGTAGCAACAATTAAACAAATAATCCACATAGGCATGTGCACATAACAACAACATAGCATGGACGGTTAGCATAACATAAAACAACATAACAGGGAACATGCCATCACATAATATAATAACATAACCAAGTATACCAAAACAATTAAGCATGAGATCACATATCATGACATAGCAGAACAAATAAACATGGCATAGCACTTAACAATAACATATAAATAGATAAATAAACACATATGTCCTATCCCAAAGTCTCTACCCGAAGATTCACATCTTAGGTCATTTTCTAATGGCTTTAAACTTGAAAGCAATTACCAAATTTCACTTGATTGAAATATATTTTAATAGAAAATGTGATAGTAAGAAAACTAGTAATGTAAGTTTATACCTTCATCTCTGCTCTACGAGCAATAGAAATTGTACCGGAAGTCTGAGGCATCGTCATTTTTGTTCGTGCCTTTCTACCATTTTCAAATTTTTCCTATAACAAAAAATATTTTTTTTGTAAAAGTAATTAATGAGTATATCAATAATTTAGTATTAAAATGTAAGAGACATAATTATGCAAACTAGGAAGCTTGTACATTACGAGGGAATAATGGTTCATTTTGTTTCTCAGTGAATAAATCACTATTATAAGATCAAATATAACATAAACTAGTATAGACATCAAATATTCACCAGATAAATAGTATCTTTATTGTATGATAAGCTAATCAATACCATTCACTCATCTAACAATTAAATTCATTGAATTTTATTGGAATTGAAAATTATAAAAAATAGTTCTACTTGTCACTTGGGAGAATACTATTTAGTTGCTAATTTCTCCCATTGATCTTTACGACTCCTAATATCCACATTTACTTTCAGTTCAGTGAGAGACTTGTACTTTGAAAAATTATCAAGATACAATTTTTTCTTGAATTCTTTTAAAAGTTTGCCAATTTCTTTAAGAACCCAAGACTTTCTACCTTCAGTTGAAGTTATATCAAATTTGGACTGAGATAAAAAAAAATTATATTAAGACTATACGAGTATTTAACTAAATCAAATTTAGTATAACAAATTAATTGATTAAGATATATTCTTTTCGCAAAAAATAACTTACTAAATTACCTTGATAACTATACATATTTCGTCCTTAACTACAGAAAGGACCTTTCTCCAATCATCATATTCAAGTGGTGTCTAATCGGGATTTCTAGCTACAGCACCACAAAAGTTTTTCAGTTCACCATCATCTACGCATTGATCAAATGAATTAAATTGTTTCGGTAATTTTTCACCAGGACCTCTATTCAAAATATTTGGAAGCGTTATGTGTCCTCGAGTATTTCTTGGTAAGTCAGAATGCACTACATGATACAAAATGTAATAGTTTGAATTAGAATTGAGATATGGTAATAAGCTAAAAAGAAGAAAAAGACTTACATTCATCATGTTCATCATTACTATAAGAATCATCCAAATCATCATCCATATTGTCAACAACAAAGTTTTCATTAGGACCTTGTTGAATATGAGGCAATTCATTATTTTGAACATGATCGGGTGAAGAAATGTTGGATTGAGATGGTCCACTTAACTCCTAAACATTATTAGAATTGTCGTTGTTCACCATATTTTTCTTTTGATGTAGTACAAGAGTGGAGTGAACTTTTCTTCTTCTTCTGAATACGTTTCAACATCCTACATAATGTATATTTAGGATTCATAAGTTAATAGTCTAAAATAAAGAATAATAATAAGTCTAACCGACAATTAGGTTCGAGAGTTAAGATTATGCACCACCCCTCCAAGATACAAAAGATAAATTAAACAAATCAATATCTATCTCAAAAATATTACACAAGTCTCGCAGTCCATTTTATAAACATAAATAAATATCTTTTAAATTGATTCTTGGCAGGTTTCAATGATGATATTAGGCAAAAAGTGGAAAGAGCTAATCATGTTGATATTATAGAGATGGTGAACTATGCAAAGAAATTTGAGGGGTGAATCGAAGAGAAGAAGAAAGAGACTAATTCGGCTAAATTTTCACCTTGGAAAAAGCCAAATCATCCCCCTTCAAATTCTGATTTTGGGTAGCGACAAAGTGAGAGGGACGTTTTAGGGCCGCCAAAACAGCCACACCTCAATTAAAAGAAATCCAAACAGCCGCCATTCCATCTTCAACTTGGGAGACAAATATGGATGAACTCCATGAAATCATGGATCTAGTGTATAAATTGATCAACAAAAAGACTCTTGTTGAACAACCAAAATTTGCCCAAACAGCCACGGATTCATCAAAGTGGGAGACAATTAATGCCAACGAAATGTTCTAAGTTTCACAAGCAAGACCATCTTGATATGGACTGCCCAAATAATGATATAATGATAATACAAGATGATGAAAATTGGGAAAGGCAACAAGGAAAGTATGTAATCGAGAACAAGAAAGAAAGTATGACGAATGATGTGTTGAAAGACAAGAGTGATCTTACACTTGCATTCCATGACTTAGAAGATTTGAGGACGAATCCTTTACAAGGGGAAGGGGATGATAAGAAAAAATTTCAAGAAGGAGGGAATGATGAGGGATCATCCATGAAGCTTAAAGAGGTCATTTATCTAAATGACTAAATTCTTAACTCATGCATTTCAAATCCAAGTCCCCAAAGAATGCCTTTGTTCCAAGTACTTAAGGTATTTAATCTAAAGATCCATGGGGACAAAGAATCCTTCAAAGCATGCAAGACACAAAGATCAAATCCTTCTAATCGTGTTTGAGGGAAAGATACACAATTGGAAGGAAAAAGGTTAATGGGCATTTTAGGAAACTTGTAAATTAAAGTATATTCTAGACTTTAATTAGAATTTCAGCTTTATGTTATTTACTTATTATAGTATTAGGCGCCATTATCTAGATAAGGTTATAATAAAGGACATGTTGTCCATGTGTTTAGTTAGTTGTTCAATTATAGTAAGTTTGTTATTCTAGGATTGAAGAAGTCTAACTAGATTAGGATTCTTCCTTTGTGGGTTCATTGGCAACGAAATTACACTCTATTTAAGAGGGAATTCGGCCTAGTTATTACTTATACTTGATGTATTATATTTCTTAAGGTTATTCCTTAGTACTTGTGAATTGTACTTCTATGTAGAACTTCATTCATTCTTTGAGTTACTGTATCAACAAAGTAGTTTCGCTTGTTGTGGTGTTTCAACCTCCATCGATAATCAACCTTCTTAGCGTTGTGTTGATTATTTTTCCCATGGAAACTAGTTCGAGAAAGAGAAAGATCCGAGTTTCAAACCTTTGTGTCGAATCTTGACCTTAAAAATCAAGGTTCCTCATAAGTTGCTATCAAAGCAAAAGGTTGATCTATTTCTTTGTATACCTTTACCGCTTTCTTGAAAAAAAATCTTGTTTGCTTGATAAAAAAAAATATTCGGTATTTACTGAACAATCCAAAAGAAAACTTCTTGATTCAAAGTACCTTTAAGACTCGTCTTAAGAATTGGTAATTGTTCACCCCTTTCTTTTTGTTTGCCGTATTATTAAATCAAAGATCAAGAATTGAAGAGCCTTCAAGTCTGAATTCTTGGTAATTTTCGGCCAAGAAAAGGGTAAGTCAAGAAAAAAAAAGAAAAGATTCAAGAACAAGAATCAAGAAATGGAAAGATTGAGATCTTCCTATGACGCAACAAATTGATCAAGAAGATGACAACTTTGATTATGATGATAAAAGGTATGGCTCTCAACATGCTACAAAATCAAGATATGATGATTATGATTTTTATCCTTGTGAGCCAAGAAGGGATGATAAATTTCAGCAATTTGACAACCCTATTGATGCAATCAAGATCCCATATTTTGAAGGTACGAATGATCATGAATCTTTCTTCGAATGGATACATAAACTTAATCATAAGTTTACTATTCATGATTATTTGGAGTGCATAAAGGTAAAGATGGAAGCCATGGGATTTTATAGTTATGCATCAAAGTGGTGGAAAGAATAATGTATACTTAGGAGAAGAGCGGGTCAACGAACTATTGATAGTTGGAATGATATGAAATCAGAGATGAAACTGAGATTTGTTTCCCAACATTAGGGAACAAGTGAAACGTTTACAAATGCTTGCACGAGGTTCTAAATCAATAGATGAATATTATGAAGAGAAGAGATTACACTACAAGAAAACAGTTAAATAGCGACCGACATTAGCGACCGAAAACATGGGTCACAAATATAACGACGGAATAACGACCGACTAGAAACTGAAAAACTAACGGTCGTTATTTCATCGTCATTCCGTCGGCAGCATCGGTCACGTTGACCAAATTGAAACGACGTCGTGTTGTTCAACGTTAACGACCGAATACCGACGGAAGTTAACGACAGTGTACCGAAGAAATGAATAACAGCGTCAAAACGACGTCATTTTGATGTTTTATTTCTTTTAAAAAATTAAGGTTTAAAATTAATTAAAACGACGTCGTGTTGTTCAAAGTTAACGACCGAATACCGACGGAAGTTAACGATGTCGTTTAGGCATTTAATAAGCAAACGATGTCGTTTAGGCATTTAATAATAGCGACCGAATAGCGACGGAATTTTCCAATTCGGTCGCCAATTAGCATGCTTAAACACTTGTCCAGTTTTCAAATAAATGAGCCCGCGAAATAGCAAAAAGACGTCGTTTAGGCATTTAATAATAGCGACGGAATTAGGGTTAGGGTTAGGGTAGGGCGACCGAATAGCGACCGACATAGCATATTCGGTCGCTATTATTTCTCCCGATTCCGTTTTTTTTGTAAAATAGCGGGGTTTTTAAGGATATATACAAACATTTTACCTAATAGTAACTAACATAGGAAAAATGTTTCTATATATCCTTAAAAACCCCGCTATTTTATAAAAAAAGGGAATCCGGGAAAATGATAGCGACCGAATAGCGACGGCCTTCGCAAATTCCGTCGCTATTCGGTCGCCCCTTAGCTTAATAGCGATCGAATAGCGACGGATTTAGTAAAAACTTATAAATCCGAAAACCGACATCGTTCTAAATGTGAGTACGAACTAATATGAATATTTTAGTTCATCACTTAATGATTCACATAAATGATTCACATAAATGCATCACTTAATGATTCACAATAATGCATACACAAATGTATTACTTGAATTGTTCTGCTTTGAGTATATATCGGTATTTTATAAATCGGGACTGAAAACTCATTCGATGAGTAGATGAAGAATCGGATTTTTCTTCCAGGGGCACTGCCCCCAGACCCCCCGGCTAGCGGGACCGCCGTCTGCGTAGCGCAGATTCGTCGTTCCGCTGACCTAAGACTTTGTATATGTATTTTTCCTATTTTGGTTACTTTTAGGTAAAATGTTTCTATATATCCTTAAAATCCCCGCTATTTTATAAAAAACGGAAATTAGGAAAATAATAGCGACGGAATTGGAAAATAATAGCGACCTAATTTCGGTCGTTATTCGGTTGGTATATTTTCCGTCGGTAATCCGTCGTTAAAGTCCGTCGGTAGTCGGTCGTTAACGAAAATAAAATGACGTCGTTTTGTGTCCTTCATTTATTACTATACAAATAAACACCGTTATGTATTCCGTCGGTATTCAGTCGTTATATATTCCGTCGGTAAACGGTCGTTAATATCCATTGGTATTCGGTCGTTAAGGGTGAACAAACCGACGACGTTTCAATTTGGTCAACGAGACCGATGTGGCCGACGGATGAGCGACGGAATAACGACCGATTTGTTTTCGGTTTCTATTCGGTCGGTATTCCGTCGTTAAATTTGTGACCGAAAATTTCGGTCGCTATTTAACTGTTTTCTTGTAGTGTGTGACTCACCAGTCTACTATCCCTTAGACGGCGACTGATACCAGTACTGGTGGAGTTGCGGCTACACTAGATACTCGTACTCTCCTGCAACCTACCCTTGGCACGTATGTAAAAATTTTAATATTGCCTTTAAGTTAATTATACTTCTTCTAATAATTTTAGTAACTAATTAAAATTTTTCCTGGCTATTATAGATTTAGATTGGCATCCAGCTGTTCCGCCGTCATTACTTCAATATTTCAAGATTTTTTTCAAGGGGGCATACAACACCATAAAGGATGTTCCCCAGGAAGAAGAAAAATTGTGGTGGGAAGAGTTCATGGTAAATAAATTAATTAGCAAATAAGTTCGAAATTACAGGTCTTCGAATTTAATTATCTAACATTGTTTAAAAAAGCAGAAAAGGTATCGCTGGGCTCCCGAGCATGAGGCGGGCGTCAAGTCAAGTTGGCATATCTTGCTTACGAGGAGACTCAACGTCAATATGAGCGACGCACGGAAAAAAAAAGTAAGAGGCCCTCATGGGTTTGTGAGACCGATTGGGCGCGACTTCGAGAGTACTGGTAGACTCCGAAATTTAAAGCCAAGTATTTACAGGCCTAAAAAAATCGGAAAGAATGGAGGGGTGGAAAAGGCCAGATAAAGCACACGGGCGGTTCGCTTAGCCACATTGAGCACCACATGAGACTGGTACTTGATTATATTATTTTACACATTCATATTTGTCTTTTATTTTATGTGGATATTTAAATGTTTTAATGATTTTTATTAACAGGAAAAGGAGGCCGGACATGCATCCAATTCTCGGCCAATTACGATCATCTTCATCAACACCATATCGTCTTAAAGAAAGGCGAATGGGTTGATGAAGATTCTAGAGAGTTTTATGTAAGTATTTCATTACTTTTTGTCCCTTTTTTTATATTAGTTCTTTACTGTGATAACATGACATTTTATTTGACAGGGGGTGTTCCATGCGATTTATGACGCCGCCGCAAGCCAAGCAACTCAAGCCAGCCAGCCTCCCCCGGATTTGCCGACTCAGATTGAGCTATCTGTTGAGTCAGGGGGCGGGCTAAGAAAGGGACGTGTTCAAGGACTTAGTTCGTTCACCGATGTGGTAAAGACAATGAAGCGAGGTAGCCAAGCAGTCTCGCATTCATCTATGGAACAATTTCGGAACGAAATGGAAGCCAAGTGGAAGAATGAGATGGAAACTAAATTGGCTGAGCAAAAAAGAGAATTCAAGATGAGAGAAAAGAAGAGAAACAAGTCATTAGCTAGTACCTTAGCAGATATCTTAACAAATAAGGACAATATTGTTTTAAGTGCCTCTGAGATAGAAGCCAAATTGATTAGTACCTTAGATGATGAGTTAGAATCAGACTATGACGACGACCCCTTAACTATATATGATGTTTTGGGGAGTCAATAGATTATTTAGTTTATTTTGTATCAATTTGTAAACTGATTAGTTAACTATTGTATGCTTTCTTTTTTTGCGTTATATTTTTTTATAATTTTGGATTTTATATGGGTCTTTTTTCTGGTGAATTGTGGATATACTGAATTGTGGCAGGGGTCTATTTTCTATTGAATTGTGGATATACTGAATTGTGGCAGGGGGTATGTTATGTTTTCTGTTATATGTTACTAGAATGCTTCGTGTCGACCGACTGCCAACGGAATAGCGATCGTGTTAGGGTTAGGGCTTGGCGATAGAAACGGTCCGTCACTAGGCAGAGAGGGGGCGACGGAATAGCGACAGAACTCGGCTGTGCGGTCGCCATTCGGTCGTTATTTTTCCGGTTTCCGTTTTTATTATTAATGCGGGGCTTTTAAGTATATATAGTAATATTCTGTCTATTTTTATTTCCTATTACTAATATATATTTGTATAAACATTAACTTTAATAGTCAAACACGTAAAATTTAAACTTATTCACGAAATCCATAAATAGACTTGTTACAGAACAATTTAATTAATACTTTGTGTTTACATTTAAAATAATAATTGAGTAATGTAATTTAAATTTTAATAATTGATTATCAAAAACAAATAATTACTAAAATATTCGTATTAGTTCGTACACGCATTCTGAATGCAATCGGTTCTCGGGGTTTTAATTTTCCACACGGTCCGTCGCCATTCCGTCGCTAGGCATAGAGGGGGCGACGGAATAGCGACTGAACTCGGCTGTGTGGTAGCCATTCGGTCTCTATTTTTCCGATTTCCATTTTTATTATTAAAGCCGGGCTTTTAAGTATATATAGTAATATTCTACCTATTTTTATTTCCTAATGCTAATATATATTTGTATAAACATTAACTTTAATAGTCAAACACCTAAAACTTAAACTTATTCACGAAATCCATAAATAGACTTGTTGCAGAACAATTTAATTAATACTTTGTGTTTACATTTAAAATAATAATTGAGTAATGTAATTTAAATTTTAATAATTCATTATCAATAAACAAATAATTACTAAAATATTCTTATTAGTTCGTACACGCATTCTGAACGCAGTCGGTTCTCGGGGTTTTAATTTTTCCACAAGGTCCATCGCCATTCCGTAGCTAGGCATAGAGGGAGCGACGGAATAGAGACCGAACTCGGCTGTGCGGTCGCCATTCGGTCGTTAGGCACATAGGGTTAAACGATGTCATTGTTTATCAGTTGTTGCATTTAAAAGGAGCGACCGAATACCGACTAAGTTTGACAATGCGGTCGCCATTAAGAAAGGAGTAAACTACGTCGTTTTCTGCGTTTTTTTTCTCTAAAAATTCCTAAGGCAAGAACTCTCCCTGTTTCTTAATTCTGCCAGCAGCGACCTCCACCTCTACCTTCACCTTTTGGTGATTTCCCCCCAATTCCACCACGAAACCCCTCCCTCCTCCCATCCCCACCACTTCCAGCACCTCCAAGATGTTGCCACCACCTCCGGCACCTCCAAGACGTCGCCACCATCTCTGATTTCAGTTGGGTTTTTTAGGGTTTATGTGAGATCTTGCCTTTTCTATTTATTATTGTGTTAGTAAGTTTAAATTCATGATCTTATACCATTTATATTTATTATAGTGTTATTAATGTTTAAATTCATGATTTTATACAATTTCTTCTCTATTTTTAGGGTTTAGGTGAGAATCTTGCCTTTGAGAGAGTTTGACAAAATTGGTCACAATTCATGTTTTTTGCCTAAAATTATAATACCCCTAGTTGTACGAATGAAACCTTTGGGTTGAAAGGATACAAAGATTTGGTTGCATATGGGCATTTAGTGAAATCTTAGTTGCTTTAGGACATTTTATCTTTTATTTTTTGGGTTGGATTTAAGGTGTTTGATGATATACTTTGTAAGCAAAATTAGGAATGCCCAAAATAAGTATGGCTTCATGTACACAATGAAACATTAATTTAGATTTCAAGTCATTTTTAATATACAATGAAACATTAATTAGATTGATAATTTATCACACTAAAGGAATTTTTGTTCATGCACACACTCATGATTTGGCTTTTTCCAAGGTGAAAATTTAGCCGAATTAGTCCCTTTCTTTTTCTCTTTGATTCACCTCTCAAATTGCTCTGCATAGTTCACCATTTCTATAATATCAACATGATTAGCTCTTTCCGCTTTTGGCCTAATTTCATCATTCAAACCTGCCAAGAATCAATACGTAACTTCCATATCTTCTTGAATATAAACTCGAATCATGGCTAACACTACAAGAAAACTGTGTTACAGAGACGGACATTTATGTCGCTATTCCGTCGCTACACTGAGCGACCGAAAGACGTGGTAGTGTAATTTTCGTCGCAAAGCAAATTACCGGCCGAATACCGATGGAAAGTCTAGCGACCGAATGTTCGGTCACTATTTACCGACATAATAACGACTGATCGGTCAACATTGTTGACTTTTGACTTTGACTAATTAACGACCGAATACCGACGTAATATCTAGCGACCGAATATTACGTCTCTATTTACCGACCGAGTTGTCAACATTGTTGACCTTTAACTTTCACTATATAACGACCGAATACCGACCGAGTATGTCGTCGCTAAGGGCCAACCGAATACCCTCCGCATGGTCAACATTGTTGACTTTTGACTTTGACTACAAAACGACCGAATACCAACGTAATATCTCGCGACCGAAGTTACCGTCTCTATTTACCGACCGAAGTCGCCGTCGCTATATAGCGACCGAACACCGACCGAATGGTAAACATTGTTTGACTTTTGACTTTGACTGATTAACGACCGATGGCTGGTGTAGCATCCGATATTCGGTCGCTAAATTGTTTTTTATTTTAAAAAAATCGCAAATTTAATTAAATCCCTATTATAAAAACCAGCTGCACAAAAATACAAACCAGAAACAGTATTAATAAGATCCCAAATAGCAAAAATTATCAATAAACCCAAAAATAACATTATATAACCAAGTTTACACTTCTCATTTACAATACAACACTCACAATCAAAGTCTGCACTTCTCATTTAGAATACAATACTCACAATCAAAATGTGCACCTTGAATTACAACTATCACAATCAAAATGTACACTTCTCATTTACAATACAATACTCACAATCAAAATGTGCACTTTGAATTACAACTATCACAATCAAAATGTACACTTCTCATTACATTACAATACTCATAATCAAAGTGTGCACTTCTCATTACATTACAATACTCACAATAAATTCCACACTTTGAATTACAACTCTCACAATCAAAGTGTGCACTTCTCATTACATTACAACTTACAATCAAAGTGCACACTTTGCATTATCAAAACTCCTTGATGTCATTGATATGTATATCCTTGGAAATGCATGAGTTGGAATCTGAAAATTCAAGAATCAAATTATTTTTTGGCAATAAAATTACCACTTTGAATTATGATAAAAAGTTATACAATACGACAATTACTTTATGGAATTCCAAGAAGCGAGAAAGAGATAAATCATTCTAAATCATCCTCCGACATAAATTCATCCTCTTCTTCAGAATTGTCATCACCCGACATAATTTCATCATCATCATCATCAATACGACTCGTACCGGCCACAAGCACAACTTCAATTTCCCCTGACCGGTGTGCAAGTTGACCAACTTCAGTAATAGTTTGATCAATACGACTGGTCTTCTCCACGCGTACTTCATCCTGATACGGTACGGGAACACCAAGAACGTCAATTAGACGTGGTTTGGAACGACAAACAACCAACCAATCAGACCTAGATGTTGTCTTACTACCCAGATAAGGTGTGTAGTAGACTTGTTGACATTGGGAAGCAAATACAAATGGATCGTAACCCTGGTACGTTCTTGTTAGCCTGAAGGGAAAAATATCCTATGTTGTTTTGATGATAACAAACCATTGATAGTTCTAATGTTTGAGTGAGCTTGTTCTTTATAATAGGATCCTTAGCACTCACATCAACATTGATGAAAATGGTAAGTTAGCTTCTTGTGTAAACGAAGGTATGTATTTTACACACAAGAAAGCTATACTATGGAAGGAAGGAGGCAAGGAGGTTGGTTGGGAAATAGGGATCTTCAAAGAGTCCCTAATGTATATGGCATAAGAACTTAACATGCTAGTGCTTATGTTTCTCGTTCTATCTTGGTTTATGCTATAAGCACTTAGCTTTACACTTAATTGTTCTTACATCCTTTTGCCATGCTTCCTTGTACTTAAATTTGTCCATATCCTATCTAATTACATCAAAGTTTGTCATAATCAAAAAGGGGGAGATTGTTAGCCCTAAGGGCGATCGAACTCGGTTTTTGATAATGGACAAACACTTGATGTTGTGTCTAATGTTTATATCTTTGTGATAGAATATCGGAACATATATTGGAAGCTCTAAGTACTTCAATCAAGCCATGATCAAGATTCAAAGTCGTATTATTCAAGGCTCATCTTTCAAGATTGTAATCGCTTGAAGTAAAGATTATGGCCGGTAATTCCGCATTGGCGTATCTAGAGGGGTCTTCCACCATTAGGCCACCACTTTTTGTTGGAAATAATTATGAGGCTTGGAAAGAATGTTTCAAGATATATGTGTGCTCAATAGATTATTCTTTATGGCATATATTTGAAGATGGTCCATATATGCCTATGAAGATGGTGGATGGTGTTCAAGTGCCTAAACCGGACAAAGAGTTAAATGAGTTTGAGTCCAAGAAGATGACTCAAAATTACAAGGCAATGAATATTCTTAGTTGTGCCTTGAATCCGGATGAGTACAACCGTGTGCTTGGAAGAAAATCCGCACACTCCATGTGGAAAATGCTTGAGGTTACTCATGAAGGCACAAATCAAATCAAGGAGTCAAGGTTAAATTTGCTTGTTAGAGAATATGAGCTCTTCTCCATGAAGCCAAATGAGTCAATAAATGAGATGAGCACAAGATTCACAAATGTGATAAATGGCTTGAAGTCTTATGGCAAAGAGTACACCATGGGTGAAATGAATAGGAAGATTCTCAATTCTCTTCCTAAAAGTTGGGAAAATAAAGTCCTTGCCATTGAAGAATCCAAGAATTTAAAGACCTATTCAACGGAGGAACTTCTTGGCTCACTACTCGCCTTTGAGATGAAGATAAAGAAAAATGGTTCTACAAAGGGTAGTGATCTTGAATCCATCATCAATAAAGAAGAAGGAGAGAACTTGTTCTTCAATCTCAAAAATGCAAAGTGCTTGTTAAGCCATTGGGATGAAGAAGATGGTGATGATGATCAAGAAGAATATGATCACACGTGTCTTATGGCATTTGGTAATGAGGTACATCCTTCTCCTTCTACTTCAAATTCTTATGATGATGAGGAGGATGATCCTAATGTGCTTTTATGTGACATGTATGATCAATTGAAAAAATGTGCAAAGCAAAACAAAGACATGAAACTTAAAATTGAATCTTTGCTTGAAGATAAATCTAGGTTGTCTAGTGAGAATAAAAAGCTATGTGATGATGTTGATTGCATGAAAATTGAAAAAGAAAAGCTTATTTCTACTTGCAACACTTCATCATTAAAGTTCCTAGAAACCTATGATAAATTGACATCTCTTGAACTCAAACTTGTTGAATTTGATCTTTTGGAGAACAAAGTTAAAGATCTTACCCTTCTTGTTGAAAACTTTACTAAGGGTAAGAAAAATCTTGATCAAATTTTTGGTTTGCAACGTGCTTCACATGTTAAACTTGGTCTTGGTTATAATGCTAATCACATTGATCATGCTAGCTCTTCTAAGTTGCCTAAGAATCACTTTGTGCATGCTAGTACCTCACATAGGCAAATTAGATATCATGAGCATGTTCACAATTCTTTTAAGCCACACATTTGTAGCACATATTGTGGAAAACATGGTCATACTAATGCTAGATGCCATGTTAAGAAAAAGATTGAAAAATGGGTAAAAACTATTTGGAAAGTTAAACGTATTTCAACTAACCCCCATGGACCCAAACAAAAGTGGGTACCAAAAGATACTCTTCCCTTGATCTTATAGGTTCTTATAAGTTAGATGTATGCCACAAAGCTTAAATGGACTTGATTCGAAGAGAAGTGGCATTGGGGAGAAGTTAAAGGAGATGTGCTAAAGGAAGAAATTCAAAAGCACTCCTTAACACTTGGATTCTCAAAGCTCAAATGTTTAATCAAATGGAGAACCAAGTTGCTTAGATACAAAGAGCAAAGCATCAAGTGATGGCAAGAGCCAAAATTGTCAAGCTAATACCTTCATCACTTGGTAAGAAAGCAAAGGTATCAAATCACTTTCTCTTAACACTTTAATATGTTTAAGTGTTTTTGATATATGTACATGCTTGCTCTTATATATGTTGCATCTCACATTCTTGAATGTTATATTCATATAGATAACCGTTAAGCATGTTCTTTATTGTTCATGTTTATTTAGCTAAGGTATCTATGAGATGTAGCATATGCAACTTGATTGATTCTTGTTTTGTCATGTCATATTCATTTAAGAATCCATCTAGTTGTTTTGGTTTTTGATTAGCATGATCCTTAAGCATATATGTGTTTACTTGAGATTTTGAGCTAATCATGAAGGACCTTTTAAAAGGTACCAAATTTGCTCTCAAGAATTCCTTGTAGGTAACAAAGAGTTCTAAACTTCAAGAAGAAGATATGAACTACAAGGAATGGCACAAATGAGCTTAGACTCCAAGAAAAGAGTCAAATGCCAAGGATCACAAGATTGTAGAGAGTTCATCAAGAAATGAATAGTCACCCATCATTGATGACTCTACACTTGTCATAAAAAGTAGAGGAGATTGCTTTCATCTCATCAATCAAGGATGAACAACAAAGAAAATGGAGCAATCACATGTCAACCTCTCAATGAGCTTCAAACGTTAGTGATCACACGAAAAGGCCTCAATGGACTTGATTGATATAGAAGATCAACCAATATGGTAAGAAGTCCAAGCTCAAAGAGCATTGAGGTACAAGGCTTAACTCATCCCTTGTTAGTGATCATTGGTTTTGTTTTTTGATCCTTTTGTACTAAACTTATACCCCCCCCCCTCCCCTCTATTATTTAGTGTCTTATGCTTTTGGGGAGTTTGTATATGCTATGTTTAGTTTTTACTTGATCTTTATTGCATATAGGGGTGTTGGTGTGTTTATATTCAAGTCTGTAGCATTAATCTTATGTGGTTGATCGTCTAGATGCTTGACTTAGGATGTAAACTCAATATGTGATGTATGCTCAATTGTTCATATTTTACATCATCACATCACTTGTTGGCTTGCTTTTCTTCTTCTAACTCTTATAGCCAACTTGTGTTAGTTATTTTGGAAGTTATATGTGTTATAAATGTTTATGTCTTCAATTGGTATCACATATACTCTCCCTTAATAACTTTGAGATCATATTCTTCATTTTCTTATCCTTTGTGATCTCATTATGGTTTTTGGTTAGTATTACTTTAAGAGTTGTTACACTCATTTAGCTAACCATTAACTTGTTAGAGGAATGTACTTCTAGTGCTATCTTACACTTCCTCTACTTCTTTTGGTTGTGATACATGTGATTAACTTATGAAATCATGGTATCATTTCCACTAGTACTTTGTTAGCTATATTTTCAAACATGTTTTACTATTGGCTATATTTACAATTGGTATCATGTTTTACAATTGGTCAATTGGTATCAAACTTGGTTTTATCTCAAATAGCTAACATCGTATGTTTGATAAACGGGGAGATTGTTCTTTAAGGTTTATTCCCTATCTCCTTTGTTTTTAACTTAGGTTGATATTCTTTTTGAGCCATACATGACCATCTTTTGGATTTACGTGTTAGTATGGACTCCTTGTTTTTTAGAAATCAACCAAGCTTATTCATAAGTAATCCTTCTTCATAATTATTTTTGGTCTTTAGGATTGATCCTATGGTTCTTATTTTATCAATCTACAAGACCATCAAGTTGTTTCCATGGTTTTTTAGTTTGTCTTTATATGGAGAGGATTATTAAATTTCATCAAGCTTCTCCAAAATTAATCTTTACTTTTCTTTGAAATGCTTTTCTTATTGGCGCTCTAATATCCCTTTTTGATTTTGACAAAAAGAGGGAGAGTTTTTAGTGTTGCAAATGTGCCAAGAGAAGTAATTTACAAAAAGGAGAAAGCTTAGAACTTGCAAAATGGGAGAGATAAGTGATTCTTTAATATAGGGGGAGTAGAATTTTTTTTGAGAAAACTTCTACTTGTCTGGGTCCTTAATATCCTTATCTCATGCATACATTTGGTATCTTATTTTTTGCATATTATTCCCATTTGCATCAATGTTTTGTCATCATCAAAAAGGGGGAGATTGTTAGCCTGAAGGGCAAAATATCCTATGTTGTTTTGATGATAACAATCCATTGATAGTTCTAATGTTTGAGTGAGCTTGTTCTTTATAATAGGATCCTTAGCACTCACATCAACATTGATGAAAATGGTAAGTTAGCTTCTTGTGTAAACGAAGGTATGTATTTTACACACAAGAAAGCTATACTATGGAAGGAAGGAGGCAAGGAGGTTGGTTGGGAAATAGGGCTCTTCAAAGAGTCCCTAATGTATATGGCATAAGAACTTAACATGCTAGTGCTTATGTTTCTCGTTCTATCTTGGTTTATCTTATAAGCACTTAGCTTTACACTTAATTGTTCTTACATCCTTTTGCCATGCTTCCTTGTACTTAAATTTGTACATATCCTATCTAATTACATCAAAGTTTGTCATAATCAAAAAGGGGGAGATTGTTAGCCCTAAGGGCGATTGAACTCGGTTTTTGATAATGGACAACCACTTGATGTTGTGTCTAATGTTTATATCTTAGTGATAGAATATCGGAACATATATTGGAAGCTCTAAGTACTTCAATCAAGCCATGATCAAGATTCAAAGTCGTATTATTCAAGGCTCATCTTTCAAGATTGAAGATTGAAGACTTAGGTTTGGTTAGATTAGCTTTGTCATTATAAGTCTTGATCTTATATAGCTCTAACCAAAGCTATCATGAACATAAGCTCTACACTCAAGTCTTGCATGCACACAAACATGTTTTTCAAAAGGCTAAGTTTCAAAACGTTCCTTACATGTGTTCTAATTTCAAAAGCCTTTGTTTTCTAAAGTCTAAGTCCTTTAAAATGGTTTTCCAAGTGTTCTTACTTGTTACCATTTAGGAAAACCTTTTAGACTTCAAAAGACTTCAAAAGAATTCAAAACGTGTGAAAAATCAGCTTGGAAGTTCGGTCAACCGAGCTCAAGATCGGATCAACCGAAGAGAAACAGAGAGGTTGGCTGTTCTGGTTCGGTCGACCTAAGAGGGAGGTCGGACGACCGACCATGGTTCGGATCATCCGAAGTTCAGCTTCGGTCCACCGAGGTGCACTGTTACTAGTCGTTATTTGACCGTTGCTGAGTCGATTTTTCAGCATATTTTCATATGTATAGGTACTCCAAAGCTAGAGAATTATTCCGAGACTTGCAAATACATTTTACATTGATTTCTTATCAAGTCTAAACACTCACAAAGTAAATGCTCTTCATTTCTATGATATAAATCATTCAAGAGCAATCTTTCTAAAGCAAGACAAAGAGTGGATTTCATATGTTCAAAAGAGCTTAAACATTCTTGTACTTCAAAGGTATATTTCTCACTTATAAGAGTGATCAATCTTGTTCTTTAAACATTCAATTCCCTTTCTAAGTGATTGGGTAATTCTTGTAAAAGTCCTACTTAGTGTGGGCAATTTGTAAAGTCCTACTTTGTGTGGGCAAGCTCTTAGTGAGTTTTTCATTGTGTGGTTGTGTTGTAAAACTCTTAGTGAGTTAGCCACATTTGTATACATTCTTCTTAGTGAAGTTGTTTGAAATCCTTGGGTGCGGCTCAAGGTAGTGGATGTAGATTCTAAGTGAATCGAACCACTCTAAATACTTTGTCTTGTTGATTGGGTTTTGCGTTGCTTTTATTCTTCTTGCTCAAACTTCCAATAGCTTTGCAAAGAATCGAAAAAGTTTACAAGATTAGTTAAAACCCAATTCACCCCCCCCTCCCCTCTTGTGTTTTACAGTTCTTTTCCTATGTATTTCTACAAGTTTATATTGAGGATGCACCCTCAAACCTCGTTTTGGAGTAGAATCAAACCAGTCGTATTTGAAAAGTATTATTTTTTGGTGAGGTACTCCAGCAAGTTCAACCTCAATGACTTGCTTTAACTCTCCGTAATAATCTCCTTTAACCCATACCCCACAGTTTGTCGTTCCTTTTCCATCGCTGTGGGCTTTTGTGTGAAATCTATAACCGTTAACAAAGTAACCGGAGTATGATATGTGACGACCCATAATTTCGGATATCAATTTAAAGGTTAGTATTATATTAATTTTTCACTTGATAGGGTTAAAAATGTATTTTAGATTAATTAGCAAGGGTAAAATAGCCCAAACAATAAAGTGGTAATTTTTATTAAAAGACAAGGGCATAATAGTAATTGAAAAAAATTGAGAAATAAAAGAAAAATGAAAAATATTGATGATTATCTTGTACTTGCGCACCAAGAAAGAAAAAAAATATATTAGCGTTAATAGTCCCTGAATTATTTACATAAAAAGTCCTTGCAAATATAAGAAATTACAAGAAATGTCCCTAATTACTACTATAAATAGAAGGCATTTCGGGCCTTTTCATTTGCACCTTCTAAAAAGGGAAAACTTTCCCTAAAAACTCTCTCTGATAAAACTCTTCCAAAATAAATCCCGGTCCAAATAATAAACTTCTGGAATCTCTGGCGGTGAATTTGGCTGCGATAGACAGGTATTTTTATTTATGTTGTCATAATCCTGCAATAATAAAGTTAAGTTAATCGGGGTCATGAAAGAATTAGATTATATTCTCTGAGACTGTCCTACACTCCGTGACCCACCCCACTGGTGAAGACTTTTTCTAATCGGACTTTTGCCGGTTAAGACGGGTGAACCAGAAGAATATAAGTCTAAATTCTTAATTGATCCTAGACTAGAAAAGAGTAACATATATTTTGCATTATATTTAAAATTAAATAGACATTAAGCAAATAGAAACATCCAGTTCTAATATTGGAAAGCGAACAAGAGCGTTTCAATATTAGAATTGGAACCACTTGTTAATTCATACATATTTATTTCATCTATTTTCTTATTCAGTACTGTGCCAGTGACAAATAATTTTAAGAAGGATAGTAATAAGAATCACAGTAACAATGAAAGAAAGAAAAACAGTAGTAGTGGTAGCAAGGATCATGAAAATAATAGTGGTAATAATAACTAGTAATCACAGTAGCAAAATAAAAAGGAATTTATGAAGTATAATTTAAAATTCTTAACAGAAACATGAAAGTAAGCCCCCAAGTCTATATTACTAGCAAGTATGGAAAATAAGTAATAATAATAATAGTGATAGTGATAAATCAGTAAATCAGAAAACTGAGATTACCTTTGTAGTGGAGAGCAGCGGCGGTGTCTCAGCGGCAGCAGTGGAGACACAACAAGATCTGAGAACAATAGGAGAAATATAGGTATAGAATTTTAATAATAATAATAATAAGGATAAGGATAAATAATAAACACAAAACAGAAAATAGAAAATAAAGAGAAAAAGAAAAACAGAAAGGAAAAGAAATGATTACCTTCCCCGGAGATAAGGTGGCAGCGGCGGTGGTGCAGCGGTGGCGGCAGCAACAGATCTGAGAAGAAGAAAAACAAAGAAGAAGAAAGACATCAGAAAAATTAAAATAAAATAAATAGAGAGAAAATAGAAAGAAGAAAAGAAGGGCAGCAAGGCGGTGCTGAGAAGAAAAAATAAATTAAAAGAAGAAGAACGAAGAATGAAATGGGATCTGGGGAAAAGTCGTGAAAAGGGGGAAGGGAGGAGCAATCTAGTGTGGGTGAGATTTATTGTAGAAGTGGGTATGTAGGGAAATATCTAGAAGGGGGTAAAAAGATAATTAAAATATTAGCACATAAGATCCCTAACAATTACCTATGTTACAATCAAGTCCTAAATGATACACTTTATAATTATTTGGACTATAAAATTAAGGAAAATACTTAAAATAAAATATATCTGAAATAACTTATATTCGGAGTTCGGAATAACTTTTATAAATTATATTTTAGTCCTTATAGTTTTATAATTCGTTTTCAAGGCCCGTTAAAGCCTATAAACTACTTCCGGAGAATTTATAAGACTAATAATAATTTATATGACATATTTATGTCTTCGAAAGAGTAGAAATATCGAAGGATGAATATTTACAGTTTAGTCCCTGAACTTTAGGAATTACCCAAAAGACCCCAGAAGCCTAGAAACTTAGTCTAGGCATATTAAGGCTTGCATGTCTTTAGTTTCATAAGTATTTTCTAAAGAGTTGGTATTTGCAAAATAGGTTCATATCTGGAAGAAGGTACAAACAATAAGAGGCTAAGGTGAGTTCCCTCTCAAAACCGGAGAACTTGTTTTATAAATGGGTTTTATGAAAATTGTTTATAAATGAAAAGTTACGATATTTCTGAAATAAAATGCTGGAAAATATTTCTGAAAAGAGAAATTGTTTTCGAAGGAAAAGTTACAGTATTTCTAAAATGGGAATTCTGGAAAGTATTTCTGGAAAAGTAAATGAATGACAACTCTGGAATATCACTGGAATTCTGAAATAATTAAAGAGGGCGTTGCACTGCACAAATATGGTAGCCCCTCGTCCCGACCATTGGGGGTCTGCACTGGTACGAGGCTAGTCACCCGTACAAGGGCATCTCGCACCTTTGGTTTTGGACACTCTGGATATCGTAATGGGATCCCAAACCTGTGTGGGAATCGTTAGGGGCAGGGAAAGCAACGGGCTGACTGGAACCTCTACGTGCACCACATATGGTTCTTAATTCTGATGGCTAACATGTCTCCGGGGTTAGGAGGTTTAACTCAGGAGCTGTTGGTACTGGTTTCCAGTCTGGTGGTACCCCAGTTCTGGTTACATGAAAAGAAAAGGGGGATAAGGTTGAAAATCATAATTATGTCTGGTGTGAGGCTGGTACTGACTAAAGAGTAATTGACTTGGCCGGTCATGCACTCTTTTATTTCTGAATCTGGTACCCGGAATGGTCTTCTTATTCCGGTGGATATTGCTCTTTACCCGGAATGGTCTTTTTATTCCGGTGGATATTTCTGAAATTGAAAAGAAAGAATATTCCAGATAAAGCGGCTATTTTCTAAAATAAAAAAGTTTTTCTCAAATGTTTTTGAAAAAGATAAAGAAAATATTTTCTGAAAGAAAATGATTTTGGAAAAGTAAAAGTGTTTCTAAATAAAGGAAGTTTCTCTGTGTCTTCAAAATAAAAATGTTTGCGAAATAAAATGAGTTTCAAAATCACTATCACACACTTCACTGGGGACTCACTGGGCTATTTATAGCTCACCCTTTCTCTGTTTTCTGTTTTAGTTCTTGCAGGATTGAGGGGATAGAACAAGACTATTTTGAAGTGTAGAGTTGAACCGAAACAAAGAATTGAGTCAACACTAGACACATGTCCAGATTAGAAGATTTTGGTATCAGAGTGCGCAGCGAAAGCTTGGGATTAGAAATCTGTACATTGGGATTCAGTCAAAGACCAGAGTCAACGTAGAAGCCATATAATAGTTTAGAAAAATTTTATCCACTTGTAATTTATATTGTAAAAGATAGAACCCAGTGCCGAGAGGCACGCGGCGTACCCGACCCGAGAGGGACGGGGCGTCACATGATATCACTGAATATATGGTTCGACCTTTTCACAATTCACCAGGATACAATTCATGGCTTTTATAATCTTTATCAGATAATAAAATATATATTTTTCCCAAATGATCTTCCCGGTAAGTTGCAAATTGATAATACATCTGGTCCACTAGTCTCGTCTTCACCATCATTTCGCCCAATGGTTGTAACTTTCATTTTCACGTGGGGTTCGAAATAATAGCTAAAGAATGTAGCAGCTTCTTCGACCAAGTATGCATTGCAAATTGACCCCTCAACTCTGGCCTTGTTTTTTTATCTTCTTTTTTAGATGGTGCAGGTATATGCTTAAAGCATAAGTAGTTAATCACATTTGTAAATACGTACATGAAAAATAAAAATAAAGTTAAGATCATAAAGACATTGGTTGTTACCTCTCGAACGGGTACATCCACCTAAACTGTACCGGGCCACCAACTTTGGCTTCGTAAGGAAGGTGAACCGGCAAGTGTTCCATCACATCAAAAAATTCCAGAGGAAATATTCTCTCTAACTTGCACAATAAAATAGCAGTAGTGTCCTCCAATTCTTGCATATGCGCCACACTCAACTTTGGGGAACACAAATCTCTATAGAACAAACTAAGTTCAGCCAAAGGTCCCCAACCACTTGCTGGTAGTACTTCTCTAAGTGCTATAGGGACAAGTCTCTCCATGAATACATGAGAATCGTGACTCTTCATTCCAGACATTTTCAACTCTTTCATATCAACGCATCGCGCGCCAAATTCGATGCATATCCATCTGGGAGCCTTATTCTTTAACCCACAGCAAAACCATCTCTTTTTGTACCTTGGTAAGAGTGAAACATGCCTTCGATTTCATTGATTTACCTCGCCCATCGTGTTTAATATTCAATTCCGGCTGACTGCAATACCTTTCAACATCCGCTCTAGCCTTAACATTGTCCTTACTTTCATCCTTCACGTCCAACACGGTGTTAAAGACATTATCAAACACATTTTTCTAATTATGCATGACATCAATGTTGTGTCTTATCAGAAGTGTCCGCCAATAAGGTAAGTCCCAAAATATGCTACGTTTGGCCCAATTGTGATCCCGAACCCCTTGCCTTGCTCTTTACCAATCTCTTCAGCTGCAGCGGTAATTTTTTGATAATCTCTAACTCTTAACCACATTCATCACCAGTCAAGCAAGATGGCGGGTCTGCTCTCTCCTGCTGCCGGTCTTTTTGAAATCCCTTTTCATCTCTTCTAAAAGGATGATTAGGTGACAAGAAGCATTTGGGGAAATCGAACCACGATTGTTTCCCGCCAGCATGCAAATGGAAAACTCGTGTTTCCTCCATACAATATGGACAAGCATGAATGCCACCTGTACTCCATCCACTCAACATTTCATATGTTGGGAAATCACTAATTGTCCAAAGTAATGAAGCCCTAAATTTAAAATTTTGCTTTTTGGTGATGTCATAAGTTTCCGCACCTTCACTCCAATTGATTCAATTCATCGATGAGAGGCTGCAAGTACACATCAATCTTGTGTTTTGGATTTTTGGGTCCATGTACAATGATAGTTAAAAAGATTACATTGTTCTTCATACACATCTAAGGGGGGAGATTATAAGGTGTTAGAAGAACTGGCCAAGAAGAATATTGCTTCCCTGACATGCCGAAAGGTGCAAAACCATCTGTACATTACCCAAGCCTTACATTCCGAGGTTCCGCTGCAAAATCGATGTGTGTTCTATCAAAATGTTTCCAAACTTCTCCATCACGTGGGTGATTCATTATTCCCTCTTCCCTCTCACTGTCTGAGTGCCATGTCATGTGTCTTGCTGATTTCTCAGATGCATACAATCTTTGTAATCTCGGAATAATTGGGAAATAATACATCTTTTTGCAAGCAATCTCTTTATGTCGTGTATTTTTTGATTTCTTTTTCTTAATGTACCTAGCATGAACACAAAACTTGCATTCTCTACTCTCGACATCATCTTTCCAGTACAACATACAACCGTTAAAACAAACGTCAATCTTTTGCACTAGTAATCCAAGGCCTTTAACCAATTTCTTCATTTGGTAAAAGTTTTCTAAAGCATTATTTTGTGGAGGAATTGCCTCTTTCATCAACTGCGCAAATTTATCTATAGTAGTTTCAGATAAGTTGTCTTCTGACTTAATACTCAACATTCTAGCAGTCATTGATAGTTGTGAATGGCTTGTACAACCATTGTACAGTGGGCTATCAACAGCCTTCCACACGTCATAGAACATTTGTGCCTCTGGATTGGGAGGTTCTTCCACATCTCTATTATCCGGCTCATTAAAACTTGGTCCTGCAGCATCAAGAACCATCTCTCGATAATTGTTCTGTGTCGTATGTCTTCTAGAATTATCCATATCATGAACAAACGGGATTTGAGGCATTGGAATGAATGCCTCACCATGACATGTCCAATTAAAATAGTTAGACACAAATCCGTTCATAACAAGATGATACTTCACAATATCAGGCATATGAAAATGCTTATTCTTACAAACCCCACAAGGACACCTAATCCCATTAATTTATACATTAACAGACATATTAACAGCGAAATTCACAAATCTTTTCAATCCCGCTATAAACTCTGGACTATGACGAGGTCCACCATTTGCTGTCGAATCCATATACATCCAACTACGGTCCTCCATTATAATCACAACGTCTGCATATATCAAGTTTTAATAAGTAAATGAATATTAGCGATGAACCATATGTTTGATTTTCAACCTTAATTTTGAAGCAATTGGTATGTTCGATTATCAATTATTTAATTATTGAAACTAAAATGATATAATTAGCCTACATTCCAATAATTAAAAATGGAAATCCCTAAAACTTAAAAAAATCGGGGAGATAATACAAAGATAGAAAAGTCAAGGAAGACAATACAATGATAGAAAAACCGGGGATATAATACAAAGATAGAAAAACATGGGAGACAATACAAAGATGCAACATGGGAGAAAATTCATAGGTCTTCATGACAGGTCTCATCTATACAACGCTGCTGAAACACACCTTTCACATGCAAATTGGCAATTGGGTCATCGAAATCTGCTCAAAAATACAAATATTGGTCAAATCTCAGAATTTTATTACAAGAAATTCATTAAAGTTTAGATTACTTTGATACTTATTCTCTCGTAACGAGAATAACATCCATCCTTATGATACTAGTAATTGCAACACTGCAAAACCTAAAGGTACCTCAAATGGATGTGAAAACGTCTTTTCTAAATGGAGAATTAGAAGAAGAAATCCATATGGATAAGCCTGAGGGGGTTTCTGCACCAGGGCAAGAAAACAAAGTGTGTAAATTGGTGAAGTCGTTGTATGGCTTGAAACAAGCACCAAAACAATGGCATGCAAAGTTTGATTATTTCATGATAGAAAATGGATTTAAAATCAATGAATATGACAAATGTGTATATGTCAAAGACGATGAAAATGGATATGTCATTGTATTTCTTTACGTTGATGATATTCTTATTGTTGGTAGCAACAATAAGATGATTAAATCTACTAAAAGCATGTTAAACTCAAGATTTGACATGAAGGATATGGGTTTAGCTGATGTAATCCTTGGAATTAAAATTTCAAGAAGGTCAGATGGGATATTCTTAAGTCAGTCACATTATGTTGACAAGATTTTTGAAAAGTTCAATAAAGATGATTCCAGCACAGCTAGAACGCCGATCGATACAAGTCCAACGTCTATCAAAGAATAGAGGCGAGGATATCTCTCAAGTAGAATATGCGAGAGTTATCGACAGTCTGATGTATCCGATGAGTTGTACAAGACCAGATATAGCCTACGCAGTTACCAAACTAAGTAGATACACGAGTAATCCAGGAGCTGACCACTGGAAATGAATAGTAAGAATACTGAGGTACTTAAAATATACTCGTGATTATGGACTGCACTATACTAGATATCCGTGAGTTATTGAAGAATATAGCGATGCTAATTGGATATCTGATATAAAAAACTCAAAATCCACAAGTGGTTTTATATTCACATTGGGAGGTGCAGCTATATCATTGAAATCCTCTAAACAGACAGTTATAGAAAGATCCACTATGGGATATGAGTTTATAGCTTTGGATAAATGCGGTGAAGAGGCGGAATGGCTACGCTACTTCCTAGAGGATATTCCAAGATGACCAAAGTCGATGCTGGGTATCAGCATACATTGCGATAGTCAATCTGTGATTGAAAGGACACAAAATAATATGTATAATGGTAAATCTATACATGTCCGTCGTAGACATAATACCATAAGACAACTACTCTCAACTGGATTATCTCTGTTGACTATGTAAAGTCAAAGGATAACATAGCGGATTCGTTAACCAAAGCGTTAAATATAGAGTTAGTTGCAAAATCATCAAGAGGAATGAGATTTAAGCCTTTGAATAAATAAGTTGATGCAACGGAAACCCAACCTAGTTGACTGGAGATCCCAAGATCTGGGTTCAATGGGACAACCTAGTTGTAAAAACTTGATTATATCATTGTGGGGTTGTCTCTTATCCATTCCTATGATGAAACAGTGATACCCCACTACAACAAAAATTGTCTATTGCGATGTTTGTCATCTGTCGTATTAAGGCAAAAAAAACGTCGATATAGATATATACCAACATTTTTTACAAATGTCGCGTAAACGTCGCATTTGCCTGTGTCATTATGGTTTTTTACGACATTTGTTACAAGCGCCGGTACCTATCTATTACTACGTTTGTTGCGTCATTTTAAAGTGTATCAAAAGGTACTTTTGCCGATATTTGTAAATAATCGCAACAAGTCGTCTATTCCGACGTTTGTAAATATCGTGAATAAGTAGTTATTACAACGTTTTTAAATAGTCGCAACAAAATACCTATTCTGACATTCGTAAATTTTCAAACCCGGCTGGCCGAGCTGAACCAAGTCGAGTTGGAGCCGAGCCGTCGACTCTAGTCACCTTTGAATAATATATAATAAATTTTCTCCCTACTCAAAGAGATGGGAATTGAGCACGCGGCCTCCTGCATTAAGTCGTGCAATGGGCCGCTGAGCTAAATAATCATTTGTTATTTGTTTCTCCTCCTATTATAATTATTATAATGAAATTTTGGATTTTGTACCTTTACTTATTTTAATTTCTCTTTGTGTTTTGATTTTTTTATGAATCAAATTAAAATTAATACACTCACATTAAAATTTTAATAATTAAATGTTTACTTTTTCTTTAAAAAATATTTCAGAAACATAATCTTTTTATTTGTGTTTGTCTGAAAATGTCACGAGATCTAACGACAAAATATATAAATGTCGATATATGAGTCGCAAAAAGTAACATTTTATAACAACATGTAATGTAAATGTCACTAACTAACATCAAATTGTGGGTAAGAATTTTTTTTTACTATAACTGTCGTTATGAAACGTCGTATAAAATACAAATATAGCGATGTTTGTATGAAATGTCACGTGATTTAATGATGTTGTATATAAATGTCGCTATATGAATCGCAAAAGGTAACAATTTATAACAACATTTAATGTACACTGTGCTAACAAGATCTCAGCCGGGTCGTTAATTAGAAGACACGATATTCTCAAACAACTATTCTTAGCAGTCAGATCAACGGCCCCAAAGGCTGAGAGCATGTCAACATGGTACTGACAAAAACCCTGTCAGCACCGGAACCAAAATGCATCAGATTCGTCAAAAAAGAAGAAGAAGGGATTGTATTATTATCTTAGACAGCAATATTCCCTTATTAGCCTAATATGACTCTGGATCTTCTACAACATCTTCTATTCCATTGTTTAGTATACCAATAAAATGATCACATGTGGTGCAATGTGATTACTCCAAGCTCATTAAATCTCTGTAGAATGGTTTTGCTACACTTGAAGACAGTGTTCTATAAGATCCGGAGTCGCCTAATACATGTATGGCAACATTGTCTAGTAAGTAGACTTGGAAACTCCCAGATAGTTGATAAAATTTTCTGACAGGGTAGTATGAAAGTTAAATTTCTCGTCTTATACTTCTAATCTATTTGCAAAGGCAGCCTAAGGCTAACAATAATTTTCTCTCGTGTTCCTGTCTTTAGAATGCCCCTTGGTGTTTCCTGATATTATGAATGTTCCAAAAGATTGCGAAAATTCGATTACTATTCAGACATCTTGCTGTGATTATTGAAGAGTCACATGTCTCCGTTGCAAGAGCAGAGCTTTATTACTAGTAATCAAGCTTTAAACTGCGCTGCTTCGCTTGGCCGTAAGTTGCTGAAGAACAATGTCTCCACTAATATTTATAATCTTTGTCACACAAAGTTGAAGGATTTCTTCATCCAAGGTAATTATTTCATTTTTTTACCGCGAAACTTGTCAAGATTTATATATAACTATGAAGACTTTTAAAATGATCCCACAATAATATAATTAGGAGAGAAAATAAACAACAAGATTAAAAGGGCAAAAAGATTTTATAAGATGGAACAAGCAGAAAGCTTGTAATGAGGCAGCAACTTTTCTGGAAGCAAAATGCTTCACCAATGATGTTAGCCAATCAGATTTAAGCGGCAGAAGACAAGGAATGAGCTGCTACTCTAAGAAGCCAAATTGCTTCTCAAGATGATTTTAGCCAATCGTCTTAAGAGAGAGACAAGACAAAAGATGGAAAGAAATTGTTGCTTTTCTGGATGATTTTACAAAGGTAATACTAATAATTTGCTTGATTAAGTTTGGAAGGAGAATTAAGTTTGTAACTTAATTGTCGTCAATCGTTTGCTTGATCGTTTGTGACATGTTAGCAACCGTCTCGTCCAACTTGAAATTCTCACCGTCCGAACTCTTCATAATGATCGTCTTTGGTGAAGACATTGGGTAAATTTTAATTTTTCTGGGTAATTAATTATAGAATGAAGAGACTCAAGGACATCATCAAGTGCTGTGGCCCGGTGGGCAAGTGCTTGGCCCGGGACCGAGAGGTCCCGGGTTCGATACCTCCCTCACACAAGGGGAATGATTTAATTGTCATTTCTTTGGGTTCCCTTGTGTGAGGTCTTATACACCCCTCACGGGGCACCCGCTCAACGGGACTTCTACTACTCCTCACGGGGCACCCCGCGCAACGGGACTTCTACGACATCCGCTCAACGAGGTCATCTACTTCTCCCCTCTCGGGGTCCTTATACGACACCCGCTCAAACGGGACTTCTACGACTCCCCTCACGGGGGCACCCGCTCTGCCGGGCTTCTACTACTCCTCCTCTGGTGAGGCCGACCTCCTCTGGAGAGGTCTAATATAGATAAATAATTGTAATAAACTAGACCATACTTATAAATGGTCTAGTTTTTAAAAAATAAAAAAATAAAAAAAAAATAAAAAAAAAAAAAAAAAAGAGACTCAAGGACAAGGTAGTTGTAGAATATTACTTCCATTTACATAAATATAATTTGGGAATGAACTGTAACTGTTGTAACCGTTCTCTAATGTATTTTTTTCCTTTATAGAAAAATTAATGTCCGTTAAGAGAAGTGGCCATGCGCACAAAAACATTATTCAGGACCAGATACACTTGTCTTTGACCAATTTTCCTCCTATAATTTTAGATGTTTCTTAACAATTTTAGTTTAAAATATTATTGTATTAATCACATGGATAAAAATTACAAACTGAGAACTAAAGTTCTCTCTTTTAGCGAAGAATCTCGTAGATAATCAATATGCAGTGAAAACTAACAACCGTTTGAATTATTGGAGAATCCTAATGGTAGGAATTATAGGTGATTTATAAACAGACTCGTTTAGTGTAATAATTGCTCGTGTCATGCACGGCAATCAATTGAAATAGCCAAAAAAAGGACTTTATCATCAACAAGTATGCTACATTGTTTAATAAATTCATTAATTTTTATGTCAATATGGAATTAAAGAAAAAAAACCCATGATTAATAGGCCCTCTCTACTCTGTCCATACATGCTGCAAAAGAGATTCACGGATTATCCTTTACGGCTCAATCATAAATACCATTTTAAATATCCATTATTCGATAAAAACTAAAATTCAGTAATAATTTAGAGTTGAACTAATATGCTAATCCCTTAATTCTAAACTAAAGTTCTTTACTAGCAAGGTTTTCTTTATTTATTTATTTATTTTTTTGTTCTTTGTTTGCTGAATATGCATAATGCAACTAAAAACACTAAATTCCATTAAAGAATATTCATTTGCATAGTAAAACCAAAAGCATTAAAGGGACTACAACAATTTAGATGAAGAACAAACAAAATCCTTTTTCGTCAATCATTTGCTTGATCGTTTGCGACTTCTTAGCAACAGTCTCGTCCAACTCGAAATTCAACTGTCAGAACTCTTCACGATGATCGTCTTTGGTGAAGACATTGGGTAATTTTAATTTTTCTAGGTAATTAATTAAAGAATAAAGAGACTCAGTGACAAGGTAGTTGTAGACTATTACTTCCATTCACATAAATATTATTTGGGAATGAACTGTAACTAGTATAACTGTTTTCTAATGTATTTTTTTACTTTATAGAAAAATTAATATCCTTTAAGAGAAGTGGCCAAGCCAATAAAAACATTATTTTGGACCAGATACACTTGTCTTTGTCCAATTTTCCCTCAATAATTTTAGATGTTTCTTAACAATTTTAGTTTAAAATATAATTGTATTAATCACATGGATAAAAATTACAAACTGAAAACTAAAGTACTATCTTTTAGCGAAGAATCTCGTAGATAATCAACATGCAGTGCAAAATAACAACCGTTTGAATTATTGGAGAAACATAATGGTAGGAATTATAGGTGATTTATAAACACACTCGTTTAGTCTAATAATTGCTCGTGTCATGCACGACAAACTAATGAAATTGCCAAAAAAAGGACTATATCATCAACATGTAAGCTACATTGTTTTATAAATTCATTCATTTTTATGTCAATATGGAATTAAAGAAAAAACCCATGATTAATAGGCCCTCTGTACTCTGTCCATAGAAGCTGCAAAAGAGATTCACGGATTATCCTTTACGGCTCAATCATAAATACCATTCTAAATATCCATTATTCGATAAAAACTAAAATTCAGTAATAATTTAGAGTTGAACTAATATGCTAATCCCTTAATTCTAAACTAAAGTTCTTTACTAGCAAGGTTTTCTTTCTTCTTGTTTTTTTTTTGTTCTTTGTTTGCTGAATATGCATAATGCAACTAAAAACACTAAATTCCATCAAAGAATATTCATTTGCATATTAAAACCAAAAGCATTAAAGGGACTACAAAAATTTAGATGAAGAACAAACAAAATCCTTTTCCAGCAATAATTTGCTTGATTAAGTTTGGAAGGAGAATTAAGTTGTTAACGTAATTGTCGTCAATCATTTGCTTGATCGTTTTCGACATGTTAGCAACCATCTCGTCCAACTCGAAATTCTCACTGTCAGAACTCTTCACGATGATCGTCTTTGGTGAAGACATTGGGTAATTTTAATTTTTCTGGGTAATTAATTATAGAATGAAGAGACTCAGGGACAAGGTAGATGTAGAATATTACTTCCATTTACATAAATATAATTTGGGAATGAACTGTAACTGTTGTAACCGTTCTCTAATGTATTTTTTTCCTTTATAGAAAAATTAATGTCCGTTAAGAGAAGTGGCCATGCGCACAAAAACATTATTCAGGACCAGATACACTTGTCTTTGACCAATTTTCCTCCTATAATTTTAGATGTTTCTTAACAATTTTAGTTTAAAATATTATTGTATTAATCACATGGATAAAAATTACAAACTGAGAACTAAAGTTCTCTCTTTTAGCGAAGAATCTCGTAGATAATCAATATGCAGTGAAAAATAACAACCGTTTGAATTATTGGAGAATCCTAATGGTAGGAATTATAGGTGATTTATAAACAGACTCGTTTAGTGTATTAATTGCTCGTGTCATGCACGGCAATCAATTGAAATAGCCAAAAAAAGGACTTTATCATCAACAAGTATGCTACATTGTTTAATAAATTCATTAATTTTTAAGTCAATATGGAATTAAAGAAAAAAACCCATGATTAATAGGCCCTCTCTACTCTGTCCATACAAGCAGCAAAAGAGATTCACGGATTATCCTTTACGGCTCAATCATAAATACCATTTTAAATATCCATTATTCGATAAAAACTAAAATTCAGTAATAATTTAGAGTTGAACTAATATGCTAATCCCTTAATTCTAAACTAAAGTTCTTTACTAGCAAGGTTTTCTTTATTTTATTTTTATTTTTTTTGTTCTTTGTTTGCGGAATATGCATAATGCAACTAAAAACACTAGATTCCATTAAAGAATATTCATTTGCATAGTAAAACCAAAAGCATTAAAGGGACTACAAACATTTAGATGAAGAACAAACAAAATCCTTTTCCAGCAATAATTTGCTTGATTAAGTTTGGAAGGAGAATTAAGTTGTTAACGTAATTGTCGTCAATCATTTGCTTGATCGTTTTCGACATGTTAGCAACCATCTCGTCCAACTCGAAATTCTCACTGTCAGAACTCTTCACGATGATCGTCTTTGGTGAAGACATTGGGTAATTTTAATTTTTCTGCGTAATTAATTATAGAATGAAGAGACTCAGGGACAAGGTAGATGTAGAATATTACTTCCATTTACATAAATATAATTTGGGAATGAACTGTAACTGTTGTAACCGTTCTCTAATGTATTTTTTTCCTTTATAGAAAAATTAATGTCCGTTAAGAGAAGTGGCCATGCGCACAAAAACATTATTCAGGACCAGATACACTTGTCTTTGACCAATTTTCCTCCTATAATTTTAGATGTTTCTTAACAATTTTAGTTTAAAATATTATTGTATTAATCACATGGATAAAAATTACAAACTGAGAACTAAAGTTCTCTCTTTTAGCGAAGAATCTCGTAGATAATCAATATGCAGTGAAAAATAAAAACCGTTTGAATTATTGGAGAATCCTAATGGTAGGAATTATAGGTGATTTATAAACAGACTCGTTTAGTGTAATAATTGCTCGTGTCATGCACGGCAATCAATTGAAATATCCAAAAAAAGGACTTTATCATCAACAAGTATGCTACATTGTTTACTAAATTCATTAATTTTTAGGTCAATATGGAATTAAAGAAAAAAACCCATGATTAATAGGCCCTCTCTACTCTGTCCATACAAGCTGCAAAAGAGATTCACGGATTATCCTTTACGGCTCAATCATAAATACCATTTTAAATATCCATTATTCGATAAAAACTAAAATTCAGTAATAATTTAGAGTTGAACTAATATGCTAATCCCTTAATTCTAAACAAAAGTTCTTTACTAACAAGGTTTTCTTTATTTATTTATTTATTTTTTTTGTTCTTTGTTTACTGAATATGCATAATGCAACTAAAAACACTAAATTCCATTAAAGAATATTCATTTGCATAGTAAAACCAAAAGCATTAAAAGGGACTACAACAATTTAGATGAAGAACAAACAAAATCCTTTTTCGTCAATCATTTGCTTGATCGTTTGCGACTTCTTAGCAACAGTCTCGTCCAACTCGAAATTCAACTGTCAGAACTCTTCACGATGATCGTCTTTGGTGAAGACATTGGGTAATTTTAATTTTTCTAGGTAATTAATTAAAGAATAAAGAGACTCAGTGACAAGGTAGTTGTAGACTATTACTTCCATTCACATAAATATTATTTGGGAATGAACTGTAACTAGTATAACTGTTTTCTAATGTATTTTTTTACTTTATAGAAAAATTAATATCCTTTAAGAGAAGTGGCCAAGCCAATAAAAACATTATTTTGGACCAGATACACTTGTCTTTGTCCAATTTTCCCTCAATAATTTTAGATGTTTCTTAACAATTTTAGTTTAAAATATAATTGTATTAATCACATGGATAAAAATTAAAAACTGAAAACTAAAGTACTATCTTTTAGCGAAGAATCTCGTAGATAATCAACATGCAGTGCAAAATAACAACCGTTTGAATTATTGGAGAAACATAATGGTAGGAATTATAGGTGATTTATAAACAGACTCGTTTAGTCTAATAATTGCTCGTGTCATGCACGACAAACTAATGAAATTGCCAAAAAAAGAACTATATCATCAACATGTAAGCTACATTGTTTTATAAATTCATTCATTTTTTATGTCAATATGGAATTAAAGAAAAAAACCCATGATTAATAGGCCCTCCGTACTCTGTCCATAGAAGTCTGCAAAAGAGATTCACGGATTATCCTTTACGGCTCAATCATAAATACCATTCTAAATATCCATTATTCGATAAAAAACTAAAATTCGAGTAATAATTTAGAGTTGAACTAATATGCTAATCCCTTAATTCTAAACTAAAGTTCTTTACTAGCAAGGTTTTCTTTCTTCTTGTTTTTTTTTGTTCTTTGTTTGCTTTGAATATGCATAATGCAACTAAAAAACACTAAATTCCATCAAAGAATATTCATTTGCATATTAAAACCAAAAAGCATTAAAGGGACTACAAAAATTTAGATGAAGAACAAACAAAATCCTTTTCCAAACAATAATTTGCTTGATTAAGTTTGGAAGGAGAATTAAGTTGTTAACGTAATTGTCGTCAATCATTTGCTTGATCGTTTTCGACATGTTAGCAACCATCTCGTCCAACTCGAAATTCTCACTGTCAGAACTCTTCACGATGATCGTCTTTGGTGAAGACATTGGGTAATTTTAATTTTTCTGCGTAATTAATTATAGAATGAAGAGACTCAGGGACAAGGTAGATGTAGAATATTACTTCCATTTACATAAATATAATTTGGGAATGAACTGTAACTGTTGTAACCGTTCTCTAATGTATTTTTTTCCTTTATAGAAAAATTAATGTCCGTTAAGAGAAGTGGCCATGCGCACAAAAACATTATTCAGGACCAGATACACTTGTCTTTGACCAATTTTCCTCCTATAATTTAAATGTTTCTTAACAATTTTAGTTTAAAATATTATTGTATTAATCACATGGATAAAAATTACAAACTGAGAACTAAAGTTCTCTCTTTTAGCGAAGAATCTCGTAGATAATCAATATGCAGTAAAAAATAACAACCGTTTGAATTATTGGAGAATCCTAATGGTAGGAATTATAGGTGATTTATAAACAGACTCGTTTAGTGTATTAATTGCTCGTGTCATGCACGGCAATCAATTGAAATAGCCAAAAAAAGGACTTTATCATCAACAAGTATGCTACATTGTTTAATAAATTCATTAATTTTTATGTCAATATGGAATTAAAGAAAAAAACCCATGATTAATAGGCCCTCTCTACTCTGTCCATACAAGCTGCAAAAGAGATTCACGGATTATCCTTTACGGCTCAATCATAAATACCATTTTAAATATCCATTATTCGATAAAAACTAAAATTCAGTAATAATTTAGAGTTGAACTAATATGCTAATCCCTTAATTCTAAACTAAAGTTCTTTACTAGCAAGGTTTTCTTTCTTCTTGTTTTTTTTTTGTTCTTTGTTTGCTGAATATGCATAATGCAACTAAAAACACTAAATTCCATTAAAGAATATTCATTTGCATAGTAAAACCAAAAGCATTAAAGGGACTACAACAATTTAGATGAAGAACAAACAAAATCTTTTTTCGTCAATCAGTTGCTTGATCGTTTGCGACTTCCTAGCAACCGTCTCGTCCAAATCGAAATTCTCACAGTCAGAACTCTTCACGATGATCGTCTTTGGTGAAGACATTGGGTAATTTTAATTTTTCTAGGTAATTAATTATAGAATAAAGAGACTCAGTGACAAGGTAGTTGTAGACTATTACTTCCATTCACATAAATATTATTTGGGAATGAACCGTAATTAGTGTAACTATTTTCTAATGTATTTTTTTACTTTTTAGAAAAATTAATATCCTTTAAGAGAAGTGGCCAAGCCAATAAAAACATTATTTTGGAACAGATACACTTGTCTTTGTCCAATTTTCCCTCAATAATTTTAGATGTTTCTTAACAATTTTAGTTTAAAATATAATTGTATTAATCACATGAATAAAAATTACAAACTGAAAACTAAAGTACTATCTTTTAGCGAAGAATCTCGTAGATAATCAACATGCAGTGCAAAATAACAACCGTTTGAATTATTGGAGAAACATAATGGTAGGAATTATAGGTGATTTATAAACAGACTCGTTTAGTCTAATAATTGCTCGTGTCATGCACGACAAACTAATGAAATTGCCAAAAAAAAGGACTATATCATCAACATGTAAGCTACATTGTTTTATAAATTCTTTAATTCTTATGTCAATATGGAATTAAAGAAAAAACCCATGATTAATAGGCCCTTTCTACTCTGTCCATACAAGCTGCAAAAGAGATTCACGGATTATCCTTTACGGCTCAATCATAAATACCATTTTAAATATCCATTATTCGATAAAAACTAAAATTCAGTAATAATTTAGAGTTGAACTAATATGCTAATCCCTTAATTCTAAACTAAAGTTCTTTACTAGCAAGGTTTTCTTTGTTCTTGTTTTTTTTTTCTTTGTTTGCTGAATATGCATAATGCAACTAAAAACACTAAATTCCATTAAAGAATATTCATTTGCATAGTATAACCAAAAGCATTAAAGGGACTAAAACAATTTAGATGAAGAACAAACAAAATCCTTTTCCAGCAATAATTTGCTTGATTAAGTTTGGAAGGAGAATTAAGTTGTTAACGTAATTGTCGTCAATTATTAGCTTGATCGTTTGCGACATGTTAGCAACCGTCTTGTTCAACTCGAAATTCTCACCGTCAGAACTCTTCACGATGATCGTCTTTGGTGAAGACGTTGGGTAATTTTAATTTTTCTGGGTAATTAATTATAGAATGAAGAGACTCTGGGACAAGGTAGTTGTAGAATATTACTTCCATTTACATAAATATAATTTGGGAATGAACTGTAACTGTTGTAACCGTTCTCTAATGTATTTTTTTCCTTTATTGAAATATTAATGTCCATTAAGAGAAGTGGCCATGCCCACAAAAACATTATTCAGGACCAGATACACTTGTCTTTGACCAATTTTCCTCCTATAATTTTAGATGTTTCTTAACAATTTTAGTTTAAAATATTATTGTATTAATCACATGGATAAAAATTACAAACTGAGAACTAAAGTTCTCTCTTTTAGCGAAGAATCTCGTAGATAATCAATATAACAAACTCCCCCAAAGCATAAAACACTACATAATAGATGGGAGGGGGGATTTTAAAAAGAGATTTCATCACAAGGATCAAATCATTAAGCTCTCTTATAGCATGTTCAAAATAATCAAAACAAATGAAGAGAAAACATGTTATTGAAAGAAAGAGATTGAGTTTAGCAATATCTCATTGAATTTGATGAATGCTTTTGCACTTTGAGTTCTTTCAATGAGTTCCTTGAGCTTCTCAATCTTCTTTGCATGACAAGTGTAGAGTCATCAATGATGGGTGACTTTTCTTTTCTTGATGAACCCTCTACAATCTTGTAATCCTTAGCATTTGACTCTTTTCTTGGAGTCTTAGCTCACTTGTGCCATTCCTTGTAGTTCATATCTTCATCTTGAAGCTTAGAACTCTTTGTTACCTACAAGGAATTCTTGAGAACAAATATGGTACCTTTTTAAAGGTCCTTCATGATTAGCTCAAAATATCGAGAAGCACATATATGCATAAGGATCATGCAAATCAAAAACCAAAACAACTAGATGGATTCTTTAAATGAATATGACATGATAAAACAAGAATCAATCAAGTTGCATATGCTACATCTCATAGATACCTTAGCTAAAATAGACAAGGACAATAATGAACATGCCTAAGGTTATCTATATGAATATAACATTCAAGAATGTGAGATGCAACATGTACAAGAGCAAGCATATAAAAATATATATATCAACAAAACACAATAAAGTGTTAAGAGAAAGTGATTTGATAACTTTGCTTTCTTACCAAGTGATGAAGGTATTAGCTTGACAATTTTGGCTCTTGTCATCACTTGATGCTATGCTCTTTGTATCTAAGCAACTTGGTTCTCCAATTGATTAACATTTGAGCTTTGAGAATCCAAGTGTTAAGGAGTGCTTTTGAATTTCTTCCTTTAGCACATCTCCTTTAACTTCTCCCCAATGCCACTTCTCTTCGAATCAAGTCCATTTAAGCTTTGTGGCATACATCTAACTTATAAGAACCCATAAGATCAAGGGAAGAGTAACTTTTGGTACCCACTTTTGTTTGGGTCCATGGGGGTTAGTTGAAATATGTTTAACTTTCCAAATAGTTTTTACCCCTTTTTCAATCTTCTTCTTAACATGGCATCTAGCATTAGAATGACCATGTTTTCCACAATATGTGCAACAAATGTGTGGCTTAGAAGAATTGTGAACATGCTCATGATATCTAATTTCCCTATGTGAGGTACTAGCATGCACAAAGTGATTCTTAGGCAATTTAGAAGAGCTAGCATGATCAATGTGATTAGCATTATAACCAAGACCATGCATGTGAAGCACGTTGCAAACCAAGAATTTGATCAAGATTTTTTTTACCCTTAGTAAAGATTTCAACAAGAAGGGTAAGATCTTTAACTTTGTTCTCCAAAAGATCAAATTCAACAAGTTTGAGTTCAAGAGATGTCAATTTATCATAGGTTTCTAGGTACTTTAATGATGAAGTGTTGCAAGTAGAAATAAGCTTTTCTTTTTCAATTTTCATGCAATCGACATCATCACATAGCTTTTTATTCTCACTAGACAACCTAGATTTATCTTCAAGCAAAGATTCAATTTTAAGCTTCATGTCTTTGTTTTGCTTTGCACATTTTTTCAATTGATCATACATGTCACATAAAAGCACATTAGGATCATCCTCCTCATCATCATAAGAATTTGAAGTAGAAGGAGAAGGATGTACCTCATTACCAAATGCCATAAGACATGTGTGATCATATTCTTCTTGATCATCATCACTTTCTTCTTCATCCCAATGGCTTAACAAGCACTTTGCATTTTTGATTTTGAAGAACAATTTCTCTACTTCTTCTTTATTGATGATGGACTCAAGATCACTACCCTTTGTAGAATCATTTTTCTTTATCTTCATTTCAAAGGTGAGTAGTGAGCCAAGAAGTTCCTCCGTTGAATAGGTCTTTAAATTCTTGGATTCTTCAATGGCAAGGGCTTTATTTTCCCAACTTGTAGGAAGAGAATTGAGAATCTTCCTATTCATTTCACCCATGGTGTACTCTTTGCCATAAGACTTCAAGCCATTTATCACATTTGTGAATCTTGTACTCATCTCATTTATTGACTCATTTGGCTTCATGGAGAAGAGCTCATATTTTCTAACAAGCAAATTCAACTTTGACTCCTTGATTTGATTTGTGCCTTCATGAGTAACTTCAAGCATTTTCCACATGGAGTGTGTGGATTTTCTTCCAATGACACGATTGTACTCATCTTGACTTAAGGCACAACTAAGGATGTTCATTGCCTTGTAATTTTGAGTCATCTTCTTGGACTCAAGCTCATTTAACTCCTTGTCCGGTTTTGGTACAAGAACACCATCCACCATCTTCATAGACACATATGGACCAACTTCAAATATATGCCATAAAGAATAATCTATTGAGCACACATATATCTTGAATTGTTCCTTCCAAGCCTCATAATTATTTCCATCAAAAAGTGGTGGCCTATTGGTGGAAGACCCCTCTAGATACGCCAATGCGGAATTACCGGCCATAATCTTTTCTTCAAGCTGTTAAGCTAAATGTGAAGACTAGGCTCTGATACCAATTGTAAAACACAAGAGGGGGGGGGGGGGGTGAATTGGGTTTTAGTCGAACTTGGGAACTTTTTCAAATCTTAGCAATGCTAGTAGAAGTTTATGCAAGATGAGCAAATGCAAAACTAAACCCAACAACAAGACAAAGGATTTAGAGTGGTTCGATTCACTTAGAATCTACATCCACTACCTTGAGCCGCACCCAAGGATTTCAACAACTTCACTAAGAAGACTTTTTACAAATGTGGCTAATTCACTAAGAGTTTTACAACACAACCACAATACAAAAGCTCACTAAGAACTTGCCCACACAAAGTAGGACTTTACAAATTGCCCACACAAAGTAGGACTTTACAAATTGCCCACACAAAGTAGGACTTTTACAAGAATTACCCAATCACTTAGAAAGGGAATTGAATGTTTAAAGAACAAGGTTGATCACTCTTAAAAGTGAGAAATATACCTTTGAAGTACAAGAATGTTTAAGCTCTTTTGAACATATGAATTCCACTCTTTGTCTTGCTTTTTGATAGAACACCTTTGAATGAATTAGATCATGGAGATCAAGTGTTTTTGCTTTGAAGGTGTTTAGACTTGATAAGAAATCAATGTAAATTGTATGTCCAAGTCTTAGAATGATTCTCTAGCTTTGGAGTATTTATACATTTCAAAATAGGCTGAAAATCGAGTCTCCAACGGTCAAATAACGGCTAGTAGAAGCAGAGTTCGGTTGACCGAACATGGCACTTCGGATGACCGAGCACAGGGTCGGTCGACCTTCCAAGTACCTCGGTTGACCGAGGCTGGGCAGATCTTGTCTCTGTTTGGCTTCGGTTGATCCGAGCAAAAACTCGGTTGACCGACTTTCTGAGCTTATTTTTCACACGTTTTGAAATCTTTTGAAGTCTTTTAAAGTCTAAAATGTTTTCCTAAAAGGTAACAAGTAAGATCACTTGGAAAACCATTTTAAAGGACTTAGACTTAGAAAACAAAGGCTTTTGAAATACGAACTCATGTAAGGAACGTTTTGAAACTTAGCCTTTTGAAAAACGTGTTTGTGTGCATGCAAGACTAGAGTGTAGAGCTTATGTTCATGAGAGCATTGGTTAGAGCTTTATAAGATAACGACTAATGACGACAAAGCTAAACTAACCAAACCTAAGTCTTCAATCTTCAATCTTGAAAGATAAGCCTTGAATATAACTTTGAATCTAGATACCAATGGCTTGATTGAAGTACTTAGAGCTTCCAATATATGTTCCGATATTCTATCACAAAGATATAAACATTAGACACAACATCAAGTGTTTGTCCATTATCAAAAACCGAGTTTGATCGCCCTTAGGGCTAACATAACTGTTCTCTAATGTATTTTTTTCCTTTATAGAAAAATTAATATCCTTTAAGAGAAGTGGCCAAGCCTATAAAAACATTATTCAGGACCAGATACACTTGTCTTTGTCCAATTTTCCCTCAATAATTTTAGATGTTTCTTAACAATTTTAGTTTAAAATATAATTGTATTAATCACATGGATAAAAATTACAAACTGAGAACTAAATTTCTATCTTTTAGCGAAGAATCTCGTAGATAATCAACATGCAGTGCAAAATAAAAACCGTTTGAATTATTGGAGAAACATAATGGTAGGAATTATAGGTGATTTATAAACATACTCGTTTAGTCAAATAATTGCTTGTGTCATGCACGACAAACTTTTGAAATTGCCAAAAAAATGACTATATCATCAACATGTAAGCTACATTGTTTTATAAATTCATTAATTTTTATGTCAATATGGAATTAAAGAAAAAACCCATGATTAATAGGCCCTCTCTACTCTGTCCATACAAGCTGCAAAAGAGATTCACGGATTATCCTTTACGGCTCAATCATAAATACCATTTTAAATATCCATTATTCGATAAAAACTAAAATTCAGTAATAATTTAGAGTTGAACTAATATGCTAATCCCTTAATTCTAAACTAAAGTTCTTTACTAGCAAGGTTTTCTTTCTTCTTGTTTTTTTTTTGTTCTTTGTTTGCTGAATATGCATAATGCAACTAAAAACACTAAATTCCATTAAAGAATATTCATTTGCATAGTAAAACCAAAAGCATTAAAGGGACTACAACAATTTAGATGAAGAACAACAAAATCCTTTTCCGTCAATCATTTGCGACTTCTTAGCAACCGTCTCGTCCAACCCGAAATTCTCACTGTCAGAACTCTTCACGATGATCGTCTTTGGTGAAGACATTGGGTAATTTTAATTTTTTTGGGTAATTAATTATAGAATAAAGAGACTCAGGGACAAGGTAGTTGTAGAATATTACTTCAATTTACATAAATATAATTTGGGAATGAACTGTAGCTGTTGTAACCGTTCTCTAATGTATTTTTTTCCGTTATAGAAAAATTAATGTCCGTTAAAAGAAGTGGCCATGCCCACAAAAACATTATTCAGGACCAGATACACTTGTCTTTGACCAATTTTCCTCCTATAATTTTAGATGTTTCTTAACAATTTTAGTTTAAAATATTATTGTATTAATCACTTGGATAAAAATTACAAAATGAGAACTAAAGTTCTCTCTTTTAGCGAAGAATCTCTTAGATAATCAATATGCAGTGAAAAATAACAACCGTTTGATTTATTGGAGAATCACAATGGTAGGAGTTATAGGTGATTTATAAACAGACTCGTTTAGTGTAATAATTGCTCGTGTCATGCACGGCAATCAATTGAAATAGCCAAAAAAAGGACTATATCATCAACAAGTATGCTACATTGTTTAATAAATTCATTAATTTTTATGTCAATTGGAATTAAAGAAAAAACCCATGATTAATAGGCCCTCTCTACTCTGTCCATACAACCTGCAAAAGAGATTCATGGATTATCCTTTACGGCTCAATCATAAATACCATTTTAAATATCCATTATTCGATAAAAACTAAAATTCAGTAATAATTTAGAGTTGAACTAATATGCTAATCCCTTAATTCTAAACTAAAGTTCTTTACTAGCAAGGTTTTCTTTATTATTATTATTTTTTTTGTTCTTTTTGTTTGCTGAATATGCAAAATGCAACTAAAAACCCTAAATTCCATTAAAGAATATTCATTTGCATAGTAAAACCAAAAGCATTAAAGGGACTACAACAATTTAGATGAAGAACAAACAAAATCCTTTTTCGTCAATCATTTGCTTGATCGTTTGCGACTTCTTAGCAACCGTCTCGTCCAACTCGAAATTCTCACCGTCAGAACTCTTCACGATGATCGTCTTTGGTGAAGACATTGGGTAATTTTAATTTTTCTGGGTAATTACTTATAGAATGAAGAGACTAAGGGACAAGGTAGTTGTAGAATATTACTTCCATTTACATAAATATAATTTGGGAATGAACTGTAACTGTTGTAACCGTTCTCTAATGTATTGTTTTCCTTTATAGAAAAATTAATGTCCGTTAAGAGAAGTGGCCATGCCCACAAAAACATTATTCAGGACCAGATACACTTGTCTTTGACCAATTTTCCACCTATAATTTTAGATGTTTCTTAACAATTTTAGTTTAAAATATTATTGTATTAATCACATGGATAAAAATTACAAACTGAGAACTAAAGTTCTCTCTTTTAGCGAAGAATCTCGTAGATAATCAATATGCAGTGAAAAATAACAACCGTTTGAATTATTGGAGAATCACAATGGTAGGAATTATAGGTGATTTATAAACAGACTCGTTTAGTGTAATAATTGCTCGTGTCATGCTCGGCAATCAATTGAAATAGCCAAAAAAAGGGCTATATCATCAACAAGTATGCTACATTGTTTAATAAATTCATTAATATTTATGTCAATATGGAATTAAAGAAAAAACCCATGATTAATAGGCCCTCTCTACTCTGTCCATACAAGCTGCAAAAGACTACATCAATTTAGATGGAGAACAAACAAAATCCTTTTTCGTCAATCATTTGCTTGATCGTTTGCGACTTCTTAGCATCCGTCTCGTCCAACTCGAAATTCTCACTGTCAGAACTCTTCACGATGATCGTCTTTGGTGAAGACATTGGGTAATTTGAATTTTTCTGGGTAATTACTAATAGAATGAAGAGACTAAGGTACAAGGTAGTTGTATAATATTACTTCCATTTACATAAATATAATTTGGGAATGAACTTTAACTGTTGTAACCGTTCTCTAATGTATTTTTTTCCTTTATAGAAAAATTAATGTCCGTTAAGAGAAGTGGCCTTGCCCACAAAAACATTATTCAGGACCAGATACACTTGTCTTTGACCAATTTTCCTCCTATAATTTTAGATGTTTCTTAACAATTTTAGTTTAAAATATTATTGTATTAATCACATGGATAAAAATTACAAACTGAGAACTAAAGTTCTCTCTTTTAGCGAAGAATCTCGTAGATAATCAATATGCAGTGAAAAATAACAACCGTTTGAATTATTGGAGAATCACAATGGTAGGAATTATAGGTGATTTATAAACAGACTCGTTTAGTGTAATAATTGCTCGTGTCATGCACGGCAATCAATTGAAATAGCAAAAAAAAGGACTATATCATCAACAAGTATGGTACATTGTTTAATAAATTCATTAATTTTTATGTCAATTGGAATTAAAGAAAAAACCCATGATTAATAGGCCCTCTCTACTCTGTCCATACAAGCTGCAAAAGAGATTCACGGATTATCCTTTACGGCTCAATCATAACTACCATTTAAAATATCCATTATTCGATAAAAACTAAAATTCAATAATAATTTAGAGTTGAACTAATATGCTAATCCCTTAATTCAAAACTAAAGTTCTTTACTAGCAAGGTTTTCTTTCTTCTTCTTTTTTTTTTGTTCATTGTTTGTCGAATATGCATAATGCAACTAAAAAACACTAAATTCCATTAAAGAATATTCATTTGCATAGTAAAACCAAAAAGCATTAAAGCGACTACAACAATTTAGATGAAGAACAAACAAAATCCTTTTCCGTCAATCATTTGCGACTTCTTAGCAACCGTCTCGTCCCAATTCGAAATTCTCACTTGTCGGAACTCTTCACGATGATCGTCTTTGGTGAAGACATTGGGTAATTTTAATTTTTTGTGGGTAATTAATTGTAGAATGAAGAGACTCGGGGGACAAGGTAGTTGTAGAATATTACTTCCATTTACATAAATATAATTTGGGAATGAATCATGAATCGTTGTAACTGTTCTCTAATGTATTTTTTTTCCTTTATAGAAAAAATTAATGTCCGTTAAGAGAAGTGGCCATGCCCACAAAAAACATTATTCAGGGACCATATACACTTGTCTTTGACCAATTTTCCTCCTATAATTTTAGATGTTTCTTAACAATTTTAGTTTAAAATATTATTGTATTAATCACATGGATAAAAATTACAAACTGAGAACTAAAGTTCTCTCTTTTAGCGAAGAATCTCGTAGATAATCAATATGCAGTGAAAAATAACAACCGTTTGAATTATTGGAGAATCACAATGGTAGGAATTATAGGTGATTTATAAACAGACTCGTTTAGTGTAATAATTGCTCGTGTCATGCTCGGCAATCAATTGAAATAGCCAAAAAAAGGACTATATCATCAACAAGTATGCTACATTGTTTAATAAATTCATTAATATTTATGTCAATATGGAATTAAAGAAAAAACCCATGATTAATAGGCCCTCTCTACTCGTCCCATACAAGTCTGCAAAAGAGATTCACGGATTATCCTTTACGGCTCAATCATAACTACCATTTAAAATATCCATTATTCGATAAAAACTAAAATTCCATAATAATTTAGAGTTGAACTAATATGCTAATCCCTTAATTCTAAACTAAAGTTCTTTACTAGCAAGGTTTTCTTTCTTCTTCTTTTTTTTTGTTCATTGTTTGCTGAATATGCATAATGCAACTAAAAACACTAAATTCCATTAAAGAATATTCATTTGCATAGTAAAACCAAAAGCATTAAAGCGACTACAACAATTTAGATGAAGAACAAACAAAATCCTTTTCCGTCAATCATTTGCGACTTCTTAGCAACCGTCTCGTCCAATTCGAAATTCTCACCTGTCGAACTCTTCACGATGATCGTCTTTGGTGAAGACATTGGGTAATTTTAATTTTTTGTGGGTAATTAATTGTAGAATGAAGAGACTCGGGGGACAAGGTAGTTGTAGAATATTACTTCCATTTACATAAATATAATTTGGGAATGAATCATGAATCGTTGTAACCGCTTCTCTAATGTATTTTTTTTCCTTTATAGAAAAAATTAATGTCAGTTAAGAGAAGTGGCCATGCCCACAAAAAACATTATTCAGGGACCATATACACTTGTCTTTGACCAATTTTCCTCCTATAATTTTAGATGTTTCTTAACAATTTTAGTTTAAAAATATTATTGTATTAATCACATGGATAAAAATTACAAAGCGAGAACTAAAGTTCTCTCTTTTTAGCGAAGAATCTCGTAGATAATCAATATGCAGTGAAAAATAACAACCGTTTGATTTATTGGAGAATCACAATGGTAGGAATTATAGGTGATTTATAAACAGACTCGTTTAGTGTAATAATTGCTCGTGTCATGCTCGGCAATCAATTGAAATAGCCAAAAAAAGGACTATATCATCAACAAGTATGCTACATTGTTTAATAAATTCATTAATATTTATGTCAATATGGAATTAAAGAAAAAACCCATGATTAATAGGCCCTCTCTACTCTGTCCATACAAGCTGCAAAAGAGATTCACGGATTATCCTTTACGGCTCAATCATAACTACCATTTAAAATATCCATTATTCGATAAAAACTAAAATTCCATAATAATTTAGAGTTGAACTAATATGCTAATCCCTTAATTCTAAACTAAAGTTCTTTACTAGCAAGGTTTTCTTTCTTCTTCTTTTTTTTTGTTCATTGTTTGCTGAATATGCATAATGCAACTAAAAACACTAAATTCCATTAAAGAATATTCATTTGCATAGTAAAACCAAAAGCATTAAAGCGACTACAACAATTTAGATGAAGAACAAACAAAATCCTTTTCCGTCAATCATTTGCGACTTCTTAGCAACCGTCTCGTCCAATTCGAAATTCTCACTGTCAGAACTCTTCACGATGATCGTCTTTGGTGAAGACATTGGGTAATTTTAATTTTTGTGGGTAATTAATTGTAGAATGAAGAGACTCAGGGACAAGGTAGTTGTAGAATATTACTTCCATTTACATAAATATAATTTGGGAATGAACTGTATGCTGTTGTAACTCAGTTCTCTAATGTATTTTTTTTCCTTTATAGAAAAAATTAATGTCCGTTAAGAGAAGTGGCCATGCCCACAAAAAACATTATTCGGGACCATATACACTTGTCTTTGACCAATTTTCCTCCTATAATTTTAGATGTTTCTTAACAATTTTAGTTTAAAAATATTATTGTATTAATCACATGGATAAAAATTACAAGCGAGAACTAAAGTTCTCTCTTTTAGCGAAGAATCTCAGTAGATAATCAATATGCAGTGAAAAATAACAACCGTTTGAATTATTGGAGAATCACAATGGTAGGAATTATAGGTGATTTATAAACAGACTCGTTTAGTGTAATAATTGCTCGTGTCATGCTCGGCAATCAATTGAAATAGCCAAAAAAAGGACTATATCATCAACAAGTATGCTACATTGTTTAATAAATTCATTAATATTTATGTCAATATGGAATTAAAGAAAAAACCCATGATTAATAGGCCCTCTCTACTCTGTCATAACTACCATTTAAAATATCCATTATTCGATAAAAACTAAAATTCAATAATAATTTAGAGTTGAACTAATATGCTAATCCCTTAATTCTAAACTAAAGTTCTTTACTAGCAAGGTTTTCTTTCTTCTTCTTTTTTTTTTGTTCTTTGTTTGCTGAATGTGCATAATGCAACTAAAAACACTAAATTCCATTAAAGAATATTCAATTGCATAGTAAAACCAAAAGCATTAAAGCGACTACAACAATTTAGATGAAGAACAAACGTAATCCTTTTCCGTCAATCATTTGCGACTTCTTAGCAACCGTCTCGTCCAATTCGAAATTCTCACTGTCAGAACTCTTCACGATGATCGTCTTTGGTGAAGACATTGGGTAATTTTAATTTTTGTGGGTAATTAATTGTAGAATGAAGAGACTCAGGGACAAGGTAGTTGTAGAATATTACTTCCATTTACATAAATATAATTTGGGAATGAACTGTAACTGTTGTAACCGTTCTCTAATGTATTTTTTTTCCTTTATAGAAAAATTAATGTCCGTTAAGAGAAGTGGCCATGCCCACAAAAACATTATTCAGGACCATATACACTTGTCTTTGACCAATTTTCCTCCTATAATTTTAGATGTTTCTTAACAATTTTAGTTTAAAATATTATTGTATTAATCACATGGATAAAAATTACAAACTGAGAACTAAAGTTCTCTCTTTTAGCGAAGAATCTCATAGATAATCAATATGCAGTGAAAAATAACAACCGTTTGATTTATTGGAGAATCACAATGGTAGGAATTATAGGTGATTTATAAACAGACTCGTTTAGTGTAATAATTGCTCGTGTCATGCTCGGCAATCAATTGAAATAGCCAAAAAAAGGACTATATCATCAACAAGTATGCTACATTGTTTAATAAATTCATTAATATTTATGTCAATATTGAATTAAAGAAAAAACCCATGATTAATAGGCCCTCTCTACTCTGTCCATACAAGCTGCAAAAGAGATTCACGGATTATCCTTTACGGCTCAATCATAACTACCATTTAAAATATCCATTATTCGATAA